>CM014730.1:50556829-50904907 GCA_004329165.1 Spatholobus suberectus
CAACCATTTAAATCAACCTACCAGGATAGACAATTACAACTGTGTTTGTTTTAAATATTGACTTGCCATTTTGTTGATACAAGTTCCTGGCCTCTGTATTAAATCCTTTCCCTGATTTTTGTTATCATAGAATTGAAAATAACGAAAGTATTTTCTGATGATAACTTATGTATTAGTTCCTGGCTTCTTCACGCTTAACTTATCATGTTTAAGTAGAGAATTTTTTTGGGGGGTGCTTATGGTTCACTCAAGCCTTGAGAGTTAATAACAGTAATGAATTCTTAAATAAGCATAACTACTGTTGATTGTGTTAAACGTAATTACCTCTTATTCTTTCATTTTATTCTTTCATATTTTTCCATAGGTTGACCCATTAGATGGCCCAAAAATTAAGCTACTCAACCAGACCCAGTAACATGATGATTATAATATACTGCTTTGCTATTATGTGTAGAAAACAAATAATGCTTTACTTCTTTGGCTTATTGTTTTTGGTCTGCTGTGTGTGCTGATTTTGGTGTGTTGTATGCTGGTTTTCTATTCCCGAGTTGCTAATTTATGGTAGCTCTAAGTAACCAAAAACAGATTGACATAATTATGCAGAATTATGGCTCTTCTAGCACCAATTCTGCATAACTACACAGAGCCGACCCATGCCAATTTGTTTTCTGTTTTAGCTACATAATTTATGATTGAATGATGGCTAGATGCATTGCTATTCATAAGCCGAGAGCTTCCAAGGCTCTGGAACTTTTGGTGCAAAAAAATACAGTCCTGCAAATAAGTCTGCTACACTAAACCAATTGGTGCACTCACTTGTTAACGTATCATAATCAAATGAGCACTAGACTAAACGTGTATTTGAATTGCATGCACTGTTAAATTAGTGTACTGGTTTTTTCAGGTTTAGGCAGAGTAATTACTGTAATCCACATTTTGCTTACTGCACTCTGCTTGTGAACGTACTATTTTCTATTTAATGGCTTTTTATGGTTCAGTTAAATCAATGTCTATGAATTGTTTTCACTGCCTGTGATTGAATGGTTTGCTGATTTGAAATCTTTCGTACCCCCTTTCTGTAGATTTTGTTACAATTATATGTTGAACCATTTTAAACAAAAATTCAGATCTTTACGGTTAACAACTCATTTTTGGAGATGTGTCATGGCGTACAATAAAGCACATTACTCAACGTGATCTATACAAGACGGTTAGAACCCACGATTAAAGACGGTTATCGGCTAATAACCAAGCTCCACGACAACAGAAGCAAACACGGAATCAGATTCAGGTGTTAGCCGAGCTGTGTCTCTGAGGTAAATAGCGTCCCAAAGCTAAATGAGCACACTTCGAACTGCAAATTTTTTTCCCAAAAGTGAAGCACTCCCAGTTTAAAATGTTGTCTCAACGAAGAAGAGGGTGTTCTTGGCATAGATTTCCATTAAAAGGCATGTGAGAGGCACACAACCAATTTGGTTTAACGGATTTCAAGTCGTTACGGGGTTGGGGGGGGCCGGTGTAATAAACCCCAAACAATTAAGGGGTTGTCTGTAGGTCTCCAAAAAGTAGGGGTATCGGGTGCAATCTGTAAAAAAAAAGGGGGTGCAAGTGTAATTATTCTAAAAAGTAACTAATTTACTCTCAAATTTTAAATTAATACATTATTAATCTTATATGTTTCACATAATTTTTTTTTCTATACAAGAAAATTATACTCAAGATGCAATCAAACACTAAAGAATAAATTATATTGACACCAAATTTTTTCTAGATTGCACATAACTTTCCTGCTTTTTTGACGTTATCTCCCTTATACGAGTGTATGATGTAATATTTTTCAAACAATTATGAGAGATTAATGTAATATATAAGAATGTTAATGTAATGTTTTTCAAGCAATTAAAAGAGTTAATGTAGAGTTAGAAAAAAGAAGGGTATTGTGTGTAATCTAAAAAATCTTGAGGTGTTAGTGTGATTTACTCAACACTAAATGTGAATCTTTTTCTTAATAGATTTCAAAGTTTTGAGCTGGTTGTAACCAAATAAGATATATGATAAATGATATACAGTATGGAAATTTAGTGGATTAAATTGACTCAATAACCTAAAGATTCAAACCAAACTAATTAAATTGGTTCGGGTTGGTTCAATTAATTGATTCTTTTCATTTCAAATTCGAATCAAACTAATTATTATTGGTTTAGTTCTTACATTTATCTTTTTTCAACCTAAACTAATCCGATGATCTGATCAGTTATTTTTTAAATTTAGATTAATACATTTTAGACTTCGATACTTAAAATAAGATAAGTATTATACTTCTTATGTAGTCATGTATCTTGATTCCTCAGTTAATATATTTTCAAATCTTTTTGAAAGTGCCTAGCACGTGCTGAAGTCCTTAGTTTTCTCTTGGTGGTGCTACTAGGTCGGATGCCTTCTCCAGTTAATAATCAAATAGGAATACGTTGATATTTCAGCAAGATATACTCTGTCCTTTTTGCTCCTCACAAAATATCTATCCATCTTTTGCTAAGACGTGGATTTGCTTAGCAAGCTTAATCTTCTTTTTATATTCTTGGTTGGCATTCTCTTTTGTTCACCCCTCTACAATCACGAAGCATTACCTTCAAGATAGAGGATTGATGGTTAGAAAAGAGCAATGATTATTGGGTTTGTCCACCCAGCATCCATCCGGATTTGTAGTTAATTATGTGTGTAAATATGGTTTATTTTATTTTACAAATGGTTAAAAATAAATGAATGTGATTGTATATAAATATTGATGTGGTTAGTGTTAATAACTTATAAAATAAAATTAATTACTATTAGACATTTCAATACCCTTTGACACTGTTAACCATCCGTGAGGTAAAATTAACTAATATTAAACATTTCAATAACCTCACAACACAATTAACATATATAGATAATTGTATATAATCATGTTTATTTATTATTAACCACTTGTGAGATGAAATAAACCATATTTATATATGTAATTAACCACGTATGATGATTAATAATTTCGTGATACTATTAATCACTTGTGATACAAAGTTAACCCCTAATAAACATTTTAATAACTTCATAACATTATTAATCATATATAAATAATCGTATGCAATTATGTTTATTTATTCTTAATCACTTGTGAAATAAAATTATCATATTTATACACATAATTAACCACGTATATTGGGTGAACTCCAGATGTAAAAATCTCAAGTGTACAGTACTCTTTTTCTGTTAGAGAAAGAGTTAAATAAGTTTTGGAATTTAAATTTAAAATTTTAACGAAGCATCCACCCCAGAATCAAAAGTCTAATCATGCTCATAGCTTGCTATTATGATTATCTTTTCCTCCAATAAACTACTTCATTTTTTTTGTCCTGGCTTACGTTATGTTCTCATTCTATTTGAAATGGTACTAGGCAAATAGAAACGGCAACAAGGCGCTAGACGACAGCTTGTGGCAGAGCAAGCTCAGGGTAGAGATAGATAGATATAATGGTTTCAAATTTTACGTTGCTCATCAACAAGTGTTGGGCTCAACGGTTTATGGTCTTAGATGGCTATGTTTGTTTTGACAACAAGAGCTTTTACTGCAACTAGAGGGCATGCAGGATTGCATCTGGGGTCGGAAAGAAATTATTTCATGGTTCAGGACCATCGTGTATTTATGGTTACCGTCAATGAACATGTGTCACATAACCAAATTTTTTAATTTACGAGAAATGATTAATAAAACTCGATTATTTGTCACGTGTTTATTAACGATAATCTTGAATCATATTATAATTTACCGTGATTGGGGGTAGGAAGTGGGCGGTGTTGCCGTGGCATTCTATCCAAAAGTGCAAAATGACATTACTTGAAAAGAGAGGACTTGGACTAGGGTGTGAGAGGATTCACCACTCTTAGAGCATCATGGTAATTCAATTCAAAATAAAATAACAGACAACACTTCTTGAAGGAGACACTATCTTAGGAGTCCGAATCCTCTGCAGCGGTGCATCCCTGCAGCTAAATATATGCTTTTATAACTAATTAAAAAAAAATTATTTTTACATTTCCAAATTTTATCACCATCAGATATAAAAGACAAAATTTAAATACAATATCTTAGGTATTGTTAGTACTATTCTCCAATTAAAATTGGAGATTTATCTCGATAATCTACAAAATTCTTTAATGCATACTTTTATTATACAAATTGCTGAGGTAAATCTTTAATTCTAATTGAAAAACAAGACTAACAGTACCTAAGGTACTATATCTAAGTATTTTCCAAATATAAATCAATGGCTAGTATCTCTGTTGCAGAGGCAGAAAGCGCGGAGGTAGAGAATCCATTTTAGGTGTGGCAAAGGCAATGTTTCCATGAGAAACTGTTATCTCAATTGTCTCTTAGAGTTTGTTTCTTCAATGTTCAAAAACATACTATCATCGAGATATATTAAAGATAGTACTTCTTGGAAGGAACCTCGTCTAAGATATTATTAATAACACTTTTTAAAAAAGCGCTATATTTAGTACCCTTACCATAATGCTTCATAAACACCATCTTTAGATATCCCAATTAATAGTGTAAGGGAAGATAACACTTTTTAAGTGTTATTAAATAGCACGCGGAAACACTGTTAAAGGACTTTACCGGCCTACTTAATGTTTTACTAACTACATAGTCAATAAAACATAAGAATAGATTCAACTAAACAAATTTGGGCCTCTAGGCCCTCCTTTGCACCAAAAAAAGAAAAACATTCAACTAAACAATTACAGTTTTGGTTGGTATTTGTTTTGTTTCAAGTGTTTCTTTTGTTTTCCCTTTTTGTTTTTATGTGGATAGTGATATATTGGCTTGGTTGAGCAATATTACACTAATTAATCTTTGAAATTACAAGTACTGATTAATATTTAGTCCTTAAAATTACAAAAATATTGGTTAAGTTTATGAAATTATCAAATGAGAGTCATTTTAGTTTCATACATTACTAAAACATAATAACTTTGTGAATGAACTTACAATAATAAAGACTAAAATGTAATGTTCAGTAATTTTAGGTATTAATTTTTTATTTTTTTTTTGTAATTTTATGGACCAAATTCAACATATTCAAATTTTAAAGACTAATTTAATATATATTAATTATTCACTCATAACAAATAATTGATGTATTATTCTGGGTTGGTTAATTTTTATACATTTTGAAGCTTTATTGCTTGTTTCTTATGATACCCACGCTTGACATAATTACCCACACACAGTGAAATTAATGCATTTAAATTAGTGATGACATCTTCAAAAGAGACCAGTCAAAGACGTGTGATTCAAGCTAATAAAGTAATCCAAATTTAACATGGTAACTGAAAAGTTAAAGACCATGGTGAAACGGCTGACTTTTGTATAACTTCACTAGGCATAATGGTAAGAAGTTAGTGCATCGGTCTTTTTGTTGAGGCTAAATGATCGAGTCAAATGAGTCATGATCATGGATTAGGCGATGACTTCTTTTTATCCATTCTAATAATCAATCATTTTTTAACACTATTAAGTATTAATTATCTATTAAAATTAGCATGAAGATGTGACTATGAATTTGTGTATGCAAATTAATAAATTTATAGTAAAACTTTAGATTTAACTCGAAAAGAAACGCGTTCATGTTACCAATAGAATTTTCACAATGCGTGCTTCATCTGATATAAATGTAAAAACACTTCACGAAACTATTACAATGATGAGCCGGCTAAAACATGAGCATCGATATACATACATAGCCGCATAATTAATACCGCCATCATGAAAATTTATCATTGTAACCCATTAATGATCGTCATTAAATACACTCAAGGAGACATATTTTCTCATGGGTATAATACGTGCACGGTTCTGCAGTGACGTGCCCATGAAGCATCATGCTATGATCTGCTGCTCCTATATTATCATATATGTGTGCTATAGTGTTCAACTTCAAATAGGAAAAGAATAAAGGCAAGAAATTGGAAATTAAAGTAACTACAATATGGGTTTCCTCTGCAATTGATAGTAGTTGGCTTTACGTAAAGATACCTTCTCTTGCATGGCTTGGCAGGTCGTTCATGTTGAGTGGCATAGGAGTAGGAGATATATATATATATATATATATCCCCATTTTCATCTCCTCTGTCTCTCAATTATTCTCATGCTCCCACCTCTCTGAATCTTACTTTGGGATAATTTCCCTCATTAATTCTGTTCCCTAATTCTATAGGACACTATGAGACCTAGAATTGTAACAAAAATTAAAAATTCAAAAAATTTAAGTTTCTTTTAACAAATTTAAAATTATAAAAAATAAACTAATATATTTAATTATATTAAGGAAAAGATTAAAAATGCATTTATATATTAATTATTAAAAAAATTGTACATATATACATAAATTAAGAATGATTTTTCATTATAGAGATCTAGTGGGGTGGGAAGTACAATTAATTATTCCTCTCCTTGTTCCCAAATTTACTTTGCAACTTTTTTTTTTATCCCCATTATTCGGCGATCATATCTGATCGCATCTCAATCAAATATGAAAGTATTCGATTGGGCATTTATCAGATTGTAATTAGGAATATTTTGTTGCCTGTATTGATTGTAATTAGCATATATTTAGGATGCTATTTTAGGCAATAGTACGTAATTATAGACAACTCTTTGTACAAATATCCCTTGGAGAATTAATAATAGATTAGAGATTATATCTCCAATAATTTCTTACATGGCATTAGAACTGAACTTGGTTTAGTAATTATTGCCATCTTACTGCCATGGCTGGACAGGAAGGCGAAGGAGAGATGGTGAGGAGAGAATGGATGATTGACACGGGAGCCACCCATCATATGACTGGACGACCGTAATATTTGTATAATGTATGAGACACCTCGTGGGGCTTCCAAACGAGAAACACATAGTCATACAAAGGATGGAACAATGGTACTTTGTGATTCATTAAACTAACTAATGTTTTTTATGTGTCAAATTCACATTGCAATTTAATCTGTGTATCTTAATGGCTTGATGATTCCAATGTTGTTGTTCACTTCACTGACAAATTATGCGCTATACAGGACTGCATGTCGAGGATGCTGATAATTGTAGGTGAATGAAGAGAGGGGCTCTACTACTTTCGAAGGATGGGTACTACAACAGTACATGCAAACTAGAGGTGTGAGTTCTTTTGACTTATGGCATAAACTGTTGGGGCATCCACCATTTAAGGTCATAGAGCTTATTGGTTCTGGTAAGAGTAGTAGCTTAAGTAATCGAACCTGTGATGTTTGTCTAGAGCAAAACAAACACAAAAAAATTTTCTGTGACAATAAAAGTTTGGAAAATTTTCAGCTAACTCATTGTGATTTTTTGGGGACCTTATCGAACCCCAACCCATTATGGTGCAAGATATTTTTTAACTATTGTTGATGTTACTCGAGGGTAGTCTGGCTTTATCTTTTGGGTTGCAAGAAGCATGTTTCCATGAATTTGCGCAATTTCATAACTATGGTGGGACGATAATTTAATACGTTTACATGCTTGAACTCTTATTTTTGCCAACTTGGTATTTCACATGAAACTTCTTGTCCAGGTAGCCCCCAACAAAATGGACGAGTAAAATGCAAGCATAGGCATATACTTAATGTGGCTCGTGCATTGCATTTTCAAGCTAATCTCCCTATTGAATTCTGGGGGGAATGTGTTCTAACTGCAATGTATTTAATTAATCGCACTCCATCACTTATCTTGCATGGGAAAATACCGTACGAAATCTTGCACGGTAAACCACCTTTACTTGAACATCTGTGTGTGTTTGGATGTCTCTGTTACATGCATAATCAAAATCACAAGGGAGATAAATTTGCTAGTCGTTGCAAGAAAGGTGTTTTTGTGGGTTACCTTCATGGGAAGAAGGGATGGCGAGTTTTGATATGGAGTTGGGGGTGTTTGTGGTATAGCTTGATATTGTGTTTAGTAAGGATGAGTTTCCATATCAAATTAATGGATCAACAGTCCAAGTTGTTACGCGAACAACAGTAAGAAAAAGAACTGTTTGGTGGCCGGTGATGGCGTGCAGGTGGCTCGTGGTTGTTGTCTAGAGGAGACTCAGTGGTTTTTAAGAGAGAATAAGAGAAATTTAGTAATTTAGGAAGATGAGTGAAATGGGGGAGGAGGGGTAACAATGCGTAATTTAGTAATAATTTACTAACAATGTACCAACAGTGTTGTTGTCGGTAAGGGAAAAACACCCTTACTGATGGCCAAATCGACGGCAAGGGAAAACGATCGAAAAGTTAACAGTTGCTCACGATAATTTGCCTATTGCTAATCATAAATACCCTTATTGATAGTCAAAACATTGATAACTTCGTGCGTAAATTTTCGTTTGAATAGTCACAAAAATTATCAACGACTTAGCTGTCATTAATTTCGGCCTTATATTTTTGCGCCTAAACATGCATAATACACCGATAGATCTACCAACGGAGAAGCGCTTATTTGGTCGATTCTCATTAATCCATAGTTGCAACAACTAAAGCCATCAATAACAAAATTATTTTCGACAGATCTCAAGTTGTCGGTATGAATATGTCACAAATACATAATTTTCTTGTAATTTTATGTATTTGTTATACAACATCATAAATATGTATATAACTTATTTTTATTTCCAACAGATGCAATACCAGGATAGATTGAGGGAGGTTCAGTCTCAAGTTGGTGAGGTTGGGTTCCTCTCGGCAGATCGGGCTGCTAAGCTACAGATATGGAAGGAGGTTGTAGGGGCACAAGTTGAGGACAATGTTAAGGTTAGGTGGCACCTCCCTTACCAAGGAGAGTTGGGTGCATTGCATTTCCTCTTCTAGGTCTCACCATGAAGCTAAGAATGATAAGCTTTGTTAGTTTGTAGAAAAGGCTCATGAAGACGCTTAGAGGGCTATGGAACATGAAGCTAAGGCAACAGAGGAGGCTAAGTCTCTATAAGCGACTGTAGAGGCTATAATGGACCACATCGTAGCTCTTGAGCTACAATTATTAGCATGTGGTTTAAAGGATTTGAAATTGGAGATGATGTTTGCTTGACTCATATTCAATATGTCGATGATACTGTTTTGATTGACAAGACTAATGTAAAAAACTTGTAAATTATTAAATCGGTTCTGAAAGGCTTTGACTTAGTCTCTGGTCTGAAGGTAAACTTAAAAACTTGTATGATACTAATGTGGACTCTGAGTTTATATCAATTGCCTTTAACAATTTAGATGAGTTCTTTGGTGGACCACTTAATCAAGTGATCTATGGTGAACCAATAATTTTTACCGGTTGTAACAAGTTATTATCAGTAAGCAATTTTTTTTGAAAAATAACAAAGAGACACTTAAATTAGACCCTCAACTGAAATAAGTTAAAAATCCTTCATCTTCTTCATCATCAAACACACGCAACTCCTTGCTTCTATGTGTCGCCATCAACATCCAAGAACTCAATCTTCTCATATAGGCCTTTGGTTGTGATGTTGACGACAAGTGCTACAGTTGCTGACGCCACTGTAGAGAAGGGGGCTTTTTGGCGAGGGGTTTGCAAGCGTGTAGGGAGCGAGTTCAAAAGTGGGTGGTGATGGGTTTGGGAACCCTGAATCGGAGGAGAATGAAGAGGAACAAGGAGAGGGAGAAGATAAGCCTAATGCTGAAGAAGTTCGCGAAGACAAATTCTTTCACTAAGGAGTGTTTTCTTACCTTTTCTGGGTATATTTGATTTGGGGTTTGAAGAGGGGAGGATCGATGAGAAAACGAGCTTTTATTTATTTTTTTATTATTATTATGGTGCGGCAATGAAATTGGCGGCTATGGGTGGTGCGACGCTGCAACAACCAATAGCGAGGGGAACGAGGTTGTTGTGATAGTGGTGGATCGATTTGAGACGGCAGCGACAGGTCGTCGAAGGTGGTGGACTTTTTTTTTTGCTCGTCTTTTTGTTTGTTTTTGTTTTTGTTTTTCATTACTTTTTCATTTTTTGCTTTGCTTGTCTTTGGTTGATTTGTCTTTCGTTGATTGTAGGTCCTATGGGATATATTTAGGAAAGGATTCAGCCTCGCTAGAAGAAGGTGGCACTGATATTGGGCTTCTAGGTTCAGAGAGAGATTGATGGCACCTTTCATGGCCAAATTAAAAACTAACGAACTTTTCACTCTTAACACGCTCTATTACTCTCTCTCTCTTTTTCATTCTTCCTCATTTCTCAATTTAATTTCCAAATAGCATTCTTTCCTTATTGTAAGAATTCACGAGAGAGAATCTACAAGTTTTTTGGTCATAGGCTCGCAAGCACCTTGCTTTCTTAGTGGGTTTGTATTGTTTCTAGGTTAGTGTAGTTTTCGAATTTCCAGTGAAATTGTTAGGTGGTGGTTTGTTCAGGAAACTTGCTTGTTATGGTTTTAGGTGATGTCTAGGGTGAAGTACCCAACCTGATGGTACACCCGTGAGACATTAAATTTACCGGATATAGACAATTTTCAACCGGAAATCATTATTTTATAATAAATAAATAATTTTTTTAATTTGCAAAACAGTCCTCCAAGTATTTGTGATATAAAGGTACAAAATTTTAAATATTGCTAATAAGTATTGTACCTACAATTACTATAAAAATATAAAAATAATTATTATAAATAATAATGCTACATTAATGGTAATTAATATTAAAATATTGAAAAAAAAATTATAAAAAACTTTTATAGGAGTATTAATATTACAGCATAATATTAGCTTATCATGACATCAAATTGTGATTTTTTAGTAAAAGAATGTTCTAAATTTAAATAATCTAATAGTATTACAAATCAAGACTTTTTTTTTTCTCACAAAAAAAAAAAAACCCTTTTGGCATCCTTTTTATAAAGAGCATAGAAAAGTCCCAGCACTCTCTCGGGTAAAAGATTTGATCTCTCCCATCAATGCCAAAGTCATAATAAATAATTGCTTCATCCACATCAATAGCAAGATTTCCAAGATGAAGATGGGCATGAGAGAAAACTGTTCTCAATACTTGTAACTGTAAGAAAAACAAATAATAATTTATTAACTCCATTTTTTTTTGAAAGCCAAACGAAACAAGATATTATTAAGAGAAACGACGTCAGGCACAAGGAATGCCAACTTGGATGAGTCCAAAAATACAAAATTGAGATATCACATATCAGCTAATACACCAAGCAGAGATACTACACAGCATCCCCCCTCCCTATGTTACAAGGCAGCTAAAGATAGGAACTAGTAGCGAAAACTGCCCCTATATTTTGTGTGACAAGCATTGTGCAAGTAAGCCTAGAAAACCACCAGAGTTCTAGATGTAGAAAACAGTTTATCAACCTTGCCCCACAATACCATGCACTAGCCAATTTCTCTCCATCTGCTCCTATCAAACTCCTACATATAAGGTGCGATCAAATTAAAAAAGCTGTTTGTATCTAGCTCCCCAAAAAGGAACACTGCTACTGCTTGCAGTTCAACCTTGCAATGATATGGACCACAAATTACAACTATCAAATCTAGAATCCTGTTCCAATCTTTGTGACAAGTTTCTTGCCACATATTTTCGCCCTCGATACCTCCCATTACTACATGACGAGGAACATTGCCATGAAATTCTTGGCTACCAATCATGCTTGCCAGCTGTTGCCTCTTTGTTGCATTTTCTTCAGAATAAAATTAGGTAGCATGCCCAGAAAAATATATGTTGAATTATTTAGGAATATGCCAATCAAAAGCCCAAATATGACAATGAGTACAAAAGCCTATCGACATATCACGAAAAGGTATTCCATCAAATAGTCTTCAAATCACTGCAATCCCCAAAGTCTCCACTAATATCAATTTGTAAACAATAATAATATCACCCATCATCTTTGCAGCAACAAACCTATGCAAATCTTCTTCCAACAACACAACAATCTAACAGGCATTTCATCAAACACCTTCGCTGCAACCTCCAAAACACCAAACCTAATGTACAAATTTGTAACATATTCACACAAAACCATTATTGCTCAAAAAACACAGCTTCAAAATCTTCCCATGAAACTTGCAACCATCACAAAATAACCCACAACTCAAACATCCTTCCAAATGACACAAGAAAAAGGGGGGAAAAAGAAGAAACACGGGCCGGGGGGGGGAGCGGGGGCATCACCGCCGTCGAGGCGGTGCTCCGCCCTAAACCGCCGTTTGAAACAATCTCTGGTTGTCGCGGGTGGTGGCCTGTTCTCCTTCTTCCCTTTTTCCTCGCACTCCGCCAGCACCAGCGCCGGCCACTGCGTGTCCGCCGCCATACACCCCCTTTTCTCTTCGCCCTTCTCTCTCTCTCTCTCCCTGCACCATGGAAGCACTACATCTCATTTGCCCAGCCACAGCCAAAAGCCCCACTGCCACGAAAGTGGCTACAGACGGTGTGCCTCCCCTCTCGCTCCCTTGATCTCGCTTCTATGTGGACAGGTACGAGCAAGAGAAGGAGCTGAGAGAGAACGACGAGCGCCACGGTGCTGAGGATCTTCTTCAATGAGAGGCTGATCGGAGGGTTAGGGAGCTAAATGCACTTAGGAAGAACGACGACGATGAAGTTTTCTTCATATCCGTCTGGACATTGACGAAAGGAGGACCAAACATCCAAATTGAAAAAAAAAGAGGATTAAATTGTAATTTTATTTTTCTCACTCTTAATAAGTAACCAGTAAAAAATCTAGACCGTCCATTATTTTATAATTATATCTAACGGTAAATTGTGGTGGTTCACCGGTGAGGCACCTATTTAGGTACTTCACCGTAGAATCGTCCTGGTTTTAATCTGCAATGAAGTCGAGGTGGAGATTCAGGGGGAGCAATGGCGGTTGGAGCACTACTCGAACTATTCAACTTAAGGACTATTATGCAAATAATAATAATAATAATAATAGGTAAAAAAATAATATTAAAGGTTACAAATAATGAATCCTGATCATTCAATATTTAATTAATAAATTTAATAATTATTATATACTTGTCCCCTATAAACACTTCCTCACCTTAGCCACCGTCAACATTTTAAGTTATGACTCTAGGTGTTTACCGTTCACCTATTTAGGCTAACCAATTGGGGTTAGTCCCATAAGCTATTCAACTTGGCTGTCTAGTCTGCCAGTCATTGAATCCACGAGGAAAAAGCTATCCAAGAGGAAATTTAGACATCCTAGAAGGTATTCAAATTGTTACTAACACTACTATCATTTTAATGGTATTAAGTTTATTTATAACTATAATATACCTAACTGTTTATTTATTTTTCTTCCAATTACAACTATCTATCCACCTATGTTTTGATACTAGATACATTATTATTCACTTTAAATTATTACTATTATTGTACCTTCCTGTTAGTCTACTAAACTATGTAATTTCTGTTAATACTACATTTTTCTGTTAATTACTTATTTCGTCTTAAAATTTTTATCTTGCTTATGCAACTGCTACCGACTTATTCAATTTTTTTAACTTATTAAACTCGTTCTTAATTCACCCACTGCTGTTGACAATTTTTGTGGAACTATATGTTGGGTTCCATTGGAATCTTATATTACTTTTGAATGAGTGGACTTGCCCTCACAAAACATTAGATCAATAATACGATACCAACTCTTCATCATTTTTTCAGTTGGATGTCCGTAACTTTCATATTCATTTCGCAGGGATTACAATTTGGAAATTTGGACCTTATCTACACCCTTGTACGATGTCTTCAAAATATCCTGCACTTCTTTGGTAGGTCTAACACTTGCGATGTTGTCAAAAATTGAATAATCAACTTCCTAATGAATTTGTGACTGCGCCAATTGATCTCTCATGTGAACGGTTGCACTTGCTCCTTCCTAAAGACCCAATTCAATAAAGTTGCAAATACTGTAAGCGCTTAGGTGAGTATCCATTAAAATGTTACGACAACTAAATTTAATTTTTCATATAATTAATTTAAAACCTAACCAAAAAACATATTATAATTATTTGTCATATCTCACTCTCTAATAAAATTCACTCCAAGACCAAATTTATAACTTTGAGAACCCTTTTGTTGCTCACAATTACAGAAAATTTGGCGCTGAATTTGACCATCTCTTACACACCAATAATTGATATTAATGAATAGAACATAATTCTCACCAATTTCTTTTTACTAACGCAGAACACCCAATTTTGTCCGGGTAAATGAAAATAAAATATAAAAAAAAATAAGAAATAAGAGAACTTTTGAAGAAAAAAACTTTTTTTTTTTTATGATAAATACCATAGAAAGACAATGTCGTATCTTGAATTATACTTGTCCGTTTGAGGTATTCTTTGCACCGTTGGAAAGCTTGTAGAAAAATCTATAACTCATCTCTCTATCTCAAAAACCAAAATCAACTTCTATCTTGATGAAAATCAACCCCGAATTGAGTCATTTAATCATAAAAAAACTCAAGCTCCACATTACCTTTCCTTCACTTAAAAGTCCCACATTGAACAATCTATATTCATGCATCTTCTCCTTCCCCTATATAAAGAGGTGCCTACCAAGCAATGAGGGAGGCAAAAAAAAAATAAAATCCATTAATTATGGGCTTAATGCAAAGCATGGAGCCTATGAAAGTTTAATCTTTTTTATTATCTCTTTTATTTTATTTTTCTCTTGGAGCTTTTACCAGAAGCTTGTGGTGGATTGTTTTGTGTTCACCACAAATTATATCTTGAGGTAAATTTGTCTGCCTTATCTTTTTTATATATATGTTTTATTTTCTTTTGTCATTGTTGTTTTGTTAAATTTTATTCTTTGTATGTCCTTTTCAAATTAGAAATATTTTATATTTAATTAATTTTTTAGAGAAAGGATTAATTGGATGTGACATCTTTTTAATCCTAAGGTTTTAAAGCACAAGTTGTGACAACTTGATGTCTTTAAATTCCTCTTTAAAATTAGAAATGTTAAACTAAAATTAATTTGCTTCAATGGATTGACTTGGGTGTACACCTCTGTTGATTCTATTTTTAGGACATATAAGCCGTGACGGTTTAGAAATCCTAAAATTTAATAAACAAAATTAAAAAAAAAATAACAACACACAAATATTTTCTACAAAAGAATTACGTGAGTCTGATTCTCCATTGCACCGGGAGATATGTAGGAGCAGGGGCCCACTCCTGTCGATCTCAAAAAATAATAAAATTTAAGATAAAATAAAAATCTTTTTTTAATAATAAAATTCTTCTTGTAATTATTTTTAGGGTGAGATAAATATTTTAAAAGTCATTAATAATTTGCTTAATCAATTAGAGGTAACCGTCTTTATGACGGACGTTGTAGGATGCTAATACCTTCCCTACACGTAATTGACTCCCGAGCCCAAAATATGGTTTCGTAGACCATTTTTTTTTAGGTTTTTCCAATGTTTTTCCTTAATAAATATTGGTGGCGACTCCCTGTTTTTAAAACTCTTTTTCGTAGTCCCGCCGCGACCCCGGTTGCGACAGATGGTGACTCCGCTGGGGACATTTTGAGAGTCAAGCCTGTCATAATTGATTAAGCAAATTTGTGACTTTTAATTTATTTATATCACCCTTTTCTTTTCTTTTATTGTTGTTTGCCTTGTTGTTTTACAAAGTTTAATTCATTACATATCTTACTATTTGTAAATATGTTTTACATGCTTTTTAACCATAGGATAGAAACCCTTTTATTGTATATGTGTTTTTTGTTTTGTAGGTTGGGTAGTTTAGAAATTGCTCCTTTCATACACTTCACGTACACATCTTACACACATTGATGAGTGGGGTCCTATACCCGGACCTGAGTGCAGCTTAGGATAGGTACGAGGTTGAGTAGTGGTAACCTTCTGGATGTACATCCAGTTTGGTTATCATGAAGACCTCACCTAGAGTTTGATCCTTTCGAAGGTGTTATCACTTCCAATAGTTTGCCTATTGTCGTGATTAATATTCTAAGAAAGGGCCCTTGGCTCTAGGAACCCATTTTTAGAACCATAGAACCACCTATTGGGAGAAGCACATTTTAGAATAACTCGTAGAGCTGTCAACTATTAGGAAAACCCTTACAAGTTACAATGGAGCAATATCTACCCCTGCATTCAAATAACATAGCATATATATATAAAAAAGGGAAAATATAATAAAGTTCTTTTTTTTTTTTTTACCTATTTCATGATCATGCATTTTAGTTCATTAAAAAAAAAAAAGGAGAAAGAGAAGAAAAAGAAGAAAAAAAGAAAGTACAAAAGTTTTTTTTATCATTTTATGGAAAGCATCCTGCATTTTATCATTAAAAAAAAAAAGCATTGTTGTATAGAGAATCATCATGGCATGTTGCATTCTTATCTCACCCATGATTATCGCATACTTATAGCATATTTTTCTTCAGAATGAAAGAAAAAGGGAAAAATATTGAAAAAAAAAGAAAGCATCCCTACGACACCCTTACGAGACCTGTGCCAAGACAAAGATCATGGAAGGAATTGTGGGAGATTTGGGACAGCAGCACGAGGAGTTAAGAGGAGATGTGAACCAATTGAAGGAGCAGATGAACAAGATCTTGGAGATGTTACAGATGATGGAATCAAGGAGAGGTGCAAGTGGGAATTCGTCTCAAGAACCTCAAGTTACACCTGACTATCCTCCAGGATTCACTCTGCCCCTACAAGCTAATCATGGTGCTCAAGCATGGCCTCCATATGGCCTCATTGCTGGTTATACCCAACCTGTGGCCATCCACACTCTAGAGGTTAACTGTCAAACCTCCACCTCAAATCCCCCAAACCAAACACAATCCCAAGACCCAAACCTTGAAATCAATGGCACCTAAGTCCCTCCACAACAACTCACCCACATACCCTATTTGCCTTAACCTAACACTACTCTTGGAGGGCCCCCAAACCATCAAGACGTTAACCCAATGCCAACTGTTATCATCCACCCTCGCTAGTCTGATAACACCCAGTTCAAAGATAAGCTGCAGATTCTGGAAGAAAGATTGAGAGCTAGTGAAGGAGTTGACCATTATGGCTTTAATGCTACTGATTTATGTTTGGTGCCAGACATTGTGATCCCTCCGAAGTTCAAGGTTCCTGAATTCAATAAATATAGAGGGGACACTTGCCCAAAGAACCATCTCACCATGTATTATAGGAAGATGGCTGCCTGTGCTCATGATGATAAATTGTTGATTCATTTCTTCCAAGAGAGCCTTATGGGGGTTGCTCTAAGCTGGTACATGAACTTAGAGCAAGGACGGGTACGAACACGGAAGGATTTGGCGGAGGCTTGCTTGAAACAGTACAAATACAACATGGACCTGGCTCCAGATTGAACGCAGTTACAAAATATGGTGAAAAAAGAGAATGAAACCTTTAAGGAATACGCTCAACATTGGAGAGGTGTGGCTGCTCAGGTACAACCTCCATTGTCTGAAAAGGAGATGGTCACGATGTTCATTGATACGCTCCAATCACCCTTCTACGATAGGATGATTGGAAACGTATCATCGAATTTCTCAGACCTAGTGGTTATTGGAGATAGGGTTGAAATAGGAGTAAGAAGTGGGAAGATTGCTCATCTGTCAGCAGGATTTGTAAGTGCAAAGAAATCCACGATAACCACAGATGAAAAAAAAGGAGGAGAAAAAAATGCGATAATGCCAGGACCATTCATACCCAATTACAATCCTATCCATTTTGTACCAAATTATTGACCACCGTTCATACACAATCCACAAATAGCGACAGTTTCCCAGCCACTATACCAACAACCTTACCAACCTGGAATTGTCTACCGACCACTACCACCACAAGCTTCGTCACCTATTGTGCCTCAGACAAACCAACTAGCAGTCCCACAGTCCAATACAAACAATACTCAGAAAAAGACAAATAACCAACAAAGAACACTTGCCCCAATTCCCATGACCTATACTGAACTTTTGCCGCATTTGGTCTGCAATTCTTTGGTTGTCCCTTACCCTTTAAAACCTGTTCAACCGCCATATCCAAAAAGCTATGATCCAAATGTCAAATGTGACTACCATGCAGGGTCTATAGGGCATCCTACAGAAAGGCGTTGGGCGTTTAAGTTCAAGGTGCAAGACTTAATAGATATGGGGTTGTTAAGCTTCAAAGAAGACAGTCCAAACGTCGGAAATAATCCACTGCTAGGTCATGGAAGTGCATCGGTAAATGCCATTGATGAAGTCGGTCAACCAGTAAGGGAGGTGGGGAAAGTTAAAGCCCCTATGGGAATCGTCTTTTCAAAGTTATGCAAATATAAGATGATTGAGGGACGGTCCCTTGAAGCAGGAATGTGTGGTTTTCACCCAAGAGCCGAGCACTCTATCGAGGATTGTGATGAATTTAAGCAGATTTTGCAAGGGTTGATGGACTCAAACATGGTCCAAGTAAGCCAATCACAAAGAATGAATGATGTGCTAATGGTCCAGTCAGAAGAAAAACAAGGTGTGTCTACTTCGAGGCCGTTGGTAACTCACTTCACTAGAAATGTGTCTCTACCAATACCTCATGCTGAGCCGAAAACTAAGAGAATTCCCATTTGTGACCTCTACCAGAGCTTCTGAAGTGGAGGATTGGTGCATGCAGATCAAGTGACTATGGCTAAGGAAGATCAAAATGCAGACAACCACGTCAACTTGGTATACCCATGTAACCTTGATGAAGAGTTGCACAATTGGGAGATAATCGAATTTCCTGTGGCTTTTAATTCAATTTCAAAGTAATTGTAATGCAAACTCTATGATTATGCCCATAATTTCAGTATCATTTTTTTTGTTAAATGGGCTTGCATGTTACTTTTTGGTATTGTATGAATGAAATGCATTTCAGAACTTTCCAGTTATCCCTTTCATCCTCTTCCTTTCTCTCCTACTATCTTAATATCTATTTGCTTCCTTCATTAACCCTAAATTGCATATCCAAAAATAATCATCTTGAAAATAAAAGTGTTAATGTTTCATACTACAACTTTGATCACCCTATCTATCAAGCTGACGAGAACGATGATGACTTAGGAACCCCATCTAAGTTGAAAAGGTTAGTGGAACAAGAGGACAAAATGATTCGACCCTATGAAGAAGAAATTGAAATAGTCAATATGGGAAATGATATAAGGGAAGTTAAAGTTAGCAACGCCATGAAAGGGAGTGGGCGAGACAGGTTGCTTAAGCTTTTATCTGACTATGTTGATATCTTTGCATGGACATATCAGGATATGCCCAGGCTAGATCCTGGCTAAGTTGAGCACAGATTACCACTGAAGCCTGAATATCCTATTAAGCAAAAGTTGAGGTGAATGAAACCGGACGTGTCATTGAAGATCAAAGAAGAGGTTAAGAAACAATTTGATGCGGGATTCCTTACAGTGGCTAAATACCTTCAATACGACAAGATGATGAAGGAGTTATGTGGTCACTTTAAGATTCAGCACTGCAATTCCTCACCATATCGTCCAAAGATGAATGGAGCAGTAGAAGCAGTGAATAAGAGTATCAAAAAGATTGTCCAGAAGATGGTGGTAATATACAGGGATTGGCATGACATGCTTCCTTTTGCATTGTGGCTATCGCACTTCCGTTCACACCTCTACTGGGGCAACTCCATATTCTTTGGTGTATGGGATGGAAGCTGTACTGCCTGTCGAAGTAGAGATCCCTTTGTTGAGAGTATTGGTAGAAATGAAGCTTGAGGAAGCCGAATGGGTTCAAACTCACTATGATCAATTGAACCTCATTGAAGAGAAAAGATTGATTGCTCTGTGCCACAGCCAATTATATCAAAGAAGGATGAAGAGAGCTTATGACAAAAAGGTCCATGCTCGAGAGTTTCAAGAAAGCGACTTGGTGCTTAAGAAGATGTTGCCTACCCAGAAAAATCACAGAGGAAAATGGACTCCAAAGTATAAAGGTCCTTATGTGGTGAAGAAGGCCTTTTCAGGAGGAGCTCTAATCCTTTCAAATATGGATGACGAAGATTTATCGCTTCCCGTAAACTCTGATGCAGTCAAGAAATATTATACATGAAAAAAAAAGGCAAACAAAACAAAAAAAGAATAAAAAGAAAAAGAAAAAAAAAGAGCTCGCTAGACTGAAAACCTGCAAAGGTAGTCTAGGCAAAAGTTAGAGTGACTCAATAGGCTGAAAACTCGAAAAAGAGCGGCCTAGAAAAAAGTTAGGGTCAAGTGAGAAAAAAGCTCGCTAGGCTGAAAACCTGAAAAGGCAGTCTAGGCAAAAGTTAGAGCTATTCACTAGAATTACCTGTGCAAGGAAGTGGGTAAAAAAATAAAATGGCAACGGAAAGACTGTGGCAAATTGATGATTTGAAAGAGAAAGCTGATGGGTTTACCAAAGCATCTGAAGTCCTTAAAAGCCAACCAACGGGTTCTCAAAGTTGTAGACATGGGAAATTGGCATTGTAAATCTGACTTGTTTTGTCATTCTCATTATGTTATCATTGTATCTATCTGTTTTGCTTTTGTGTGAAACTTGCTCTTGTATCTATGATTCCCTTTTGAAGTAATAAAATATTTTTTCCCCACCATCAATTCATTGGCTCACCACATTTATTTCATTATATACTGAAAATGAAGCATGCAATAACATTTAAAAGGCATTACAATTATGATGAATAGTCCAAAAGCCACTAGAAATGTGGTGAATTCTTAACTAGCTCTGATAAGGGTAACAACTAATTGACAGTTTGAAGCATTGAATAACTTAGCCATGGTTGGCCAGGAATCAAGTCTCCAAGCATGATTTAAAGTGAATTGAAAGAAAGTTCATTATGAATCCTCTTCACAGCTCAGGGTGTTTGAAACCGTAAGGGGTCAAAGGTTGGAAAGAGAAACACATATACATTAAAAAAGAGAGAGAAAAAAAGAGAGAGTCTTTTAATCAAAAACATTTCGCATTATGCATACATTCCATCATGACATTGCATCACTTGTCATTAACTTTTGGTTTTTCTTGCTTAACACCTGCTTTCCTTTCACATATCGAGCCCTCATGCCCGTCGCTTTTAAGTTTTGGGCTCCCACACCGTTGTTTTTAAGTTTATGGGTCCCCATGTCCATCGTTTTTAAGTTTCGGCCCCCATGCCCATTATTTTTAAGTTTCTAGGTCCCCACGCCCGATTGCTTTCATATATCGGGTCCTTATGCCCTTTACTTTTAAGTTTCGGGACCTCATGCCCATTGTTTTTAGTTCTTGGGTCCCCACGCCCAATTGCTTTCACATATCGGGTCTTCATGCCCGTCGCTTTTAAGTTTTGGGCCCCCACACCTATTGTCTTTTAAGTTTCGGGTCCCCATGCTCGCAGCTTTTATATTTTGGGTCCTCGTGCCCACTGCTTTTACATTTTTGGGTCCCTACATTCACCGCTTTTATGTTTTTGGGTTCCCATTTCCACTGTCTTTACGTTTTCAGGTCTCCGCACCCATCGTTTTAAAGTTTCGGGTCTCCGTGCCCACCGCTTTTACATTTTCGGGTCCCCACGCCCACTGCTTTTACATATTTTGGGTCCTCGTGCCCACTGCTTTTACTTTTTGGGTCCCCACGCCCACCGCTTTTACATTTCCGTTTTTACACTTTCTGGTCCTCGCGCCCACTGCTTTTACATTTTCGGGTCCCTACGCCCACTGCCTTTACGTTTCAGGTCCCCACACCCAATACTTTACATTTTCAGGTCCCTGCGCCCACTGCTTTTACGTTTTCGGGTCCCTACGCCTACCGCTTTTACATTTCGGGTCCCTATACCCACCGCTTTACATTTTTGGGTCCCTGCGCTCACTGCTTTTATGTTTTGGGTCCCTACACCGCTTTTACATTTTCGATTCCCCGCGCCAACTGCTTTTACGTTTTGAGTCCTCGCACCCACCACTTTACATTTTTGGGTCCTCGTGCCCACTGCTTTTACATTTCGGGTCCTCGCACCCACCACTTTTACCTTTTTAGGTCCCCGCGCCCATTGCTTTTACGTTTTCGGGCCTCCATGCCCACTGCTTTTACGTTTTTGGGTCCCCACGCCCACTATTTTTACGTTTTGGGTCCTCACACCCACCGCTTTTACAATTTCGGGTCCTTGCGCCCACCGCTTTTACATTTTGGGTCCTCACGCCCATTGTTTTTACTCTTTTTGGGTCTCTACGCCCACTGCTTTGATGGTTTCAATTCCCGTGTTTTTTTGGTTTTTCATATCCATTGCCTTTGTATTCAGGTCTCGAACAAAATTATGGTTCATATCTTTACTTATCTTTTACTACGATAATATGAAAACATTTAGTTATTCATATTATCTAGTAAAACCTAAGTAAAGAGGGGCAACTGTGAACACCCAATTTTGTCCGGGTAAATGAAAATAAATATAAAAAAAAGAAATAAGAAATAAGAGAACTTTTGAAGAAAAAAGCTCTTTTTTTTTATGATAAATACCATGGAAAGACAATGTCGTATCTTGAATTATACTTGTCCGTTTGAAGTACTCTTTGCACCGTTGGAAGCTTGTAGAAAAATCTACAACTCATCTTTTTATCTCAAAAACCAAAATCAACTTCTATCTTGATGAAAATCAACCCCGAAGTGAGTCATTTAATCATAAAAAAACTCAAGTCCCACATTACCTTCCCTTCACTTAAAAGTCCTACATTGGACAATCTACATTCATGCATCTTCTCCTTCCCCTATATAAAGAGGTGCCTACCAAGCAATGAGGGAGGCAAAAAAAAAACACATCCATTAATTATGGGCTTAATGCAAAGCATGGAGCCTATGAAAGTTTAATCTTTTTTTATTATCTCTTTTATTTTATTTTTCTCTTGGAGCTTTTACTAGAAGCTTGTGGTGGATTGTTTTGTGTTCACCACAAATTATATCTTGAGGTAAATTTGTCTACCTTATCTTTTTTATATATATGTTTTATTTTCTTTTGTCATTGTTGTTTTGTTAAATTTTATTCTTTGTATGTCCTTTTCAAATTAGAAATATTTTATATTTAATTAATTTTTAGAGAAAGGATTAATTGGATGTGACATCTTTTTAATCCTAAGGTTTTAAGGCACAAGTTGTGACAACTTGATGTCTTTAAATTCCTCTCTAAAATTAGAAATGTTAAACTAAAATTAATTTGCTTCAATGGATTGACTTGGGTGTACACCTCTGTTGATTCTACTTTTAGGACATATAAGCCGTGACGGTTTAGAAATCCTAAAATTTAATAAACAAAATTAAAAAAAAAATAACAACACACAAATATTTTCTACAAAAGAACTACGTGAGTTTGATTCTCCACTGCACCGGGAGATACGTAGGAGCAAGGGCCCACTCCTGTCGATCTCAAAAAATAATAAAATTTAAGATAAAATAAAAATCTTTTTATAATAATAAAATTCTTCTTGCAATTATTTTTAGGGTGAGATAAATATTTTAAAAGTCATTAATAATTTGCTTAATCAATTAGAGGTAATCGTCTTTATGACAGACGTTGTAGGATGCTAATACCTTCCCTACACGTAATTGACTCCCGAGCCTAAAATATGGTTTCGTAGACCATTTTCTTTTAGGTTTTTCCAATGTTTTTCCTTAATAAATATTGGTGGTGACTCCCTATTTTTAAAACTCTTTTTCGCCGTCCCGCTGCGACCCCGGTTGCGACACAGATGAAAGCAACACAGAGGGGAGGCAAGTTTATTTTAATTTCATAGACTCAATTTTGTATTGATACATACAAGTACTCACTTTCCTACGTGCAACTAGGCAAAGGCTCAAAATATGATGGTGAAAATTGGATATAGAAGTAAAGGAAGACATTAAATGCAGAGTTCTCTATCCAATAAAGGTGTGTTTAGGACAATTGTGAAAATTAAATTATTTCAATAATTGATTATATATATAATTGATTATTGCTATAATTGATTATAATTAAAAACAATTTTTGTTTAGGTAAGTTTGCTGAAAAGTGATTTTAAGATAATTAATTTTGTTTGGATACAATAAAATAAATCAGCTTTTATATAATAAATTACAAAAAAGTATGTATGAAGGTGAAAGAGAAAAAAAAAGTTGTTGGAAAAGTTGTGAGTAGTTTAGGAATAATGTTCTTTAGAAAAAATAAAGTTGTTGGAAAATAATTATAAACTTCAAATTTCCAAATGTAAGAAAACAACTTATTTTTTTTAAAAAAAGCTTTTTACAAATTTTAGCTATTGTCCCAAGCACAGTTTATTTTGCAAGCAGGTTTTTTACTTAAAAAACAGCTGAAATTTGGAAAAAAAAAATTGTCCCAAATATGCTCTAACACTATGGGCTCTTCAATTTTTTTTCTATGTATAATAGTAACAACAAAATTTGAACTTAACATCTTATGTAAATTACCCTAACCTTCAGTATTTGGCCGATTCTAATGGGTTTGGACTCTCAGAAAATGGTTTAAATACACTTTTGACCCTTTATCTTTTTAAGAAAATTCGTTTTAATCTTTTATCTTTTAAAAACGTCAATTTAGTCATTTTTCTTTTTAAAATGCTTCATTTTGGTCATTCCATCATGTTAAAACTAACACTATTAGTGTTTTATGTTTAAAATAATTAATTTTAAACATAGCGGAGGTTAAAAACCGCCACTATTCGCAGAACCTTTAAGAATCCTAAACTTCTACGAATTTAATTACTTACAATTGGAGTACCTTTTTGAAAAATTGATTGAGGGCCTTTTTATGTCTCTTAGAAGCAATCAAAAGCCTTGAATGTTTGCAACAAATCGTTTCTTGTATCGAGAATATTTTACAAGTATTGGTTATGCGTTTTAAAAATTTAATAAATAAAATTAATTCTTTCAAAACTCATGCTCTTCTTCTTCTTCTTCGCCTTCTCCCTTTTTCTTCGACAAATCAATCTCAAAAATGAAAACGTCCAAAATCAATCTTTAAAACAATTTTGCAAATAAAAAATTAGAACAAATCTATATAGTAAGTTTGGATGTTCCAGAATCTAGAAGATTCCGGATCGGTGGGCTCAGCGGTGCTGGTGCAGAGGAGCTCGGAGTCACTGGGCCAGATGGCGGCGATGTGGTCGTACTACTCACCCTTACACCAGGCGTGGAGGTGGAGGATGACACAGGACCACAGGGCGGGGCAGCGGGAAGAAGGGGAAGATGGAAGACGAAGAGAGAGAAAGGAGGAAGAGGGAAAACGAAGAGAGAGAAGGAAGGAAGAGGAAAGAAAAAGAAAAAAAGAAAATGTTTAATGACAGTTTTTAACCGCCATTTTTTTTAAAATCTGACTTTTTTGTTATCAAAGTTAATGTTGTTGACAAAAAGGATCCAAATAGAGCATTTTAAAAAGATAAAGGACCAAATTGACGTTTTTAAAAGATAAAGAATTTTCTTAAAAAGATAAAGGGCCAAAAGTATATTTAAGCCCTTTAGAAAATTGTACTGATGCATCAAATTAAACATTAGTGGATGACTGTGCAGCTTTCTTTAGTAGTGCAACTTCTCAAGCTTTAAGTGAGAGGTCCAATTAAAATTTATTGTCTAACAAAAGTATTGTCGGGGACCTACAATCAATGAACAGGCTTAATTAGGGCTAAAAATGAATTAAGCTAAGCCAAGCTAAGCTAAGCCAAGTTCGACTCAACTCATTAAGAATTGACTTCCCTCGAGTTTGATATGAACTTTTTCTTTTAGCTCAAACTCGACAAAATTCAAGCTCATGGACAGCTCTGTTCAATTTGTTAGCTTGATTCGATTTAAAATTATAATTATTTTACATATATTTTTTTATTTATCTATTTCATACAAAAATAAAATTAATTAAAAAAATTAATTATAATAATTTAATAACAAACACACACACACAAATATATGTCAAACTATACATAACTTAAGTTCAGTTTGTTTATTTAAAGTTTAATATGTCAGTATATTCCTAAACTATTTGAGATTTTTTAATTAGGTTCCTAAACAAAAAAAAAAATTGTAATTGGGTTCTTGTTCTTGATCTTTCACAATTTTTGTAATTAGGTTCTTGGTGTTCGTAAAACCGTCACAATTTGTTAGTTTTCTAGCAGTTTCAAGCTATCATAAACTAATTCTAGAGACTCAAGTACAAAAATTGTAGAAGATTAAGGACCCAATTATAATTTTTTTTAATTAAGGACCTAATTAAATTTTTCAAAAGGTTCAAGACCTATTGATGTATTAAACCTTTATTTAATGAGTTCAATTTTCAATTCAAGTTCAGCTTATCTGGTTCATAAATTAAGTTTAATGAGTAAATTGTCGAATCAAGTCTTGAACTGTATTCGAGTTGGTTCGGTTTGTTGTTAGTCATAAACTTGATTTTATTTTACTGACAGATATTTTTATCTTTTCAACGTTGTTCGATTAGTAAAAAGATTCTCCGTAAGTTTTGAGTCCCTAATTAATTGGTGACGGTAGAAGTTCATAATTGATTAATCCCAAAAAGTTTAGTTATTCAAATGATAAATTACACCATTAAGTAACTGCACATTTATTGAATTCTGTGTGCTTACAACAACCTTTTTCCATCGTTGTATGACCTGTACTTTTCACGATGTATACGTTAACGTTACCGAGTGCTAGTTAATTAGCATCATGCAAGAGTATAGAAGTGTGATTAGGTGGGGATGAAACTAGGTAGATAAAAGGATTAAAATTATTGAATTCTTAAATAAAAAATATTGAATTCTTATTTGGTATGTTAGAGGGACCATTATCATATTTCTGTTTACAATGAATTTTAGCCCAAATCACAGCCCATCTTTTTTTCGTTTAGGAATTACGGGATAAAATTATTTGAAAATAAAAATCTTCCGATTTCTCTTCATTTTGTAGTTTCCTTGTAGCTTGTCTGGGGTGATAATCGGAGGAAGAGGGTGTATTTCAAGGCATAGCAAATTCGAAAGCAACAGGGATTTTTCATTTCTTTTGTTACATGAAAGTTTAGATTAAAGTCTAAAGAATGACCCGCCTTCAGGTAAGAAAAAGAAAAACCACCATTTTCAAAGACTTGTTATTAGGACAATGCTTATTGTACACGACAAAAAGTGCATTTCCTCATGTTATAAATAGGAGACAAATTAAACATACTATATTAATATGCCCAAACTATACAGCAAACATGAGTTATATTATTTATATATAATGGTATGCTCCAAAGTTCTCATCATCTCAATAGTTATATTATTTATATATAATTTTTTATAACACTTTTTATAATATTTTTTTATTTCTCTTTATTACATCATTTATCTTATTATACACTTCACACTTTTTCTCTTTTCTTTCTTTTTTCTTCTTGGTCAGCCAAATAGAAATGATATTAAATAGGGGTACAAGGGATACCCCAATCCAATTACAAAACAGCAGCAGAGAAGTTGCGTATCATAGTTCTCCACCACAATACAGTGTCACCCTATACATTATAAGCTTCATTCCTATATCCCTTTCAAACATTCTAATGGATTCACTACCCATTCTCTCTTTTCTTCTTATCTTTCTCTCTCTCCTTTTTGTTCATTATACAAAAATAAAGTACAATTAACATTTCTCTCGTCACAATATTCGCTGATGGTATAATAATCACGGGATTTTCACACGTAGTCTTACACTATATTCTAAAAAAATGACTGTGGGTGCCCAACTCAACGACAAACCAGCAATATTACAATCATTATTCAACATCCTAATGATATAGAATGAAAGCTTCTTTCTTTTCTAAGGTCATGCTTAATTTGTCCCCATTAATTTAAGTTCGTAATGAAAAAAAAATTAAGTTCTTAGCTATGTTGTGGGCATTTTCATATGCTTTTTAACTTGGACAAACGGTTAGCAATCACCAAGCATAAGAAGTACTAATGGAAACACGTTATGGCGGGTAACAGGTTGTTCGGTGTAAAAAATAAAAACATAAAGCCCACTAATAAAAGAGTACTCAATGTTTAATTTTAAAATCCTCAGTACTTTTCTAAATTCGGTACATAGTTTGACAAGTATTCTTTTTTCCACCGAAGCAAAGTCAAAAATACACGCAAAGAATATAAAATATATGCAAATTATTTTGCAACGTGAAAAACTATCACAGCTTGTTAATGTATAGACAAACACAAGATTTCGCTGAAGGTGACGTCACAAAACAATTTTTCCAAGTCGACCAAATACAATGGACAAAATATAAAATACCAAAACTAATCATAATAATTTGGAGTTGTCTAATTTATTTTAAATAAAAATAGAATTAAATAACTCCATCTAAATTAATTGAAGAAATCAATATCTACAACTAATTATTTTAAAGTATATCAAAAAATTACACCAATCATTTTAGATGAAATTGTTTAATTCTATTTTAACTTAAAATAAATTAGACAAATCCAAACAGTTTTTACTGAATCTACTTATGTCTCTGTGTGAATGGTAATTCATTTTGATCCAATTTAATTTTAGTCTATTTGTGGATACAGGGAGACAACAAGAATGAAATCAACTCTAATACAACCACAAAATTAAAGAACCAATAACAAGAAAATCAGAATATACAAATTAGAAAAATGATTAAATTACCATTCACGGCAACAATCACGATCGCAACATTAAAATTTAGGAGATCGCAGAGACCATGATAACTGTGATCGCATTACTCACATAATATGCTTGTAATTTTTCACAACATTAAAGTGTTTTGAGGTATCTATCACCAAAATCACAATTCAAAACGTGAACTAACTCTCAGATGAGTCATCTGCTTATAATTACGAACGCTCTGAAGAGCCAATCCTTGCGCTGAAGTGATGCATGCCAGGGTTGAAGCCCAAGCACCCCAACAAGCCCTGCTTGTAAGGCAACAACGTTTTCTTCTTCAACTCCACAGAAGCAGCCCGGTTCACGGTGTAATGCCGCTCGTGAGCCGAAACCGGTCCTCTCCGTCTCGACACTGAACCGGGACTCTCCGCGGACCGGAAACTCAGGTTCCGAACATCCTCGTGCGCCGTCGTTTTGGACAGAACCGCGTACTTCCGAAAAGGATCCTTGTCCGAGGCTCTCCCCTCGGAGGCGCTTCGGAACAGCAGAAAATCCTTCAGCCTCCACTTTCGGTACCCTTTCGTGAACGAAATCGACGACAAGAACGACGAATAAGTAGTAGTCGAAACCGTTTCAGCGGTTTTGCCCTTGTTTTTGCCCCCTTGTGATGATGACACGTCATCACACTCGGCCACACTACTACTTCTTCTAGTTCTACTTCTACTTCCCTCGGATACACTGCTCCTTCTTCCACTTTCTTTGCGAGTTGTAGAGGGAATTGAAAACGATGAAGCCCTGTCTCTACCTTGCTCATGTTGTGGCGGCGGCAGTGACGACGACAGCGATGATGGCGGTGATTCCTCCACGACCCTCTTCTCACTTCTGCTAGACGAAGGAGAAGGGGGCTTGAGAGGCCGAATCCTTCCGCCGAGGAATAGTTCCTCGGCGGAAAGGGAGGGTCTCTGGAGGTGGCCACCGAAGTCGAATTCGAATTCGGCTTCGGTGGGGGTGGTGGCGGAGGCAGAGGAGTGTCGGGGTTTGCAGAGAGTGGAATTGGCGCTGCGCGTGGGGCTGGTGGGGGCGCTGAAGAAGAAGTTGCCGAAGCGTTGGGGGCTTGAAGGCGCGGTGATGTAAGGGGAGGAGCAGTTGCTGTCGAAGTTGAAGTCCATGGAAGAAGGCGGAGGAGGAGGAGGCACTGCCACCACCACTTCCATGCCTTGTTCTGTTTAGTGTTGCTTACCAATTGGAATTGTTAGTTTGGAGAAATGGGTGGCGGTTGTGGAATGAGGATGTGATATATAGAGGAAGAGAGTGAGAGGGAGATAGAGACACAGAGAGAACAGGGTAAGGAAGGAGAGAGGAAAGGGGTGGAAATTAGACTATTGGGAATGATTTTGGTCATTAGAAGAGAAGCCACCTTTTGCACCTATGTTTGGTCTAATTCATATCTTTCACAATAATTTTACGAGTTTAAAGGTTAGAGTAAAAATTTGGTTTAATACATAAGTTCGTCTCTAAACTTTTGAACAATTTTTAATTAGGTCTTTGAATTAAAAAAATTTGTAATTAGGTTCTTAATTTTTTACAATTTTTGTAACTGAGTTCTTAAAATTAGTTTGCGACAGTTTGAAACTGTTAGAAAATTTATAATTTGTGGTAATTTTACTACCTCTAAAAACTCAATTACAAAAATTGTAAAAGATCAATGACTTCATTACAAATTTTATTAATTCTGGAACCTAATTAAAATTTCTCTAAAAGTATATGGACTAGTTAATGTATTAAACTTAAAAAGTTTTATATTGTCAATTAATTAGAAATCATTGTTGGTATGGTTTTTAAAATAATTATTGTAAAAATTAACAAATTTATCATACATAATAGTTTGTAATTGAATGACAATAAAAACTATTAGTGCATAGCCTTTTTTCTATAGTTTTATTACCATCATCCTCTCTCGGTTTAACTGTAAATTTAAATCCAATGGTCTGAATAAATTAAGTAAAAAAGTAATAAATGGTCAATTTAATTGTTATATTAGTTAATATATAATTTTGAGATTTGTCGATCAAAAATATGAATTGATCAATGACGATGTGAGATTGGTTAAAGTAATAAATTGATCATAAATATGAATTTGTTTTTAATTAGAGAAAAGGATGGAAAGAGAGAGTAAAGTGAGGTGTTGGAAAAAAAAAAAAAAACGAATTGATGTTTTGTCTATATTTTCCTTTATGTTGGAAGAAATAAAAATGGGAAAGTTGATCTGTTATAATATGAGTTTTCTTGTTATTATTTTTTTAAAGTAATATTAAAGATTAAAAAAAAAAAAAAGTGTGTTAATAATGTTTGCAACCCGCGCCTGACCATGCCATTCTTATTTCTTACATAATTTATTGATTATCATGAACTATTGATCAAAGGGATGCAAGAATTTTACGATGGTTCTTTTGTGTTTCGTTCTAAGGTCCCAATTTTGTAAATCTAATTTTGATTAATTAAGTAATATAAAATCTATATTAGTTTTAAATTATGAATTATTAAAAATTAACTGTCATAGTAATTGTTTGGTAAAAAATTTAATGTTGTATATCACATTTCTATATGATAATGCGCAAAATATATGACTGGTTAAATATAAACTCATTTTTTATTTGGGAATAGAGGTGAAGCCAGAATAGAATTCTAAACCATTTTCTTTTCTTATTCCGGCTAAGAATAAATTTGGATGTGGCGTGAACAAATATGGCCATTATTTCAGCAATTGGCTGGATTTAAATTGATTTGGTCAAGAGAAAATAATATTCCAGAAGGAAACTGGTGGAGCAATAATTATTTTATTAAAAGGATATAATCAATTTGGCCTGCGTACGTAAATTATATTATGACTTTGCTCCGTTTAATTCAGGAAAAAGAGTGACAGTGAATCTAGAAGATGAGAAAAAATCGAAGAGAAAGACACTTCTTATTTTTCCTTGTTTGATTAAGAAAAGAAGGGAAGTAAAATTAAAAATTGGTAAAATTATTTTTGTGTCTTTAATTAAAAATAAATTACAAAGCTAATGAAAATTAACCGTAAAAGAATCAGTAATTAAAATGTGTGAGTTTTGCAAATTCATATCCAATTCTGTTAATCGAAGTAAAGCCTTCAATCCAATCAAATTAAGCATAGTTTCATATAATTAATGTGGTCGTTCAAATTTTAAGAAAATTACCGTTGAAATTGAAATTAAAGGGAAGAATCCTTCTCCTCCCAAAAGAAGAAAAAACGTAAAGATGCAAGAGAAAGACAAAGGGCTTCTTCAGAATGGCTTTAGAGATAATATGGTCATTCAAGTTTTAAGAAAATTGCCGTTGAAAGTAAAGAGCACCGAGCTGACGAAGGAAGAAAATAAAGATGCATGATAAAGACAAAGGAAAACGCTTCTGTTTGTTTCTTTGATGATATTATAGCAGTTAGGTTATCGTTTTGTCTATCCTAATTTTCTTTGTGCTTTTGTAGTTTTGTTGTTTAATTTTTACTAGGAATAGTACGTGCTGTCTGTTTTTGGCAGGTCTTTAATGGTCATGTGTTCGGATCGATTAAACGTAAGTTTGGTCTTAATTAAGAAAAACTTTATTGATCGCACTTGCTTCAAGGCAATGAATATGAAATTGATTAACTGAAAGACATATTCATATATTTACTAAGGGTAACTCCTGTTATTTGCCTAAAAAATACTTTACTTGACGGGCTTGTTCTTTATTACCGCATCAGCACTTTAATATAATTTTTATTTATTTTTTAATGATGAATATGGTAAAACCGTAAAACTACTGTTTGTTCTTTTATTGTTTAGTTTAAAAGTATCATTTAAAAACATATTTAATATTTTATATAATGATATAATTTTCTGCAAAACTATATATAACATTTAAAATAATATTTCATATTGCAAGCATTTAATAACATTGTATCTTTTATATTATTTTATATTACCTTTTATTCAAATTTATATATAATATTATGTTGCAATCTTATGTTATTTCACTTAATTTTGAATAAGGTATTATGATTTAAAATATTTTATTAAAATTTCCGTACTTGAATTTATTTTTAATAAGTCACTTCTTATTAACGATGACTATTAACCCTTCGCTAAACTATAAAGATTTATTAAAAAATTTATTAATTTAAAATTCATAATACAATATCACATAATGTTTTAAAATTTATACTATGAAAAAATTATATTGAAAATTTATACTCGTCATGTTGTTTAATTTTTCTTTTTTTCAAATAATACTTGGGATTTTGTAATAATCGGGGCTACCATTTACAAATTTTCAAGATAGCATGTAATTTTAGTTTATATTAAAAAATTTACAAGTACTTTATTGTTAAGCACTAATAAATTTTCAAATATTTATTTTAATTTTTTTAAAATATATATATTATTTTATGATTTTTTCAATTTTTAATAAGTCATTATAATAACAAAAATTATTAATCATCAATAAATAGTAAGTTATTTAAAAAAAAATTAAAACGGAAATTGATTAATGTATTATATTAGTCCCTAAAATTATGAGCATTGATTAAATTAATTATTAAAATTGTAAAAATATAATTTTAGTTTTTAAAATTACCAAAGTCAATAATCTTTTACAAACTAAAATTATCTTCATTTGGTACCATCAAATACTAAAATGACTATCATTTAATAATTTAACAGATTAAGATAATATTTTTGTAAATTTAAAGACTAAATTGACTGATACTTATAATTTTAGCATTGAAATGGTCCGTTATAAAAAAAAAAGCATTGATTTTATGTATTACTCTATCAAAATTGCATTTAAAATTTTTAATTTATAATACTTTTACAAAACAAATGGTTTTCAACGTATTGTTGTGGTAGGGGTAGAGGAATAATTTTTTGTTGGATAATAATCACTATATTCAGAGGATATTAGACTTTTGTTCAATCGTTTTTGTTGTCAAATGGAATCTCAACTAGTTTGAGTGAAATTGGGTTTGGATCTTTTAAGTAAGATCTTGGATTTGAGTCTTGTAAATAGAAAAAATATGGTTAAGAGAGGAGACTCTACTAAAAGTGGTCGGTTAGGTTCTCCAGTAAAAATTAGTTAGTGACAAAGTTAGTGAATAATTTGAACCTATAATATGGTAATGAAAAATATGGAATCTGAACTCAATTTTTATATTTTAAATCATCTTTGTTAGTTTGTTCATTAGAAATTAAGTTATACCTTTTTGTAATATACCACACACACACAAATAAAAAACATAAGAAGAGGGTCATTACAACAAATCCCCAAAGTAGTGATGAAACACTAGTGACAGCCAAGTCGTCGATCAATTTAATGCTAGCTAAAGCATAATTTTCTTTAACTTTTTTTTAATGTATGTGATGGCTAGGCCGTCACTAGTAGTTTTTTTAAAGGTAAGTGATGGCTAGGTTGTCACTTGTAACTTTTTGAAGGTAAGTGACGGCCTAGTTGTTGCTGATAAACTGAGTGCCAAAACAAAAAATTTCTCCCACTAACACTACCTTTTCTCCCTTTTGAAATTTTAAAAATTGAGAGTTAGTGACAAACAAGTTATCGATAGCTTAGTCATCACATAAAAACCTTTTTAACCGTGTATGACATTCTCGTTCCCTCTAGCCCTTATTTTCTTTTTTCTTTTCTTTGACCTTTTTTTATGATTGTTGATGATTGCAAGTGGCTTATGGTGTCAATGGTGGATTTTCCTCTTCCTATATACTTTCCCCTTCTCGATCTTTCTTTTCTCCATCTTTGATGGGTGGCAGTGGCTTATGGCAACAACCACTTGTAGGTGACAGTGGTAGTGGCTTGCGGGGTGGTGGCTTGTAGGGTGTGGTGATGTGGGGGAAAATGGAACACTGTCAATAATGACAATTTTTTTTTGGTTAAGTTTGTGTCTATTTGTGTTGGCAAAAGCAATGCCTAGCCGTTGCTTATAAATGTCAACCAATTAGCAATGGTCACAAGGTCATTGCTTAGTTGACTATAAAGGTCACGAGATCGACATTTTGTAATTAGCAACAACTTTTGGCCGTTATCAATAATTTTCTTGTAGTAGGTGAATTACATTTTTGAAATCTTTTAAAAACTTTTCTGAAACAAAATGATTTTTTCAAAAACTTTACTAACTAATGTATGAATAAATAAATAAATTTTGGCAAGGTAGGACAATGTAACATATCAAGGTTTAATGATATAATGAAAGTTTTTTTTTTCAAAAAACAACATTTTTCAAACAAGAATGATTTTTATAAAATAAATCTTTCTTAGATTAGTTCAACTGATAATAAATATAAGGAAATGAAAAGATCACATTAAAGATTTATATTGGTTCATCTAACAATCCTGAACATTGGTCCTTGGTTATCCATCAAGATTTTTCACTAACACAACTCATTTACAAGAATCTTAATTCCTCAAAACCCTATGTATTTTTTTACTTTCCTTTCTGGACACTTTCTTAAGTATTCTTTTATGCAAATCTCTTCAAGTTTCACTCACTAAGTGTTTTTAAGAATAATGAAACTAAGCAATTGTTGTTGTAAGATGATAATGAATGTATACATAGATAGTTATATCTCTCCATTAAGTATTTACAAGAGAGTTTGTGAAGGAGTAGTGAATGTTATTTTTTAAGTTATTCGTTATCTTCATAAGTCTAAATTAGTCACTATTTATAGATAGTATTCAAGGAAACCTTTGCTCTAAAGTATTTTAATTTAAATTTGATCATTGCTACAGCAAATGCGCAATAAATGATACACCCGTTATGTTGAAATATCATTTTGAGAAAATGTTTTATTGTCCTTTTACTATTGTAGGAACACAAATTAGATGAAAATTTCCATTCATTTGATTGGCGTGCTAACATTTTTAAAAGTTCAACTTATCACATATTTTCTTTTAGTATTGTGATGCTTAAGGCAACTTCTCTCTCTAGAGCTTGATTTATGTGCCTTTTTTGTTTCTTTTTGATTTAGCAAGTGACATTCTTAATAATTCATTTCTTTAGGATGATACTCAATTCTCTTGCAAGGTCTTAGGATGAAAGACTTGCAAGCTAATATGGGCTTTTCGTTAGAAGGTTGCCAATAGGTATGCTGCACATATAAATTAAAAGCATCAATGCTTAAAATGTACTTATTCATAATATTGCATTTGTTAATGATTAAAACCTTAAAGTGAAAACGTCTTTTCCTCAACAATATTAGTTGTTGATCATCTTCTTCTTCCTCATATTTCGCAGTAACCCTTTCTCCCTTAGAGCCTTTGTATTTTCCATTACCCCCAAGCAAAATGATTCCTTGAATCCATTCTTTATGCACTTTACATTTTATATTTTTCTATACATCTAATCTATATGTTTCCAAATTGATTGAATCCTTACCTTGTTAAGCTATTTTCACTAACACTATATTGTTCAATTTAGGAGATTCCATCTTTGAGAACGATTGACACTATTAAAAAAAAGAATGGACTATATTCAACACCTATATCTCTTGTAAATTCTATAACTACATCAATTAGTTCCATTGCCATCATCCATCATTAAGACACTATTCCATTGTTCAAAAAGAATATTGTAACATTCCCTCTGTTGTAGATATGGCATGTGATGCTTGCCATTTTTACAAGTAAAAAAATATTCTTTTTTATTTAAGCAACTTTGTTGTATTACTTTTTTTTTTTTTTTTTTTTTATCTTATTCATATTGATATATGGGGTCTTTATTCAACCCCCTCTTTTCAAGCATCCTTATTCTAAACAATTATATATGACAAATCAAGATATACTTAGGTCAAAATAAAACAATCAAAGGCCAAGTTCAAACAACACTTAATTAACTTCGTTCAACTCTTTCAACATAATTTCACATTATTGTTAAAAATGTTAGACCTAATAATGCCTTGGAATTTGCCATGCTTTCTTTCTTTTCATTCAAAGGCATCATGCATCATTTGTATTGTTCAAAAACCCATCCCTCAACAAAATGGAGTTGTTGAACAAAAACATCAACATATTCTCAATGTTACAAAGGGATTTTATGTCCCACTCCTATTTCGCTATCCAATTTTGGTCCTTTGCCATTATTTAAGTTGCACACATCATCAACTTACTCTTAATTGTCAAACTACAATCCAAATCCTTGTATTCCATTTTTTATGACACAACACCAAATATTTCTTCACTTCATGTGTTTGTTTTTTGGTGTTATGCTTGTAGTTTTGCATCACATAGAACCAAGTTTTTGCCAAAGGGAAAGAAAATGTGTCTATCTTGGCTTTACTTATGGCACTAAAGGTTATTTGTTGTACGATCTTCACACTTGTGAGCTCTTCACTTTTAGAAATGTCATAGTTTATGAAATTATTTCCTTCCTAAAGCTAGCTTACCCCAACCTAGAAATTTTATCACAATTTCTTTACCCTCAAATACAAACTGTATTGATCTTAAAATTGATAAAATTAGTCCCCAACTTGCACCTTCCACAAATACCATTCCTACTATAACTTCAACCCACATTAAAAGACCACCAAACTATCTTAGAGATTACCATTGTAACATAGTTTATTTCAACATCACTTCTAATGGTTCATTATGTATCTCTTACCCTCTATCTCTTTTTTTGACCAATGATAAGTTGTCTCCACTAGTGTAGATAAGACTTTTTACATCGATTGAAAATACATTTTACATTGATTCTAAGTCTTATAAATTCAGGGGATATAGAATGTTGAAACCTTTTAGATTGAATATTGAACCAATGTAAAAAAATACTTTTTACATCATTCGTAATTTGAACTGATTTAAAAAATCACTTTCCAAATTCAAGCATTGAGCTTTATTCTCCCCTTTTCTCCATAAAGATCTTCACGTTCTAGTGTTCCAAGCCTGCTGTCTCCAAGACAGTTTTTTTATAGTGGAGGAAGGAAGTAGATGAGGTTTTAATAGAGGCATCGATGCTCATGGACAATGCAACGAGGTGAGAATTAGGGTATTTGAAAGTGCATTGAGGTATGGGCAAAGTGGATCTAGGAGAATGGGGGAAGAGATTATTGACAGAGGCAAATGTGCAGCGAGTGGGGGATGTGAGGGGAACGAAAATGGTGGCAGGTATGGTCATCGCTGCACCTTCTTATGATGGTAGGTATTCTGCTTTACCACTGTCATCATCTCGGTTTGACTTCGTCTCATGCCTTGAAGATTTTTTTTTAAATAAACCAATCAACTCAAATAGGACAAATATAAATAAGCAACAAAATCATCATAAAGCTCACATGTGAAACAAGCAGTTTGTCATTGTCACGGTGGTAGTTTTGTTGCAGTCGTGATTCATCTACAATGGTGTTTAGGGGATGATGTTTGGGAGAAGGAAGGGTTTCGCAGGTTTTCTTTGTGGGTCAAGATAGTGTTTAGTGTTGGTAGAGCACTTGTTAAAATGATTTTTACATCAGTTCAAATTATAATTGATGTAATAAGGACAATTAAACTAAAACTAATCTAAATTTTTTTTACTTAATTATAAAAATTTCACTTCCTTTTATTTTAGATCAGTTGTTAAATAACCAATATAGAAACCTATTGTAGAATCTATATTTTGCACTAGTGCTCCTTCCTATAAAAAATGTATCTTGGCTCTTTCTTAAGACCAACTTAAAGTAAAACCATTCTTAATTATAAAAATGTCATGCCTTTGGGAAAGACTCCAAGAGGGTGCACGTGGGTCTATAAAATAAAACAAAAAGTTGATGGTATCATTGAACGATATAAAACATGGTTAGTGTAACACCCCTACTTTTATATATTAAATTATTCTATATGTTTAAAAATTGTTTTTAAGTCATCAATGTATTTAGAACAATTAATAATAGTTTTATAAATTTTTTTAGAACTTATTGAGATAATTTTTGTAAAATGACAAAAATACCCCTAGTTGACTATAGGAACCAACCAGAGACTTTTTGACCTCAAAATATTTTGAAAATTTTATATTAAGTATCTCTCATTATAAAGACTTTATTTTGAAAGAAAAGTAGTGAAAAATATAACAATCCTATTTCAATTCTTCCACTTTTTTTTTTAATATTTGATAATGCAATTTTGAAAAATCGAAAAGGAATTTCAAAATTCTGACTTCCATTATTTTGCTCAAAATTTCAAGAGTTATTTAATCGTGATTTTTAACAATTTTTCCAAGCTGGAGCCCAGAGAAATTAGAAAATGACAATTATGTCCCTATTTCTCAACATTAAGGACTGACATGATAAAAAGATTCAATTGACATTAAAATGTCAATTTGAGCATGGAATTATGTCATATATATAAAATTATAATTTTGAAATTTTTTTGGGAATTTTCTGGAATTCCTATGTAAAATGACCAAAATGCCCCTAGGTGTCTAATAAGCTAGCCAATACTGGTTTGACATTCAAAAAGGTTGAAAATGGTAATTTTAGTTTATTTATGGGTAAAATATTTAATTTTATAATTTTCATAAAATTTTTGGTATTTATTGAATCAAAATGGATTTTCTATGAATTTTCTAGCTTAAAAACACAAAATAAATACATATAATTTGAAATAAATTAATAAAAATAAAAATTAATTATTAGAATTTTATTTTTGATGAAAAATAATTTATTTGTCCAGTCTTACATTTAATTTCATTTTTTTGATATTAAAAGCTAATTTTTCAAGTTTAGGCGTTTTTATCACTATCGGTTAATTCACCTACAGATAAAATTTGACACATGGAGGCTTGGGAAAGCTGGTGGAGCACGGCCCCAACCCTAAAATAGGTGATTCAACACCTATTGGGGATATGTGTCCCTAAAATTAATTAAAAAAAATTAAAAATAAGTTTTATTGCATCATCGGTTTGTGTCATCTTGGGGACACCTAACCCACCCTTCTGCTCTATAAACACCCATACTTCTTGGTCATTTTTCACACATCCTCCTCTCTCTCAAGCTACCAAATTCTTAGAGAGCTTCTCTCTCTAGAAAAAAAATCTTCTTTTATTTTGTTTTCATGTTAAATTTTACTAGTTTTCCAACAACTAGTAAAATTCTCTTTTTAGGAACTCTACATCAACAATTTCATCCTCTCCATCAATTATCTTAGAGGTAATGGGAGGAGTGGGGTTGGTTCTAAATTATTATTACTTTACATGTTGGTAGGAAGGGTTTTCCCCTAAACCTGTTAGGCTTAAGTTTTATTCTTGTTATTATTGTTTAATGTTAAACTTTAATTTTTTCTAAGTTGTTACTTTGCCCAAATTTAGATTATTAAATAATAATTACTAAATTGTTACTCTGCTTAAATTTAAATTATTTTTTACTTGCTAAGCTATTACTCTGTTCAATTTTAGAAAATAAAAATGCATTTGCTAAGCTGTTACTTTGCTCAAATTTAGAAAATCAAAATACATTTATTTAGTTGTTATTCTGCCAAAATTTTAGTAATTAAATTATAATTACTATATTATTATTATGCTAAAATTTTATATGATTACTAAATTGTTATTCTGTTAAAATTTTGGTATTATACAATTTCTGCAAAATAGGGCAGAAATGTTGATTATACTGATACTCAAATTAAATGAGACCAAGGAAACCTTTGCTTAAGAAGTTAGAAATTGATAGTTTAGTGAGTGATGTAAAGCGAGTGACATGTAGTGGCATGACACCCTATTAGGGAAGTTACAGTTTAGTACGCTAAGGAATGAAAGGCAAGGACCCACTTGCGGAGGTCTTGGGGCTAGGGATCAGGTGGTGAAGGTCCCAATAACTAGGGTAGCGCCCTTGAGTCGGGATATTCACCTGACCAAACTCGATAATCTTGACAACTGCTCAGCATTTCAGGATTGGTTTAAGAGTATACATCTCTAAATGGATATCTTGACTGTTATTTTCCTCAATGATAATGAGGACTGTGCCATGTGATGATGTTGAAAGAGGTATATGTACTCCCAGTCACTTCCCAGGTTCTGTTGAGAACTATTACCCACTAATGGGAAGTATGGATCCATACATAGTCAAGGGTAGTCGGATACAACTTAGAATGAACCTTAGGATCTCTTGTATTGTCAGTTGTGTTTTATCTTTGTTTTATGGTATATTTCCTACCGTACATGTAAAAGTGATTTTAGAACAAAACACCTCACTCCATTATTTTCTTCTGTGTATGATTGATCGTGATTATTGAAGACAACATTAACGCTTCGCGATGCTGAGTACGAGATAGAGAACATCTCAACGGGAGAGGATTTGAAGACCTATAGTATTTTTTTTTTGTATGAGGGATAGGGTAGATAAATACTGCTTAGTATAAGATCTTTTGATGTATACATTGGGCTAGGTAGTATATGTCTTTTCGATGTACTTTTATTTTTTGACTGTTATGTATTACTCAAACCATGAGGTACAGTTTTATGATATATATGTATATACAGTCTTATCTTTCATCTTTTACTACCATTTCCAAATTCTGTTAAGTTTGGAATTTCTTTTAAAAATGGAAAAATTTTACACGCATTTTTATTTGCTTAAACTTAATAACTAAATTAATATAAATGGGTGTTACAGTTAGTGGCTAAAGGATACACACAACTTGAAGGGGCAAGTTTTTCAACCACTTTCTCCTTACTTGTGAAGATTGCCACAATTTGCCTAAAACTTGCATTGGTGGCTACAAAGCTATGACATTACATCAACTTGATGTAAACGTCTTTCCACATGGTGATTTATATGAGGAGATGCACATGTCTATTCTCCAAGTCTTTAAAAACATGAATGTTAGGTACCTAGGTTTGCAAGTTAAAAGCTTTTAGTGACTCAGATTAGGCTTTATGCCTAAAAAGTATGAATCTACCATTGGGTTCTACATTTTCATTGGCCCATTTATGATATCATGGAAGTCTAATTAAGAAGGCATAGTTTCTAATCCAATCAAATATATGTATAAAAAAAATTTAAAGTTAATTACAATCTCAACAATTTTCCAATTAATGACTACTATTGCATTATATTTTATCCTTTAAAGTGCACTCCTTTCACTTTAGAGGACTCAAATCCTTAGTATAGATTTGACTCCTCTAAAGTGTGGGAGTCCACTTTAGAGAATAAAGTACACTTACAATCATTAATTACTAAATTAACGATTAAGAATTGTAATAAAATCAAATACATATATAATAAAATTTAAAATTAATTATAATCTCAACCATTAATTTTTTAATTAATGATTATTATTTTACTTTATCTTCTTAAGTGCACTCCTTTCACTTAGAGGAGTTAAATCCTTAGATGTACACTTCACACATTACTTTCACAACTAGTTAAATTATTTTTTCTCAATCATTAAACTATCCTCCTTTTATATTTATTTATATACTTGATATTCTTAACCTCATTTTCCTTTCAATCTACCCTCTTTTGTTTTTATCTATAAATTAAATTTCAATAGTTTTTTTAAGAAATTTTCAATAGTTAAAAATAACCTTATATCACAATTTAAATTGTTCATTGTAAATTTAAAATATAATTTATATATTTAAATATATTTATTTATTATGAATTTTAAATGTAATATTATCTATATATTCAAAAATATTTATTTATTAAGATTTTAAATTATATAAAAATAAACATTTATCTTGTATAATTCATAGGCTCTAAAATATTAGTTAACAATTTTTTTTATCTTATACATAAAGTATATAAAATAAGTAAATAAAAGTATAATTTTATTAAAAATTAAATATTTATTATATTTGAAAATATTTAATAATTATTTTAAGCAATGAAAAGTGTTTAAGAGTGTATTTAATGTATTTTAACTTATGTACCAAATAAACAGGATAAAACAGGTATGTATTACATAAGTTTAATTAGATTTTATTTAAATATCTAATAATTTTTTTCTTTTCATGTATTCAATTATCAGTAATATATAAAATCATGTGTGTATAGTCAAAATTAATTTTTTAACAAGTTCACCTAATTAATTTTTATAATATACATATGATTTTCAATTTAAATAATGCAAGTATGATTTTATTTTACAACATTTGTCTTGTTTACACTTCTAAGTAATATCTTATGAATAATTGTTTTTAAGCATTGATAGTTAAATGAATCTAATATTTTTGAATATATTTTTAATTAAATTAAAAATAATGTTATACAGTAAATTAATTCAACCCCAAATAAAAATTTAAAATTTGAAAGATTATCTCATCATATAAAATGAATCAATATAAGATCTCTATTCGATGTATTAATCTCGTATATATTTATAAAAATTTTGTCATATAAAATTAAAATATATTAATTATACGCTCAAAATTTAAATTAAATAAACTCTATTCCATTTTTTCATTAAAATTTTTAATAATGAGATTCAAAGATAATAAAACTTATAAATATTGTGTTGTAATAACAAACAAGACAATTATTTAAAAATATTATGATATTTTTTAAAATATTGATCACCAACATATAATTTTATTACTTTATTATTCGATTTAACAATTTTTTCAAAAAGTATTCTAAAAATTTAAAATTTAATATATGTAACCTATATATTTAATAAAAATAAAAAATAATTATTAATATCTTTATTTTACTAATATTTATTTTAATGTAAAGTAAATATCTTATAAAATTCTTAAATTGTCTTTTTAACCATTTAAATATAAATATACTATTTCTTCTACAAATAAATATAACCATCAATGGTTGATTGTTAAAGAAAAATTAAATATAATCCAAAAAAAATTTAAAAATTTATTTTATTACATTTTTTTGAAGTGTATACATTTTGGGAAAGAAGAAAAAGATAGGAAATAAAAAATAATAATAAATGTAATGTGTAATATGGTGAAAAGAAAGAAAATAAACTCTAAGAAATATTTGACAAACTTTTAATTTTTTTATATATGTATTTGATTTGAATATTATTCTAAATCATTGATTTTCTAACATTTTATTCTCTAAAGTGCACTCCCTTATTTTAGAAAAGTCAAATTCCACATTTAAAAAAGAGGAAAAAGAAAATATTGAGAATGACAGAATGACTCTCGCTCTTTAAATTATATATTCTCCTTTATTTTATAATATAAGAATATATTTTGTTAGTGGCAATAGTAAAAGTCACTTTTTTGGTAGATAAAGTCACTTGAATTTTGATTATAATTTGAATTTAAGGATTATGATAAAAATTTTTATAATAAGACGTCATTTAAAATATTCATTTCAAAGTAATGAATATTAATTATTTGATTAATTGTGTTATAATTTTTAATACTCTTATACTTTACATATTTTATATATATTTATAGATAAATTATTTTCTCATTATAAGTGTCTTTTTATTTTATGTTTCATTAGATTTTTTTTTGCAATAATATCTTTTTATTAAATTTAAAAAATATAATTTAACTTATTTTGTATTTTAACTTTATTTTATTTAATTTTACGTATTAGAACAAAATTTATTTTTACCGACAATTATATAATGACAACAAACTAATGGTTAGTAAATCTTATTCTGAGCTACAACTTTTACAACAAATGAACATTAGTCCATAAAAGATTAGTTTATAATAGGCAAAAATTAATTAAAATAAGTTTTTACTACTAATAAAATGAGTTTTTATTGACACTTGCAATAATTGCCGAGAATACTTTTACCAACACTCAACATGCTAATTATAATCTAATTGTTGGTAATTATTTTAGTGATTATTTATAGAGTAAATAGTATATGTATTGGCAATATACATAATTTTTATTCTATCATTCAATTACAAACCACCATGTAGGATAAGTTTATTGATTTTTAAAATAATTACTTTAAAATTTATATCAATAATAATTTTTGATTAGTTGATAATGCAAATTTTTTACATTAAAAATGCACAAAAATTAATCTCTTATTTATATTGCCGTGTACAGTAATTAAAAAAAGTGACTTTTACTATGATGAATTTGCAAACACTCGAGTGACATACTAATATAATGTAAAATAGCTAGATCGATCTTTGTTGTTGACTAGTGCGCATGAAGCCTTCACACATTTATGCTAAATAATGGGGCAATGTGCATTTCATTTCATAATTAAACTTCATTATGACGGAATTTTGTATAAGTATTTTCATCCTAATTATGGTGTTTTCGAAGCCATTGATCTACAGCCTTGAAATTAATAGTATTTGAATTTAAAGTCGTATAATTAATTGTAATCAAACCACTAGAAAACAAAAACATAATTAAACAGCCCTTATATTCATCATCTTGTGGCTATGGCTACACATTATCTCAAAACAGATTTATAACAACTTGACCATTTGCACTTCCTTGATGTCTGTTTATATCTGTTCCTTCTGACATAAAGTACTTTCATTGTTTAACCTTGTCGCCCATGATTACAGGATTTGGTTCAACCCAATAATGTACTTAAGTGTACTGTGCAAACTCTAATTATTAATCATGTTCACCTTATATAAAATTGATTTGCCCCAACTTGAAAATTCAGTGCATTCCAATATTTTAATTAACTTTTAAGCACAAATATTATTAGTTGTTAATTTATATAATAAATATTTAAAAATATACACTACAGCAATAAAGTTACATATACTAATGGTTTGAAGTTGGATTAACTTCTGATAATATATAGTTTTTGTTTATCATAAATTAAATTGATAGTATAGATATTATATATGAGTCCATATTGATAGTATATACATCATATAAATTAATAGATAATTTTATTAGTATAGTAAATGAATATATATTATTAATACATAAATATTAGTACAATACATCTTATTATTAGTATATGTAATTCATAATATTGAAACTAATAATTTAATATTCATTAAACAAAGACTATATTAACGAATGCCTAAAATTTGTTTGTTTATTAATAAATGATATCTTTTTTGTGGTAATATGTGGTAATATTGGACGACTAATATTGAAAATATTATCACCAAAGAAATGTCAATGTTGCAGTATTCATCAGTAAAAGTTAGAAATCGTTAATATAGAATGTTACATTTCTATTATTAATTTAGTATTAATTAATTAAAAATCACTGTTAAAAGAAATGAAAATTTTAAACTTACGATTAATAATAGAAATTTGGTGGTAAGCATGAGCATATGCTCAGGATTACAAAAACGTTGTTTACTCGAAATATTAAATTATTTTTAAACTCTCGATGCAACTCAAATATTTTAATTATAAATACATAAATATTTATACTTGATGATACGACAAGTCTACTCATATGATTAATAAGCTTCCAATTGTACCAAGTTGGAAGCTAACAACGGTTTTCTTAACAGCTTTTGTTTGGAAGAAAGGTTAGTAAAACAACAATAAAAACAAAAATAATGAGAATTAAATTTTTAGCGGAGGATTTTAATCTAACCATTCGAGTCAAACGCAGAAAATCTCATTCAAGTTTGAAATTCATTTTTAATAAATACACTTATCACTTAAATTAAATCTTGAAACCTTGCACAATTATAGAATCAACCTTTAACATTTAACTCAATAGGAATGCTTCATTTATTCATAGGACATCTATATATAAAGTGAAACATATGTGCTAGTTGCATAATCAAATCCATGCTCATAGTTACCTTTGTACTTTTCAATAATACACAAATGATACTTCCATGGTATATTAGCTTATCATTCACATAACTTAATGTCAACACTAGATCCTACCAACATAGTATAGCATGATTGACAAATAATCTTGTCTTTTAAGCATGCAGTTAGGGATTTGATTCTCAAGTCTGTGTGTATGAAAGAAAAAAAATCTGTCAAAAGAAGTTAATCCCCTTAAATAGATCTCAATACCTTAAGAGATTAGTCCTACGCTCTCAACTGAAGAATACTCTGGGTTCACAAAAATAAAATAAAATAAAATAATAATAATAATAACATTTGATCCTGTGACCAAGATACATGATCAAATCTACGCTCATATCTTAACATAATTTGTTGACTAATCTCAATATTTCATTACCCATAAATACACGTGCATATAGGAAAATTCAAGTTATGACAGTCTATGAATTGAATCATGTATGTTAGATTCAACCTAACTCATTGAGTTGGCCTTTCATGCCAATTCTGTAGGAAAATTACAACATACTTTATATGAATTTAGAATATCGATAATGTTTATAAATTTTACTTACTTGTTGAAGACATAATCAAGAATGACAAGGATTGCTTGTGGGTTGTGCAACCTCTTGAAACCCAAAAGCCAAGTCTTCCTTTGCCTGATCACACGCTCCAAATTCTAGGTTTTCAATAGGGCAAATTTAGAGAACAATTATATGTCGTGGTGACGGCAAAGGGGACCTAGCCACACTATTTATTAACCGTAGGCATCTCTCATTATGGGCCTAGTTGTTAGGCCCACACTGTTTTCCACACAGATCAGTATTAGGTGTCCAAAGCCCATCAGCAATTAATCACATTATAAATGGACTTAAGTATCATCAAATGGATCATGATATTAGCCCTTTTTGGTAAAACAAAATGTCATAATTGATTGCAGCATACAAGAATTTATAGGAAAATTCTAACATTCTCCCACTTGGGCAAAATCAATTATGTAGTTTTTTAACTTTGAAAAACATTTTCAAAAACGACTCTCAGGCTAATAACATATTGTGGTCATATAACATATGATCCCAAGATACAACACCTAATTAAGACTCTATCCAACAAAAGCCATGTAACACCGAATCATGGTGGTAAATGCATCTCTTATTGATGCAACACTTTCCATGGTTACAAATATCACTGACTCCGTCGACTAGTCATCAATGTGGAGTGTAGAAGGAAAATGACGTGTCAGTGTGATTAAACAGCCATATCGTTATTTTCTTCGTCAGTCCTTAATTTCTCTCAAATGCCTAAAAGCCAGAGAAATCACATGGTTCATTATGAAACCATCATGCCTCAGCTCCAACGTGACGTTGACCACCGGTATAGTGGTCCTAATGATATCAAGCTTCAATATTTTCATATTTGATATCCACATAAAAAAATCGTAATGAAATTCATCTCATCATTAATTCATCAAATCAAATGTGAAACATCATCAATACATTATTTCCTAAAAGCAAAAAAATAGTTCAACAACATAAAAAGTAAATAACATAAAACAAAAGCTCCCACTAACCAAACACATCAAAAGAACTCACAATGCCCATGTTCTCAACATATCTTTTGAAAACAATGGGCTTTAGTCCCTAAGTTAAGGGATCAGTTAACATGGAATCTGTGTCAATATGCTCTACTACTATAGAATCATCTTTCACAAGATCTTTGACAGTCAGGTACTTTAGCTCTAAGTGCTTCGATCCACTAGAAGTTTTATTGTTCCTTGAATAGAACACTGCAGCACTATTATCATAGAAAATCCTTAGTGGTCTAGTAATGGAGTCCACAACACGAAGTCCTATCACAAGATTCCTCAACCAAACAGCATGAGTAGCAACAGCAAAATAAGCAACGAACTCTGCCTGCATAGTAGAAAAGGCAACAAGAGTTTATTTCTTACTTTTTCAGGATATCGCACCTCCAACCATTATAAAAATGTATCTAAAAGTCGATTTCCTATCATCAGGGCACCCACCAAGATTTGAGTCTTTGTACCCTACGATATCTAAGTTGTCGACTCTCCTATATACAAGCATATTCTCTTTAGTCCTCTATAAGTACCTCATCACCTTCTTAGCAGCTATCCAATGATCATTCCTAGGGTTTGCCTGCTATCTACCAAGAACACTAATTACAAAGGTGATGTTAGGCCTAGTGCATACTTGAGCATACATGAGGTTGCCCAAAGCATTCCTAAAAGGTCTATCATTCATTTCTGCTCATTCAATCTTGCTTTTAGGACATTGATCCTTATTAAACCTGTCACCTTTCACAACTAGGACATCTTCGGGTTTACAATTTTGTATATTGAATCTCTTTAAAACTCTATCAATGTAAGCCTTTTGAGATAACTCGAGTGTATAGTGTGATCTATCTTTGTGAATCTTGATCCCCAACACAAAAGAAGCTTCACCTAGATCCTTCATGTGAAAAGATCTAGTCAACATCTGTTTTATCTCATGCAGCATGCCAAGGTCATTATAAGCTAACAATATATCATCCACATACAGCACAAGGAAGATAAATTTGCTCTCATTGACCTTGAGATATATAGATTAATCAACCTTATTCTCCTCAAACCTGATGGAAGTTGCCACTTCATCAAATTTTAGGTATCACTGTCTAGAAGCTTGTTTCAAGCCATAAATTGACCTTTTTAGTTTACAGACCAAATCCTTAATACCATCAACATGGAAACCCTTAGGATGCTGCATGTATACTGTCTCACTCAAATCACCATTCAAAAAAGCTGTCTTCACATCCATTTGGTGCAATTCCAAATCGAAGTGAGCTACGAGAGCCATAATGATTCTAAAGGAATCCTTTGTGGACATAGGAGAAAATGTCTCATTAAAGTCAATGCCCTCCTTCTGCATGAAGCCCTTTGCTACAAGTCTGGCCTTAAATCTTTCAATGTTGCCCTTTGAGTCCTTCTTTGTCGTGAAGACCCATTTACAACTGATTGCCTTACATTTCTCAGGCAACTCAATGAGCTCCTAAACGCCATTAACCGACATAGACTACATCTCTTCATTCATCGCATGCTTCCACATTTCAGATTGAGGGCAAGAAACAACTTCTTGATAGTTCTTTAGATCAATAATATCTCCAATGTCATATGCTTCCTCAATGAGATAGACCATAAAGTCATCACCAATGGTAGATTGTCTCTATCTAGTTGACCTCCTCAAAGGAATCTCTGCAACTGGCTCAATAGGTTATGGAATATCAACCGCAGTAGGAGGATCAAACACATCATCAATTAGAGGCCTAGCTACATCCCCTGTTAGAATCCTAGTCTCAACTGGGATAGTCAGAACCACAGTCTCGATTGGAACAACTGTTGGAAGACTGACTATCGGAATAGGTAATGGCAAAGAAACAGCCTCAAGCGAACAGATATCAACCTCATTAGATGAAACAATTGGATTCGCTACATCAAGTTCCAAAAATTTTGTGTTCATGGACTCTACAATTCTGCTTCCCTTACCAGGACAGAAGAACTTGTATCCTTTAGTGCGGTCCAAATATCTAATGAAAAAGCAACAACTCGTCTTGGGGTCCGTCTTTTCCTGCAAGGGATTATAAATTTTTACCTCCGCTGGGCAACCCCAGACTCGAAGATGGTTCAAGCTAGGTTTTCATCTTGTCCAAAGTTCAAAAGGAGTTTTGGGAATAGATTTATTAGGAACTCTATTGAGAATGTAAAGGGCTGTTTTCAAGGCTTCACCCCACATATATTTTGGCAAGTTGCATATACTCATCATGCTTCTCATCATATCCTTAAGTGTCCTATTACGCCTTTCAGCTACACCATTTTGTCCAGGACTCCCAAGCATGGTGTATTGTGGAACTATTCCACAATCTTGCAAGTATAAAGTAAAAGGTCTCATATGTTGTCCTGTGACACCATATTTACCATAATACTCTCCACCATGGTCAGATCTTACAATCTTGATCATTTTTCCTAATTGCTTTTCCACTTCAGTTTTAAAAACTTTAAATTTTTCAAGTGCCTCAAACTTTTCTTTAATCAAATAAAGATAGCCATATCGAGAAAAATCATCAATGAATGTAATGAAAAACTTGTTACCAGAAATTGTAGGAGTTAGGGGTCCACTAATGTCTGTATGAATGATCTCTAAAAGATTTGAACTTCTAGTTGCACCTTTCTTTTAGGTTTTAGTAAACTTTCCCTTAATACAATCCACACAAGTACCCAAATCATCAAAATTCAAGGAAGGTAGGATGTTTGCTTTTGTCAACCCCTCAACCCTTTCCTTTGAAATATGACCTAAGCACTTATGCCACAACATAAAGGATTTTTCCTTAACTCTAGACCTTTTGGCAACAGGATTCTCAACAACTAGAGATGAAGAAATATTGTCAGAAGCCAAAGACAATTTATATAAACCATCCACTAAAGATCCAAAACCAACAATTTGGGAGTTCAACATGAGATTTATTTTCCTATCACCAAAAGTGAAACTAAAACCAAGTTTATCTAAACAAGAAACAAAAATCAAATTTCTCCTAAAAGAAGGTACATAAAAGGTATCCTTTAAAATTAATTCAAATCCAGAACTTAAAACTAGGCTGACGTCGCCCACTCTCTCTATAAAGACTTCAAGATCATTTCCTACCCTTAGCTTGCTTTCCCTCAGACTGGGCTCCCTTAGGTTTTTGAACCCCTATAAAGACACAACAATATGGGTTGTGGAACCACTATCAAGCCACCAAGAATCTATAGGGACATCAACCAGATTAGACTTAAGACAGACAAAAGCTAAGTTATTACCTCCTTGTTTCTACTTATTCTCTAGCCAAGCCTTGAAATTTCCACAACTAGCTTTCTTATACCTCTTTTCCTTACACCAGAAGCACCAAATACTCTTCTTAAAGATAGTTGGCTTAGGACCTCCTACATGGTGGTGCTGACCCTTACTTGGTTTCCTTGAGCCTTGATATCGATGAGAAGCGTTAGATGCATTCTTTGTATTTTTCCAATTTCCCTTGCTAGAAGTGGGTTTATCATGGACAGACGACAGGGCTATGTCACTCTTCTCTTTCTTAAGTTTCTCTTCTTTAGCAACACACTTGGTAATAAGATCATTCACATTTCATTTCTGATCAAAGGTATTGTAGGTAGTTTTAATTTGTGTGAAATCAATGGGTAGACAGTTTGGGGCATGTTCAACAATAAATTTTTCATAAGGTCAATTTGGTTAGATTTTAGCTTGGTTTGGATGTGAACCATCTTCATAATAAATTCCCTTATGCCCCCAATGTTGTCATATCTCATGTTCGCTAACTGTTTCATTAGACATCCAGACTTAGCGTTGTCAGATACCTGGTACCTCTCTCTTAAAGCAGTAAGGAACTCTTTAGTTGTCCCTTTCACCAGTAGGCCACTCAAAAGATGTTTACAGACAGTCCTCTTGATAGCAATCAGACTCAACCTATCAAATCTCTCCCACTTAGCCAAAAGCTCCTTCTATTCAGGAGTTTCTTCGCATTGATCACAGGCTTCTCTTCGTGTAAAGCTAAATCAAGATAAGCAATTCTCAAAGAGAATTCCAAATCTTGCTTCCATTTGTTGTAGTTCAATCCAGTCAAGATCTCAATGGAAACGAAACAATTATTCATAGAAAATTTCACTGTTAAGACAAAACAGGGATGCATTAGAACATGTTACAAGACAAGATATAGCTCAAAACAGAACAAGCTATCATAGTGAGGCCAGTATAATAGCACATTCCCCTTTGGGCAGAATGCATAAATGAAGGTCACAGCCTAGGTCAAAACCTCAGATGGGTTAATCCATGAGCACGCACTAAGTTTAGAAAATTGTCCCCTTTGGGTAGACAAATCCCTTAACCCAATGCATTCCCCAATAACTCCATCCAACATTAACTTTCAACCTAAACATACAATAAACCCCTTTGGGCAGGCAATTGCACACAAAGATCAAAAGCATTCCTCAAATTACAAAAATTTTCATGAACCAATACAAGTGGTCCCACTTTGGCGGTAATGACTTATAGTAACCCATGAAAATTCTTGCATAGGAATCAATTTTCTCTTGTCTAAAATCATGACTCAGTCAACAGGCAAATGCATCATTAAAAGAGCATCCTTACCGGTCATATATAAATTATCAACAGTATTCTTAAGATGTTTTGCACTTAAATAGTCCTAAAAGGCTAAGGCATTCTAATTATAAATTCCTTCTAAATAAATATTAACAATAAATGTATAGCAGCAGAAATAAAATAATAACAATCTTGAAACATACCAAAAGGGTACATATGACACATATAGTTGATTGGCTTTGTAGTTGTGCTCTACTATGTCACATAGGATAACAATTAATGTACCAATAAAATATTATGTTAATATAAAACAATTGAATGGTAATTACAATAGCAAATAAAGTCACAGTACGTGAATTGCAATCAGATTTCTAATTTCCAGTTGCTGTAACAATACCAAGTGTGAATTACCAGTAGCTTGCATAAAGCCAACCTACAAGCACAATTGTAGACAATTGCAAATCAACAATTATTATTATATACAATAGCAATAAACCAGCAAGCAATTGAATTGCAACAATTGTTATAATAGCAAAATAATTCAATTAATTATTAGAATCGATATCAATAATAGTAATTAATTGTTACGTAATTACAAATAGCGTAAGAAAGAATTGCAGAACGTAACTAATAACAATTGTGATATTAATTATTAGAATAGTAGGTGCAACAAAGCGATGATTAAATCCATCATTAATATACACAATTCACTCAATTATTACTACTGATGTAAAATAAAATTCAACCCAATATCGATGATTGGATTGCAACACATAGCAGGCACAATTCAATTGAAATTAAAAAAAAATTAGCAGGTCTCACAAGAAATCACCGCATACGACAATTGAAACAACATGCGTGGATTAACAATTCACGTGTCAGAACGTCCCGATTCATACAACAGTAATTCAATTGACATATAGAATAATATTCAAATTCATTTAATTGAAATCGAAATTACCACAAATTAGATCAAGAAAAAATATTAAATAAATAGATATATCAATATCAAGTCCTACATCATATAAAAGCGACTCTGATACCAAATGTAAAAAAATTACAACATACTTTATATGAATTTAGAACACCGATAATACTTATAAATTTTACTTACTTGTTGAAGACATAATCAAGAATGACAAGGATTGCTTGTGGGTTGTGCAATCTCCTGAAACCCAAAAGCCAAGCCTTCTTTTGCTTGATCACACGCTCCAAATTCTAGGTTTTTAATGGGCAAACTTAGAGAACAACTATATGTCATGGTGACGGCAAAGGGGACCTAGCGACGCTATTTATTAACCCTAGGCACCTCCCATTATGGGCCTAGTGGTTAGGCCCACACTGTTTTCCACATGGATCAGTATTAGGTGTCTAAAGCCCATCAGCAATTAATCACATTATAAGTGGACTTAAGTATCATCAAATGGATCATAATATTAGCCTTTTTTGGTAAAACAAAATGTCATAATTGATTACAACCCATAAGAATTTATAGGAAAATTCTAACAAATTCTTAATATGTTAAGTACATACGATTCATTTGCATAACTTTCATACACTTCGCAATGTCAATCTTATGAATGCCACTCTTGACATGTTAAAGAAATCATGTCATTAACCATGCATATAGTTTTAATGTTGTTCCATCGTGTTTTGAAGTTTAACATTATAAGGATCACTTAGAAGTTAAAAGAAATAATTTTAGAGATTAAGAAGAAACATCATCTGGTAGCGTTAAGCAACACAGTCATGTTTCTTAAAATTTTCCTTGAACACATCTTAAAATATGTGGCTTGGGTGTGTTATGAAACATAAGTATGTTTAATTACTCGATACAAGTTTGAATCACCAATAACTTGTCTATTCAAATGAATCACCAGCCTCACTTTAAGTCATTCCCATGAATCACCATCCTTCTTTTGTGTCGTTCCCATGATTGACCAAGTATTCAACTTTTCTGTTCCCATGAATCAGCCTTGCTTTGTGTAGTTCAATGATTCCATCCAAATTATATTTGATTTTATAGATCCATTTCCGTCCAATAACATTCTTACCCAACAACAACTTTTCTATTCTCCTTGTACCATTATACCCTAAAGATTGAATCTTTTCCCTCATGGCATCTATCCATTTTACATCTTTGGCAGCCTCAGTGAATGTGCTTTATAGTGATAGCTACCAAAGCCCATGATGTTGCATAAAAAATTTGTCACAATTAACAAAGTGTGCAATAGGATAACATGTACTTAAGGATTTTGAATGGTGACATAAATCAGCTGAAGGGCTTACATAAACAGTATAGGTGACATATTTAGGCGTGACGAAGGATTCTAACTCTAAGACAAGAACAAAGAAGTCCATAAACGTGAATCCCTTGTTAAAGGTCAATATTTTCAACTTGGCTTGCTCTCTCCATATTCTCAGCCTATTGCTGCTTATAATGAACTTCTTAAGTACCTTTAATTCCTCTATCGTCATTTGCCAATAATACATTTGAAGTCATTAACTCTATGTTAGAGGATACTTAGTTGTGTTAGTTGAAATCGGTTAGTTAGTTTGTTAAAAATATTTGTTAAATGTTAGTTATCACTTCTAATAAGTTTTATAAATAGCATGTAAACACTTTCATTTGTACATCTTTTACTCAATAAATTACATGATGCTATTCTATAGTACTCCCCTTCTCTATTTTGAGCTTTATGGTGTATGGCTACTCTATGTTGGTGTGACTTGTGTCTTTCCTCAAAATTTTGATATGGTATCAGGGCTCTCTTGCGAAGAGAGCAATGATTCCGCTACGAAAGATGAAAAGGAGACCAGAGACTTTGTTGAAGCTGTGATTGCGAAAGAAAACAGGGGAGAGTTTGCAATGATTGGAAGCCATCACATATCTGTTCACTTGTCCAAAGAGCAAAAATCTTCTTGCTCCAAGGTAAAAGAAGTAGATATTATTAGCATGTCTAAAACTTTAGTTTTTGGGATCATTAATTGGATCAAGATAAAGGAAAAGAAAGACTGAAAAGATGATAAGGACTTGGACAACCAAGATGGTGAGGGAGAAAATACTTCAAAGGAGGCACAAATCGCCAAATGAGTCTTGGAATCAATTCTTTTTACACGACGAAAGTAGTGCAGAAAGGAAAAAGGACCAACGTTTATCCTTCCTCCATTCTCTTTCATCTCTGTTTCACTATTCATTCACGGCTATAGATCCCCCTGTACTTCACCAAGTTCTCGAATGCTGTAGAGTTTCTATGAATTTTGAAATCGCCACTAAAGCCCACGTAAGAGTTGCCGTAGTTGGGTTTGTCACTTACCCTTCTCTTATGGCTTCTCTTGTATCAACATATGATTACTGTCATCAACCCCACAATTCCCTTCATGTTTTCTCCAATATTTAGATTTCTTCAATATGAATTTGGTAATCGAAAGTTTGATGAAAAGTGAGCATTATGACATTGCCAAGAACGTGTTTTTCAAAATGCCTATTATTAATATGGTCACATGGAACTCCATCATTGGAGGTTATTTTAAAAAAGCTCACGCTTCTTTGATGCCTTGATCCTTTATTGGAGGATGTTGAATGCCAAGGTTAAGCTTGATGGGTTTACCTTTGCTTCTATGGTTAATGTGCGTGCATGTCTTGGGGCTCTTTGCATTGCTAAGTGGGTGCATGGTTTGATGGTTGAAAAATGGGTTAAATTGAATTATAAATGTTAAGTGGGTAAGGATTGATGTTTTAAAAAAGGTTTTTTGAGGATGTTGTGCATGGTCATGTGTCTTTTTGGAATGTTATGATTAGTGGGTTGATAATTCACAAGCTTACCATGGATGCAATTGTGGTGCTTTTAAGGATGGACATGGAGCATATTTTATCGGATTATGTTATTTTTATTGGGATTCTGATTGTTTGTAGCCACTATAGATTGATTAAAGAAGGTTGCAAGTATTATATGATGTTGAACTATTTTATGATTCAGTCGCAGCTTGAGCATTATGGAACCATGGTTGATCTTGTGGGATGAGCAAGGCTCATGGAAGAGGCTTATGTTGTAATTAAGGTGATGCCATTGGAGCCTAATGTTATTATCTGGAGAGCACTTTTGAGTGCTTATAGAATCCATAGAAAGAGAGAAGTTGGTGAAGTTGCCATTGCAAATATATATCCCCCTAAATAATCAAGATTTTGTGTTGCTATCAAATTTGTATTGGTCTTTAAAGAATTGGGATAGTACTAAGAGAGTGAGACAAATGATGAAAATAGGAAGGGTTAAGAAAAATTGTGGCAACAATTAGTTTGAATTGGGAGACAACATTCACCAATTAAATGCAACAAAACAATCACATGCTAAAATGAAATCAATTCACAGAATGCTAAAAAGTTTGAAGCCTGATTATCCTACCAACATAAATGCATTAGTGGCTTGTAGCCATGTGCTTAAGTCGGTCATGGTGATTTTTACCACCATCACTAGCTTGTGGGTGGAGAGGGGGTGGTTGTGTTAGTTGAAGTTGGTTAGTTAGTTTGTTAGAAATATTTGTTAAATGTTAGTTACCACTTTTAATAAGCTTTATAAATAGCATGTAAACACTCTTATTTGCACATCTTTTACTTAATGAATTACATAATGCTATTCTATGGTACTCTCATTCTCTATTTTGAGCTTTATGATGTATGGCCACTCTATGTTGATGTGACTTGTGTCTTTCCTCAAAGTTTTGATAGTTCTCTTCATCATTATCATCACTTGAACCAAATGATCACTCCAATCCACCTATTTGTTTTTCACTCATCACAATAGTGTCAAAAAAAGGGAAAATATTCTCCATAAATTTCACATTTCAAGAAATAAAATATTTTTCACTTTTAATATCACACATTTCCCATCCCTTTTTTCATAGGGGTATCTCACAAAATGCACCTTCGACTTCAAGTAGCAAAATTATCTAATCTATTTTCATTGAAAAAGCATAACACATACGTTCAAATGTTAGAATGCGCATGTATAATGGCTTTGCACCATACAATATTTCATAAGGTGTTTTCCATCGAGAAGAGTAGGTGTTCTATTAATTAAATATCTAATAATAAGTATACATTCCCCAAAATTTAAGAGGCACATTGGCTTGAAACATATGCCCTTACCACATTTAAAATATTACGATGTTTTTCCTCCATTCTCCCATTCTGTTAAGATATATAACGAATTGAGATTTGGTGAAGAATTTTCCTTAAATAACTTTTTAGTAGACTTTGAATTTTTGTACCTTTATCATTTGTTATACCTTTAATTAATTCGTTTATTAAATTGCCTAGATCTTGATAAAGAAATTTCTAATAATGATACGAGGAACTTCATCTTTTGTTTTCAACAAGTGTACTCACATTGCACGTGAACAATCATCCACTACAATCAAGAAATATATGGCACCACAAGAAGTAGGTAATCTATATGCTTCCTTCATATCACAATGGATTACATCAAAACAATTATTTGCATTTTTTTTGGCTTAACAAAAATATCTCCTTTGTTTGCTTAGCCCTAAACAAATTTCACAAGACTTTAGCCCACTAATAACTTTTGTATTAACAAGATTGTGAACCATACTAACTACTTTAGAAGTTTGGTGTCCCATTCTCTTATGCCATAATTCACAAGATCCAACGCCATTTGCTTTGCATGCACAAATTGGTGACACCACACTAAGAAAGTAAATTCACTTGCTCCAAATAACGTCACCGAAATGTAGTCTTGCATCACACAGACTTTGTTAGTGAACTGAACAATGAAATCAACATCATGCAACAATTAAGAAACTGAAATGATGATGCAATTTAACTTAGGAATAAAGAGAACATGTTTGAGTATAAGTTTGTCTCCAAATTAATAATGATTGTTCCTTTTATTGTTGCATAAGTATCTATGCCATTAGGCATACCAATGGGCAAGGCTTAATATCTCACCAATTTGTCATGGTCGCAAGGGTGCCAGTCATATGGTGCAAAGCACCTGTGTCAATGATCCATGGATGCTTCCTAGTTAATCTCTCAAGACTTGTCCCAGTTTTATGTGCATTGATAATATTCAAGAAAGCACTCTACTGTTCTAGACTCAATCTCAGTAATGTTATTTGCTCACATTTATTCTCGACTTCACCATATTGAATATCAAAGGTTCTTGTAGTCAACTTGGGCACCATTTAAAAAATGAAGCAAAAGATTGATATATATATATATATATATATCATGGTTCTAAATTGCGGTTGCGGTCGCTGTTGCGTTTTCATTGAAATCCCTAATATTGCGGAAAATTGCGGAAAAATGCGGTTGATGCGGCTGCAATTGCGGTCGCGATGCAGTTGCGGTGAGTCCAAAAACCTTTACGTTGCGGCCGCAATTGCGGTTGCGGACCGCAATTTAGAACCATGATATATATATATATATATATATATATACCTACACATGTATGAGATTTGTTAATGTACACACACTTGTTTGTAGTTGGAGTACATTAGCAAGCTATACTGTATGTTTATTTTAAGATACATTGTAATTATAACTTGCTAACGTACTTCAACTAAAAGTGCGTGTATGTTAGCAAACCCCACAATCATTTGCTAATGTACATATACTTATTTTTTAGTTGGAATACGTTAGCAAGCTATACCATGATGTATTTTAAGATATATTATAATTATAACTTACTAACGTATTTCAACTACAAAATAAATGTGTACATTAGCATATATATATATATATATATATATATATATAAAGAGAGAGAGAGAGAGAGAGAGAATAGGCTATGCACTAATAGTGTAAAATAGTTTTATACTGTCATTTAATCACAAACCACCATTTATTATAAGTTTGTTGACTTTTATAATAAATACTTTAAAAGTCATATTAACGCTAATATATGATTGGTTGACAGTGTAAAACTTTTTACATTGACAGTGCATGACCATTAAACTCATATATATATATATATATATATATATAGAGAGAGAGAGAGAGAGAGAGAGAGAGAGAGAGAGAGAGAGAGAGAGAATAGGGCTTACTCCAAGGGTAACTTTAAATAGAGTTTCTCCTCTCAATAACTTTTGATATATATTGAATTTCAACGATCCAACCATTCAATATTTTGATAATATGTTAATGATCATACACACCAAATTTTAGGTAAATCGGACATTTATAGCTAGTTAATCTTATAGTCAACATTTATTTATAATTTAAAAAAGAAGTTGTCTAACTTACCCAAGTAAAAATAAGGTTAAACAATCCCATTAAAGATAATTAGTACAATTCTCTGTGTACTTAAAGATGATTGGTACAACATAGAAAATTACACCAATTATCTTTAATGGGATTGTTTAACCTCATTTTTACCCTGGATAAGTTAGACAACTCATTTAGAAAAATATATCATATGTTAATTTGAGTTCATTAAATAAAGTATCAAATAGTTTTCAAATTTTATAAAAATTTATAAACTTAATCTGTTCAATAAATTTTTTTAATTTAACAGTTAGATCGTTGAAATTTAATGTATAACAATAACAACAATAATAAAGGAAGTATTTATCTTAGTCTTTTAATTTTTTTCTTCTAAAGTAGAAATTTTTTTTAATTATTTTTATAAGAGTTTGTTTTATTCTTAACTTTTTTTCCCCTAAAATTATGTTTGGCATGATTTTTCCTTTTAGAATGAAAAGACTTCAAGAAAAAGTTAGTCAAGTATTAACTAAATAAAATGATACTGATCATGCTTGATTACCAAACTTAAAAGGCGAAAACTAGAAAAAGAATGAAAGAGAAGTTAAATCAAGATGCTTCACACACACAAACAAAATGGACATGGAATCTAAATAAGTATTTCTCGTTTACTTTGTTGTTCTACTTCTTCATTGGAGTTGTTAGACCACTAAACTTTGTCTCTGAGCTTGTCTGATCACTAGACCACTAATATCTTGGGGAGGGAGTTGACGGTTTAACTTTAACATTTTGTTTATGGTTGTCTTCTGCTAGTTGGAATTATTTAATATATTTACAAATTGTCACGAAATTCATCCCCATCTAATACTTTTTGACTGAAAATTAAAGGTGAAATTAGTGGATGACTATACTGAGTCAACATAAGGGCCGTGTTAAAAACTGTGATCTTCAACAAAATCTTTTAGAATGGTATATATATTTTTTAATCATGTTATCAGTGTGAAGTATTTATTAGCTTTGTCAATAATTAATTTCTGCCGGAAAACCTAATTGGTCATCTTTAGTGAAGTTTTCTCTCTCAACTACATTTTTTTATTCACAAGACTTGAACATAAGATCTTGTTTGAAGGATCCGAGCCTAGTTCTATTGAAACTAACATAATGCTGGTTTGAGGATGGTATATATCTTAATATAATTCTTTAACTTTTATTTTAACTTTTTATCTTTATGTTCTATAAAATTATACGTTTTAATTTTATTCATTTTTATGTTATAAATTCAAATTATTATTCTTGAAAATGAAATAATTTTTACACGGACTATTTATCTTATAGAATTATGTATTGTTCATTTTGTGACACATATTTTATAAATTTTTATATCAAAATAAATCAATATATTTTTCATCTTTAATTAATTATTTAATTTAATTTTTTTATTTCTTTAGTTATTTTTTTTTCAATTCACATTATATATAACGAGGTATTTGAAAATCATTATTAATTTTTAGAATAAACCACCATTTTGGTCCCTAAAAATGTAGCATGCTGTCACAATAGTGCTTAAAACTAAGGAAATTCCAATAAGTCTCACGTTGTCACAATAGTGCTTGAAACTAAGGAAATTCCAATAAGTCTCTGAAATTTTAAGTTATTTCATCTAAGTCTCTAAACTTAACTATTTATTGTCATTTTGGTCCTTAAACAATTGTTAATATTATTATTTAAGTCACATTTTTTTTTGAATTTTGGATTAATGTGATTGACGGATTTCACTTTCAGGAATTTATTTGAAATTTTCTTAGTTTTATGAACTAATATGACAGCGTTATACACTTTTAAGGACTAAAATGATTATTTAGTCAGTAATATTCTATATTTCTAATATTTTATTTTATATTCTTTTTTTTTTTGTTTCCCATAGGTAACCTCCTTCAAAAGTATTTCTGTTTGAGGCAAAGTTGAGTACTAAATGTAGACACCTCTCCTAGTAAAGATTCGGATTTAGTTCACCACGTTGGAGAGACTAACCTTTTCACTAGACTAAACCCACGTTGCTTTTTATATTCTCTTATTATCAATAAAGTATACGTTTTTAAATAATTTCAACTTTATCATTTTGAACATTTAATGTGTTTTTATAAATATTTATAACTGAAGGTTGCGAGGTAACACACCCTTGCCACAATCTAGTGGCGAAAATCCATCAATTCTCTTTGGTTGGTGCCAAGTGCACTTGGAACCACGTTTGCGTGGAGAGCAATTCAGTTGCAGATGTGTTGGCCAAGCATGGGCTTTCTATTCCTCTAGGGGCACAACTTTATGATTTATGTCCATCTTTTTGTAGTCTCAATCTACTAGATGATCTAGCTGCTACTACCTTTATTCGTTGGTTGTTGTTTGGGCTTTTACTCCCCTTTCGTCACACACACACACACACAAAAGAACATTATTCAATTATATACATTTTTAATGAAATTATTATTATTTTGAGATATTAGAACCTTTTTGATTTAAATTTTTATACATAAAATTAAAACTAAAATGTTTATATGTTTAATTTTGTAATTTAAGCTTAATTAATATATAATTAATTATATAAAAAAATTAAATTAAATACTTATATTTGTTTTTATCTTCTCCATGCAACGTAGTAATCAATAGTTTACATGTTTCATTCTTTTTTTGTATTCTTACTCATTTTATTGTGTAATTGCTTAAAGTAATAAATTGTAAAAATGCAGTTTAAAAAAACTATTAAGTATTATTTCTATTTACACAACCTAAATATCCCATACATCGCATGAGTACAAGTACTAGTTGGCATAATGGTAAGTTATTGATTTTTTTATTTTTATAATTACTACTTTAAGGGGGCGGGGGTGTGTTTGGTAGGGGGATTCTTTTAAGTTTCCTAGGAATATTAGGTTGAAAATGTTAAATTCTTATGTTTGGTATAAGGATTTTAAAAATCATTTTCAGGAATCTAACATTCCTAGGAATTATTTTTTAATTAAGTTTTTCACTAAAACTTTTTCATGGGAAGGGGTGGGAATTCAAGATTCCCATAAAGATTTTTTTTTTGTTTATAATTATATCTCTCATTTCTAGAAATATTTTAGACATACTAAACATATTTGTGATATTCTTAGGAAACATAATTCCCAGAAAATATAATTTCTAGAAAACATGATTTCCAATGATAAAAAAGATTCTATATACCAACAAACCCCCCCCCCCCCCCCTCTAAAAGTCGTACTTGAGATTGATTGACAATGTAAAATTTTACACTTATAATGTATGAAAATTAAACTCAATGAATAGTTTTGTAATTATATGGTTAAATGCATTTTGTGTCCTTAGTATTGTTTTCTCAGTTTTTTTTCTTCTATTTTTTCGTGTGGTGATTAAATTGATAATGTTTTTTTATGTAAATCTCTTAAAACCCAAAGATTATTTGGACTAGCCAATTTGGATCGAATTAAATAAAGTCGTTTAAGAAATAAAAATCTTTCAACATTTATTTTTTTAATTCATAATATTGAAATTTGATATCTTATTAAAAAATTGAATTCCTTGTCACTTAAACCAATATTTATCAATGAATAAAAGAATGAAAATGAATAAAAAAACCCAATATTTATCGGCAATTTGTAAATTTTCTTTCAATCTACAAGGCAATATTGAAATTTGCGAAGGAGAAGAAATTCAAGTACAATAATGATTAATGAATTCCGTATAATCAGTTAAGTTGAATATTAAATAGATCAGGTAAATGTTTCGTGGGAAAAAAAATAAGAACAAAATCTATATGTAGTTTCTAAAATGACATATTTTGATTTGATTTTGAAAACCTATTTAATTCAATCCAAACCAAACCTATGCATACGTATATATTTTTATTTATAAATTTATGATATCACTCATATTTATTATATAATTTATACTTATTTTTAAAAAATATATTTAATTAAAGATAGTTTTTTAGTAACTATTTAAATAAAGATATATAAATATAATTATCAAGTTGGGTAAATTTAGTTTTAATAGTTTATATTTAAAGAGTTATACTACTATTAGTTATATAATGACTTATAAATGAAATATTTGATATTTTAATTATTTTTTATTATGTTTATTATATATCTTACTATTTATTTAATATTTTTTTTAAAAATAAAAATAAAACTATAATTGAAACTTGATCTAATCTAAACTACTTTATATTGAATTGGATCAGATCGGATCGGATTGAATTTAAAACTTAAGCCAAATCGATTAGATGAAGAATTAACAAAATTGAAATGATTAAATTGGATGATTTTTCTCTTCAAAATCGATCTAATCTAATCTGCAAACCCTCGTAATTTTTAATCAAATCTAAAATTTTCTATTAGTAATTTTTGCAATAAAGGCCAATTACATAAAACGTAGCTTCTACTCTTGTAGACCAGTCTCACAAAAGCAAGAAATCAGAAGATCTTTTGAGAGGTTATCTTTTGGAATAAGTATGTTGTTATGTAAAAAGTGGTATTTTGATGTAAATTTTTTTTTCCAGCTTTTGGAAAAGTAAAAGCTTCCAGTAGAGTTTATGATAAAGCTAAAATTTTTAGTTTTTCAAATAATTATCATTTTGAATAAACACTTAAGAATGTATTATCCAAACACAATATTAGCTTATTTAAAAAGATCTTTTTATAATAGAATTTCTAAATAAGCTCTTTTTTTATAATTTTTTTAAAAAAATGCTCATCCAAACGGCCTTAAATTCACTTACTAAAGAAAAAAAACTAGATATTCCTAGAAAAAATAAAGCACAATATCGTTCTTTGCATGAAGAGGAAGGCACCCGTGTTCGGAGCAGAATTAGCCGTCACGGGAGCAGTAAATTTTTTCCCTAATTTGTAGGAGAAATTCAAGGCTCCCTTGAGCTCGTCGGAGGGTTTTCCGACCTGGCAACTGACGTGTTGGAAGGATTTTCCGTCACTGGTTAGGTGGAGGAGCTCCCGGAGCTGGACGTGGGCCTGAACGATGACCTTGTTGTCGCACTCGCAGCAAAGCTTGATTTCGAGGGTTTTCTGGCGTGCGAGCTATTCTTGAAAAGTGAACCTGACAGGGAAATTCCAGATGGGGTTGCTGCTGTCGACGGGAGTCTCGGTCTTTTGATTGCCAGAGACTGAGACGACGGCGTAAACGTCCATCTTATTTGCCGATGCGAGGTTGACATCTTCGAGGTCCTTTGCCGATGCGAGGTTGACATCTTCGAGGTCCTTTGCCGATGCAAGGTTGAGATCCAGCGTGCTGTATTCCATGGTCACCCTGCTATGCCAATGCTGAGTGTAGAGGAGTGATAGATACAAGGTTACGAGTGACGTGAAAAAAATTGGTATCCCAAACTTAACTCATTTATTTAAATGGGTTTAGCTCAAAGTTTGGATTTAGTTTGTTTAAAAAAATGAAAAGTTTAAATTTGATTTGTTTAACTTATTTATAACTAGTATTTTAACCTGTGCATTACACAGAATAAATATTTATTTTATATAACATAAATTTATAATACATAAATACTTCCTAATATATAATATAAATTATATTATAATTAAAATTTGTAATAAATAAATGTTTTTAAACATATAGATTATATTTTAAATTTTTAATATATAATTTATATTGTGATATAATGTCATTCTAATTATTGATAATTTATTTTTAAAAATATTGAAATTCAATTTAGAACTAAAAATGTTAAAATGATAGATTAAAAGACATAAGAGGTTAAAAAAATTTCTAAAATCGCTCTTGTTGAAGAATGACAGCTAAAAATACTCTTGTATAAGATAACTATTTTAATTTATATATATAGAGGATTTAACTAATATTTTAATTTTTGTAATGTATAGGATAAATATTTATTTTTATATAATTAATTTTTTAGTAAATAAATATTTTTAAATATATTAATTATATTATAATTAAACTCATCTATATATAAAAATTAGAATAATTATCTTGACTGAGAGTGTATTTAGAAGTTAGTTATTCTCCAACAAAAGTATTTGTAGGATTTTTTTTTTCAACGATAGCACTTTTAGAATTTTTTCTTAATTTCTTATCACTTTCAATCTATCATTTCACCTTTATTTTTAAATTGAATTTAAATAAATTGTTAAAATAAATTACCAATAGTTAAAAATAACTTTGTATAACAATATAATTTGTTTATCATAAATCTAAAATATAATTTATATGTTCAAAAATATTTATTTATTACAAATTTTAATTATAATATAATTTATATTATATAATATAATTTATAATAAATAAATATAATATAATATAAATTTATAATATATTTATATTATAATTAAAATTTGTAATAAATAAATATTTTTAAACATATAAATTATATTTCAAATTTATGATAAATAATTTATATCATGCAAAGTTATTTTTAATTATTGATAACTAGTAGTTTAGCTTGTGTAGGGCATAGAATAAATGTTTATTTGATATAACTAGCTTTTATTATAAATAAATACTTTTAAATATATAACTTATATTTTAATTAAATCTGTAATAAATATATTTCTTTGACCATATATATTATATTTATATTTATGAAAAATTATTTTTATTGTGATTCAAGATTATATTATTTTTATTTATTGATAATTTTTTTAAAAAAATATTTAAATTTAATTTAGAAATAAAGATGAAAATGATAGATTGAAAGAGATAAGATGTTAAGAAAAATTTTAAAAAATGGTCTTGTTCAAGATAATTATTTCAATTTATATAGAGAGAGGATCTCTTTTTAAAAAAATTGAAATTTAATTTAAAAATAAAGATAAAAAAATAAATTAAAAGAGATAAGCAATTAAGAAAATCAAATATATGGATAAAGATAAGAGAGGGTCGTTTGAGATGATCGAGAAAGAATTTTTTTTAGCTAGTTATTAAATAAAATTAAAGTTGAGAAATATATTTGAAAATAATAAAAAATTAAAAAATAAACTTAAATGATTAATATACAAGATTAGGATAAGACATGTGACTTGATGAGACTGGAAATATCTCTTAAAAACGCTCTCTTTTAAGAGTAACTCTTGTTAAAAAATAACTCTTAAAAACACTTTCATTCAATGATGAATATTCAGATTATAATATAGGAGTAAATTATTTTTGTTTTTATAAAAATTTCCCTTAAATTATTTTTTAACTTTATCAATTTAGTATTTAATAAACATTTTAATACTTAACAATAATCTATAAATAGAAATATATGTTCAACTTGTGGACTATGGAATTCAAAATTTCTAGGCTATATTTATTTTTATATAATTAAATTTTTTAGTAAATAAATATTTTTTAGTATATTAATTATATTATAATTAAAATTATAAGTGAGAGGGCATTTTTTATGTGAGAGTGAGAGAAATGAATATTAATCACATGACTTTTTAAGTGGTCAGATGACATTAAATCTTAACCCTCCATTTATGGTTATATGGCCGAGATTAACTCCTCTTACTTTCATATAAAAATGGCCCTCTAACTAGATATATCCCTTATATATATATATATATATATATATATATATATATATTGTTGAAGCCAAAGACGATTGAAGCGTCCAATCCCTCTAAGTTTTGAAGATAACAAACTTATTAAAGTTTAAGTCTCCGTGTGAATTAACGAATTTACAAGGTCCAACTTCATGGCGTCCAACGCACCAATCTTAAACAAGCGTCCAATAGACTCATATATGATGACCGTCCAAGAGTAAGTCTCATTCATGTACTATGTGTCTTAAACATTAGAGACTCATATTAGACACGTCTAGACATAAGCTCTTTAACGACTAAGTTTTTTTTTTTCTAATACTCGTCCAATCTATACGTCCTTCAGATATATCTCGAGACTAATGCCTTACCATTTTAAGATCTAACGTTCAAATATTTCAAACATTAAATGGTAGACAGAAACTTTCTAGTGCAAAAGCGCAGCTTTTTAGAAAAAGGAAATCAACTCTTCAAGCTGCCAAACCAAATGAAGATTGTTCAAAAAAGTAGACCGTCAACATAGTCCTGCACCTTCCATTTTGGTGCAAGTTTAGAAGTTGCCTATTCTGACCTATCTGAAAGCTTGATACGTGTGCCTCTTTCTTGAAGACTGAAGCTAAGTCATCTTCAACGGCTCTTTTTCGCTAAAGACTATATATTTACCAAGAAAGAAGAACGAAATGTAGAGACAATAAGAACGGATCAAGTCAAAAGAATAGACGTTGTTTGTAAATCTTTTGTAAAGAACACATTGCTTGCTTGCATTCATTGGATGATAGTGAAAACTCTCAGAAACAATTTTGTAGTGAGCTTAATCTTTTACATCCTCACTTTGTAAGTCGTTTTTCTCTGTAATCAACTGAATTTGTGGTGAAAGCTTGAAGAGGCTTAGAGAAAAAGAATACTTGGGTTGTTAAAGCAATATGAGGTGATTGCATTGTAAAATCTAAAGAGGCCGTGAAGAATACTTGTAACCTAAGGTTGGTTAGTGAATACATTTTGGGTAGAGGGACTAGACGTAACTCAAGGTTGAGTGAACCAATATAAATTCTCTGTGTTCTTGTTCTTCTCTATCCTTTGTTTAAAAACGTTTACAAACTTGTTTTAAATTGCAATTTTTTTTTAACGCACAATTCAACCCGTCCTTCTTGTGCGTTTCTTGCTCTTTCATGTATCCTCTCTCTATATAAATTAGAATAACTATCTTGTACGAAAGTGTTTTTAACTGTCATTCTTCAAGTAGAGTGTTTTTAGGGATTTTTTTAACTTCTCATATCTTATAATCTATCATTTTTAATATCTTTAGTTCTAAATTGAATTTTAGTATTTTTTAAAAAAAATTGTCAATAATTAGAATGACATTGTATCACAATATAAATTATACATTATAAATTTAAAATATAATTTATATGTTCAAAAATATTTATTTATTACAAATTTAATTATATTATATATTCAGAAGTATTTATTTATTATAAATTTATGTTATATAAAATAAATATTTATTTTGTGTAATGCATAGGTTAAAATATTAGTATATATATAAATTAGAATAATTATTTTAAATGAGAACATTTTAAGGATTTTTTTTCTTTATCTCTTATTACTTTCAATCTATCATTTTCACTTTTATTTTTAAATTAAATTTCAATATTATTTTTAAAAAATTATCAATAATTAAAAATAACATTGTATCACAATATAATTTGTTTATCATAAATCTAAAATATAATGTATATGTTTAAAAATATTTATTTATTATGAATTTATTTATAATATAATTTATATTATATAATAAAATTTATAATAAATAAATACTTTTGAATATATAAATAATCTGTATATATAAATTAGAATAATTATTTTAAATGAGAGTATTTTTAGGTATTCTACAACAAGACTCCTGCCTAATCGCACCTTTTTTCCCTCACCAATGACAACCACCTTCGAATCCTCCACCAACTAGGGGGGTCCAAATCTAGCAAATGCACCTAACGACTCGTCCCCGCACCGTACACGCACCTCTTGTTTCTCATACTGTCCTTATAGAACTTCCTTGTGACCTCTTGATCTACTCCGAGTACCCCAACACGTGCCATCATATAAAAGGTACTTCACCTTCAAGTGGGTTGTAGACACCACCGCTACCAACTTATTCAACTATGGCCAACCGAGCAACATATTGTAAGAGGAAGGGGCATTCACCATTAAGTACTTCACTGCAATGGTCTTAACTGTCTTACCCTTTTTGAAAGTGGTCCGCAACTCGGCGTGCCCCCAAACTTCAACCTGTTTGCTAGTAAAGCCAACCAGGACCCCATTAAAAAGGTTGTAAAAGGTCCAAAGGAATCTTCAAACTGACGTACGCATCCTGAAAAAGAACATCCACCAAGCTTCATTCGTCCACCAACACCTGTTTCACATTATAGCTCATCATGGTTACACTGATTACCACTGGCTAGTCCTCGCGCGAGATACTCCAGCATAATCCTTGTTGCCAAAAGTAATAACTAGGCTAAGGATCCTAGGCGCCGCCATTGCTACGACCACAACCGGTTAGGCATACCTCTTCCGTGCCACTGATGTTAGTCCACCACCTGCAAAACCGCCAGCTATGGTCATAAAATCGCCTAAGATTGGCTGCTTATGAGACTCCCTTGCCAACAAGGAAGTTGATCCCCTTCTCAATGGGCGATCCTATCGGTCCTTGTCTCACCTGTCATTTCCACTCTTAATGTCAGCCTTATGTCGCACATAACTTGCCAAATGTTTGTCCTTAATCAACTTCTCTATCTACCTTATTAAAGTAAAACATGTCTCCGTGTCATGCTCGTAGTCACGGTGAAACTTGCACTAATTGCTCCACTTAAGCCTGAGCTACCGATTTACCCTGGGTGGGAAAGTCAACAACTTTGCGAAATTCATGTCCTTAAGAATGCCTTCGGGGAACGTTGAGTAGGGTCGGTTCTGGGCTGATTACATACTCCTTTCTCCCGAAAAATCTGTTGACCCTCTTCCCATCTTGGCTCGAATGAAATCCATCCTGCCTCTTACTCCACATCGACTTCGGCTTCAAGTAATCTTTGGGGAGCGGTATTGTGCTCGAATTCCCCTTCTTTCTCTCCATTTGCCTCTTACTTGCCATGGCTCCTCAGCCTCAATATGGCAGGCTACTTTTACCCGTATTGCCATTGTATTTGCCCTTTATGAACCAACGACTCCCCAAATGGATCGGCTTACAACCCTTTCATATAGGTTGCGATCATGGTTCTAAATTGCACTCTGCAACCGCAATTACGGCCACAATGTAAAGGTTTTTGGATTCACCACATCTGCATCGCGACCGCAATTGTGGCCGCATCAACCGCATTTTTTTGCAATGAAACTGCAACCGCAATTTAGAACCATGGTTGTGATGAATATCCTTTCGTCCGGGTTAACCATTCGAACCGTGAATCCATTGAATCTCGTCAAATACTCCTTTAGTGACTCGTCCGAATACTGAAGCATGTCAAACAAATCTGCCACCAAGGGCAGCTTCTCCTTGTTTGTAGCAAGCTAAGCCAGGAACAACCTCAAGAAAACCTCAAAGTTAGTGATCGTCCTGTTGGGTAGGCCACTGAACCAATCTAGCTCCTTGCCTAATAGCGTTTCGATGAACATCTTGCAACGCAGGGCGTTCGTTCCTCCGTTAATCAACATTTGGGCCCAAAATGTCTTCAAATATCGGTTCGAGTCCTGCATGCTGTTAAACAACTCAATTTTGGGAACTATGAAGTGTGGTGGGATAGGCTTCACCTTTATCGCCTCCGCAAATGATTGGAAGCCCCTCAGAGGGTCCACATGGGCTTCTTCATCCAAAAGCCTGAGATTGGTGATCTAAGCCCATAATGTTTCCTGTCTTTCTTCTGCCCGCTGCCAAATTGGCTCATTTGCATAGCATATATCTTCCTAGGCCTCTTGCACCTTATGTTTCACATCTTCCGCCTTCTTCTTTGTAATAGCCCAAATTTTAATTATTAGAAATAAACCATAAGAAGACTTTTTAGGACTTTGATATTATGTTATTTGATAAAGGATACCTTTGTTATTGTTGTTATTATTATTGTCATTATTATTATTATTATTATTAGGATTATTATTGTTATAAATATCTTAGTGTTGGAAATTATTAAGAATGAAATAATAGGATCCAAAGAGAGCAACCAAGGCCTAATAAAGGAAAGCACAACAAGCCACATACCCACCCATGTTTTATAAGAAAGGAAGATAAAGAGAGATTAGGGTCAGCCGTTAGAAAATAGAAGGGAGAAGAAAAGAGAAGAGAGGAGGACGAAGGAAGAGAAGGAGATTAGAGACCCAAGTCCTAGAGTTTATCTTCGTTGTCTTTCCAGGTGAGTGCTTCCCCCTGCCCTTCCCAAGTCTTCACTTTCATTATTTATGTTATTTCCCTTCTCCTTGCCCATCTTAATTATATTGTTAAGATTAGGGGTTTTGGATAATAATTGAGATCATGGATGATTGGTGAGTTATAGGACTGAATTAATGTTTAAAAACATAAGGGGGGAGTGAGACTATCTCGTTCATAGGTGTAACAATAGTCGTGGATAGAGGAGTTGCCCTAGAACCTTACTATTTTGGGTATCTATTTGTGTTTGATTATGTTTGTGAAGGGGAATGCAAATATCCCAAACCCTTGAGATGAATTTGATGTGAATTAATTGAACATATAATTATTTGAGGATAGAATGAGATTATTGTGAGGGTTTAGGTTAAATTGAGGGTTTTTCCTATTTTAGATAAGGAATTAAAGGATTAGGTTGAACAACTTTGATTGATAAGAAATCCCCATTTTGAAATATAATGTTAGGAAATTGGACATTAAGATAGTGTGAGCATAAACTTATAAAATTTTGGTAGTTATGGAGGTCTCAGAAGACCCCATGCCTGGAAATCGCGATTTTGCAATTGCCGAATGGTGAGTACATCCGTGCTTACTTTCCTTACAGAAAATATCAACTTAGTGAGAAAAAATGAGTAGGAATATGATCGAATTAGGCTTTATGGTCTGCATAAGAATTGTATCCCTAGATGTTAGCTAACTAATGGCTTTGGAATCACCTAAAAATAATCTGCATAACTCAAGATATGTCCAAAATACCGCACCTATGTCAAGCTGTCAACGGGTAGTAGCATGTTTAAATTTAAGCCAATTTTCGTCAGTGATCTAGGCTAAATCAGCTCATGACTTCTTCATGAAGGTTGTATATTTTTCTCTTATCTTTCCATAGACACCAAGATTACCTTAAACTCATTTTTGTAGCCCATGTTATGACCCAAACAAGGACAAAAGGTTAAGACCCATAAAAATCCGAAAATTAATTGTCATTAAAGTCCAATTAAATCCAAACATGCAAAACTTAGCTAGGACACTAATAGTAAACCCAATAAATATTCAATAAAGCCAAATACTAAACCATAATAAGCATTTAAAATTGGTTGATCTAACATGCCTGTACTCCATAAAGCATGTCCGTATTGAGTCCCCTGTGAAGTGTGCAAATTTTGGAGTACAAGGGTAATAGGACTAGCTTAGGTAATCAAAAACCGAATTAGGAGACTAGTAATTAGACTGCTTAGAGATAGAAATATGATATGGGATAAGGGAAGCACTACAAGAAATTAAAAAAATTGCGACACTTGTGTAGCGACGGTTTCTAACAAATTGCCGATGCTCTACTATTACGGCGATTCTAGTGGCGGTTTTTGGTAATAGTTGTTGTTTAATTACAATTAATGGAGGGTAAATAAAATTGCTGTAAGGTTATGGGGTTGGGGCGGCGGTTTTAATTAACTGTCGCAAAGTAATCAATTTAAATTAAAAAATAAAAACACATTTTGTTTCAGTAGCGCCCCTTATGTCTTGAAAAAACAAGGAGCACCTTGATTCCTTCTGCTGGAAAAATTAAAAACTCCCTTTGAGAATCAACTCCCCCCCATTTGCCCTAATCTCTCAAACCCACCCCTTTACTTTTTACCCTTTTCGCTAATCTCTGAAACCCATTCACCATTTGCCATAACATTGTACCCCTGAAGCCACTATACCTCCGTCAAGACTCAAAGCCATGCCGCAGATTGCCACCAGATACTCACTGAAAAATGCATCCCTCCTGTAATGCCTCCCACTTCATACAGCGTCTCCCTTTTTCACTTTGCCAACCTAACCTAACCGTTTCTCTTGTATTTTGTAGGCCTCGCCGGAATTGGAGAGATCCAATGCCTCACTGACACGTTTTCCGTGGAGACTTAGAACCCCTTCGCCATTCCCTTCAAACCAGAAAAAACTCACTCATTTTGAAGAAAACTCTGAACTCACTCACCAACTCATTTCTTCCAAACTTCAAAGTAAGGCCTATTAGCTAAACTCTATCTCCACTAACCTACCTCTCTATGTTCTTACTTTCGTTTAAAATTTCATTTTTTTAATACATATTTCTTGTCTGTGTTACAATTCTTTAAGTGCTTAATATTTGTGTGTATGTGTATTTCTGAATTGAGAAATTTAGATTTGTGTGCTTTGTAAATTTACAGTAACTCTTTATAGGTATATGGTATAATGTGTTTTTTGGTTTAAAGGAATGTTAGTGTAATATATAAAGACACCAGTGTAATATATTTCACACAATTAAGGGGGTAATGTAGGGATAGAAAAGAAAATGGCTTTGACAAAACCTTAGCATGTCGGTCTTTACTCTTATTTTTTTTAATAATTCAAAATTTGAAGCAAATCTCATAAAACAAGAATGGTAAATGAAGCTAGTACTATACTCTTTCAGTAATTCCTGAGTAAAATTGAGAGGAAAAGAGAGACAAATTGAAGAAAGGAGAAAAGGTTGGTTTCCATCTTTCTTGAATGGTAGGATGGTTTTATGCTTAATGGGGAATAAGATAATTGAGATGACCATAGCAGTGGACTACTCTGAGCCTTTTATAAGTTTAAACTGAAAAAAAGAGTACATTAGTTAATATATCAAAATTCTCTAGAGACTCGGCGAAAGTGACTTAACAAAGTAGCCACACAAAATATTATCAATATTATTTGCCTTCGGCTAGGAAGCTTTTGGTAATAACATTAGTTTTTTGCCTGGTGGATCACTTTCTCTCGGATTTCATATCATTGTCTGAACAAAGCCACATATCTTTATATATATGGAATCAAAAGTATATCTTCTAAAGAGATTGGGTGTGTATTAGTATATATCTGTTTTGGATTTATTTAAACTTTTGAGCCAAATCTGAGCCATTGTAAAAGCTCTAATGATTTTTGTTGGCTCACCTAACACTTAATTCCCAACTTCCAAACATCACATAAACATGCTTTACCACAGTTCATTCTCTGGCCTTGACCCAACCATCATATAAACATGCATGTTTATGCATGCTCAGTGCATTTTCTGCTGTACTGCTACTTCTTTCTTCAATTGCTATTATTATTAAGTTATGTGGGGTTGGATGAGTATTCAATACCCAAATGTAAGCTATTAGCTGCATTCCTATTTTGTCAACTATGAAGAAGTTGGAGGAATTGTGTTTGGATGGCAATAACCTTTCTGGTATCATCCCGAATAGTTTTTCTACCACATCATTGACGGCCTTGGATTTAACCAATAATCATTTAGTGGGAAAGCTACCAAGTGTGGTTGTAAATTTCTCGACCTTGATAGTGCTTTCATTGTCCAACAATTATCTTGAAGGAACTATTCCAACAAGATTTATAGAACTTGAAAGTCTAGACTATCTAGATGCCTCACAAAATGATTTCAATGTTGTTGTACCATCTTTTGCCAATTCTTCCATGAGATTTATCCATTTGAGTAATAATAGGTTAAGTGGTTTGTCCAAAAAGATGTTTAAAAGAGACTCTTCCTTAGTGATTCTAGATCTTAGCCACAATGAAATAACTAATAACATTCAAGAGATGATATTGGAGCTTGAAAATTCAGGGTTGAACATTCTCACATTGAAAGGCAATCACTTTACAGGCATATACCACAACAATTATGCCAACTGATAGATTCGCTATACTAGACCTTTCTTATAACAAATTATTTGGTGCAATACCTTAATGCTTGGGTAAAATGACTTTTGACAATTTGCCTACCTTCCTTAGTTCAATTTTCAAAAGAAGTTCTTCAATTTACTTTTAGGACAGAAAAGAAAAGGTAGACCTCACTACAAAGAAAATATCCTACACTTATAGAGGGGGCATCCTTACTTACATGTCTGGAGTTGACTTATCCTACAATAAACTAAACGAGAGTATTCCATCTGAGCTTGGAAACTTGACAAGAATTCAAGCATTGAACTTGTCCCATATTGATTTGACTGGGCAAATTCCAGCTACGTTCTCCAATTTGGTGCAAACAAAGAGTTTAGATCTTTCTTCTAACATGTTAAGTGGCCAAATTCCTCTTCAACTGAGTAGGTTAACCTCCCTTGAAGTATTCATTGTGGCACACAACAACTTATCAGGTGAAACACTGAGAAGAAAGATCAATTTATGACCTTTGATGAAAGTAGCTACGAGGACAATCCTCTTCTTTGTGGACCTCCACTGCCAAAAAGTTGCCATCCTTATGGACTGCCACCTACCAATTTTTCAAATGGCGAGGGCGTTGATAAGGACAATGGCAGTTTAGTTGACATGTATATTTTCTGTGTAAGTTTTGCTGGGTCATACCGATCAGAATTGTTGGCAATTGTAGTAACCCTCTACATTAATCCTTACTAGAGGCAAGCATGGTTTTACTCCATAGAATTCATCAGCTCAAATTGCTATTACTTTATCGTGGACAACTTGAGTAAATTTTTAAATTTAAGAAATATGTAACGTATGTTACCTTGTATGCTTAGGATAGTAGTTCTGTCATTTGCTCAAAGAGTGACTCAATGAATAATTTGTGCATGTGTGGCTTATATAATGATATGGAAACTAAATTTCTAGATTCAGTAAGTAGAATATGTTGTTATTTCAGGATTACTATTTTATTATTGATTTCTTTAAATTTTTCATTGTAAAAAACTAGTGGAAAAAACTCATGCGATGCATGGTTTAATTTTTTCATTTTTTTCATAAATTTAAATAAATGAAATATTTCCAATCATTTTAATAAAATAAAAAATATCATAATTTATAGTATAAAACTAAGATTTACATACATCTAATTTGATATTATCATCTATTCTAAGATTTACATACACTCAAATTTAATGGATGGATAAGTTTTAGTTCTAGATGACATGTTGAGGTGTATGCACAGGTTAATATTATCAATTTATTTTTCACAAGTTTATATAATTAATATATTTTTAATCGTCCATATACAAATAAAAATGGTAGCCTTGCTCTGCACTATTGCAAAATCTGTACATGTCATCCAATATATGTTCATCTTTTTATGACACAAATTTGAAAAATTAGCCAGGGATCAAGCCATGTAAGGATACTATGACAAGAGTCAACATTTTAACATAATAATTATAAGTAGCCCTTTCCCATTTTCAGCTCCCTTTTTTTTTTTTATTCTATAATTTTGGGAGACATATCTATCGCTACTATTGTATTTGTATGAGTAATGAAAGATTATCTGCCAACAGTTACCAAATTTTCATGTTGTTTAGTTTGTGTTACATGTGTTAGGAACTGTAGAGGAGGCAGAAAAATCTGAAATCTAATGTTAGTCAGTGAGAGTATTCTGCATCTGCAAGACTTTTAGTTAACTTCACTTACTCTAGAGTCTATTCCACTTTAACGGTTGAAGTAACTTCGAAAGGCATACCATAGCAGAAACATAAGTGCATGTCATTGAATTGAAGGGCTTTTAGGATTGTTTATAAAAATCAATGAGGTTGGCAGTGGCAAAATCTTGGCTAAATAAATAGAACTTAAGGTAAAGTCTTCTTGCAAATTTCTCTTTCTCTTTTGTTTAGAGATCCTTATATAGAACAGGAATGGAATTGGTTCTATTCTTTGTAAACTTTTATGGCATAAATTCATTTGGTGTGAAGTCACTTTTACAGTTTTCTTTAGGATTAAATCTCTTTTACTTACTTACTTGCCTACCTTTAATCTAATAGTTTTGTGGTTCCATAATTCATTTGAATGATTTAACTCTTAATTTGGTTCTATTGATTTAAGAAAGTACATTGCATATGCAGTGCAGTACATATGTATTTTTTTTTTTAATTTTACTTTAGGTTGTTTACTGATATTTTCTTTGCTATGCAATGCCCATCATAGGATTGGGACTCTTGCTTTTCGCGCTTCTCATTTGAAACATACAGAACTTTTTTCAAGGTCTTGGATAGAGGTAGAACTTATTGCTCTCACATGTTGTGCTCTTTAACTGTTTGATGAAAATGTATATCTTTTTCATCCGTTTCCCTTTAAAACAACTTCTTTTCAAAGTACATTTTGCAGTAAAAAATTAAAAAAGATGCAGACAGATGAATGATAGCCATTCTATGAGTGTAATTGTTTTAAAATATAAGCTGCAATTCCATAATATGATCGTCCCTCTTAAGTTATATTATACGTGCTATTCGATTCATATTGTTATTATTTTGGAATGAGTTACTTAAATAAGACTAAGAAGAGGTCCTTATATCATGTTAATTCTATATAGGGAACTTTTGTCCTTTGTTAGTAAGCTTAACTTATTTACTACAAGTTCTAATTTCTTATTGAAGTTTAATAGTGAATTTTTGATTTGTTTAGACCTTATAATTATGATGCACTTGATATATGTCTTGTCTTGTATTAAAATATAAAAATATTGATATCTAGTCTTGTAGAAAAAAAAATATGAACCTTCTTTATTTGTGCCTTGCTTTTGATTGATTTCTTCTCATTGGTTTATGTTAACAGTAATGTTTTTTATAATAATAATAATTTATCCTATAATAAAACATTGCAATTTTTAAGAACTTTATTATTTGAAACCACCGCTTAACATATATATATATATAATCACTTAAAACTTTTAGTGTATATATATGTATTAACTTTAACATAAAATTATGTATATTATGATAATGATAAATTCAACTCTCTCTCTCTTTTAGAATTTAAAGATTTGAGTACATTTTTTAAACATTATGAAATCATGTAAAAATAAATAAATAAATTCTATGATTATCAATAAATTAGTAAACTAATTTATTAACTTTACAATTATATTTTAAAAATTAGAGATATTGCAACCAACGTACCCACACACCATTCATTTTTGTTTTAATTTCTCTTAGATACTCCTAAATTTTACTAATTTTGGGAGGTTTGTCTATCTAATTACCACTCATCTTACCTAATACAAAGTGAACTAATTTCTTCTCCCTTCTCTTGAAATCTAGCCAAGTCATACCTCCCCACTTCTCTTCCAAATTTTTATTCCATTTTCTTTAAAAAAATGTTTAAAGTTGTCAAGGTTTGAGTTAGTCCTTCAAGTTTGCTTGCAACCTTGCTTCACTAAGGCTTGAAACCTGTTTAGAAAATATTAAAATATGAACCATCTTTTACATAAAAATATGAAAATATCTAGTCTTGTATAATTTACCAATTAATTTATTTCTGCCTTACTTTTAGTTTATATCTTATGTGCATATGTGATTCTTCTATGCTCTTAACAATTTTTAGTTGTCGCCTAGGATTTTTGCTAGAACTTTGCTCAGTTTCCTATCCCTTCCTATGTTTTACACTTTTTTGCTTGTGTTTTAGTAGGAAGGAATCAAAGCATAAAACGTGTTGTAACTATTCATACAAAGAAAACCGATTCCAAGGAAACAAACATTGCAAGTCAAAGGAAACTGAATCCAAGGTTGGTATCTTCCTTATTTTGATGGTGATCCAATTCAATTTCTTGGTGTTTACTTTATGGCATTCCCTCTTTATGTTCCCTTTCTATTCCTATTTTATCCACTTGCCACTATTTTCAGAAGTTGGATTTGTTTGTTCCTATAATATGAAGAAAGATTGCATGTCGACGTAGGATTTCAACAAAAATTCTACACCTTTTGATTCTAGGTTTGATACCCAAAAAGTATCAAATTGTCAAAACACTTGCACATAGCATCTTATTTTTTCCATTGCAACACCTAGTCTTAGTACTTTTTTTACTAAAATGATGTCACTGCTGCCAATCCTACTTGAACTGTAGCATAGTGGGCAAGTGTATTTTTATCTGTAAAACAGTAAAAGTAAAACTAGCATCTAGAGAAATTCAAGACTTAAATGATGCTACAGCCATGCATGACTTTTAGAGAAATATGAAAATTGAGATGTATGGTCTGAGATCCCACTAAAGTTAGACAATTGTTGCTTATAGATTATTTTCCTTTTGATTCATTTTAGTAGTAATCCCTTTAATCAAGGGATCTACTTTTCGTTGACCCTTCTAACTAAAGCAATAATAAAAATTGACACTTAAGTTGTTCATGACACTAAGTCAGGGACTAGAACAAGACCTAGACCAAATAAACTCATATCCCAAATAAGTCTTGTATAATTAAGCCAACCATTCTCAACTTGTTGTATAGCTTCAAGTTGTATTATTTCCAATTCTGACTTTTCGTCAATAAATTTACAATCTTATATTTTATGCACTTGCAATCCTATATTTTATTCTCTAAGCAATGTGCAATACTTATGAAGTGACATGTATTATTATAATTCAGAATATCAATTTTGAAGGATGGACAAGTCATGGATTACTAAGCCTCGAAACTCAGTTGAGTACGAACAAGGGATTAGAGGATTCATTGATTTTGCATTTGAACATCATTCAATAAATGGGAAGACAATATGCCCTTGCAAATGGTGTGGTTTCAAAAAATGGTAAAGTAGGGATGTAATCTATGATCACTAAATCTGTTCACCATTTCTCGTAGGATACACTTTTTGGTTGTACCACGAGGAGTCTGAGATAGAAGAAAACGTCTTGCATGGCCCTACTCCAAATGTAGTTCAAGACAACACTATTGGTGAAGTTCCTATCCAAAATATGATAAATGATGCTTTTGGAGTTGATAGGCACCATACAAATGAAGTACCTATTGCACCAAATATAGAGATTGATAGAGATGAAGAAGTGGTGTTGAACGCCACTCAAGAAATGAATGAAGCCAAGGAGTTTTATGAATTAGCAAAAGCTGGGGAACAACCCTTGTATGATGATTGTACAAAATATTCAAAGTTATCTTTTTTGGTGAAATTGTATCATATTAAATGCTTTTGTGGGATGAGTGACAAGGCCATGACAATGATTTTGGAACTCTTGCAAGATGCATTTGAACATGCAAAGTTTCCAAAATCATTTTATGAGGCGAAGAAAACAATTACCAAGCTTTGTTTGAACTATGAAAAGATACTTGCATGTCCGAATGATTGTATGCTTTATTGGGGTAGTAAAGAAGATGAGGAGAAGGAGACTTGCAAAGTTTGTCACACTTCAAAATGGAAATCAAGGGGAAAGGTTAGGGAGGTGTCTACTGATGCCAATAGTACGAAGAAAGTGCCTGCAAAAGTTCTTCGTTATTTTCCATTAAAACCCTAATTACAAAGACTGTTTTTATCTACTAAGATAGCTAAGGATATGATATGGCATACTATCAATAGTAACAATGATGGAATGATGAGGCATCCTCGAGATTCTGAAGCTTGGAAACAATTTGACTTAAGACACCCTTGCTTTGCATCTAATTCACGAAATATTCGTCTTGCACTAGCTACCGACGATTTTAATCCTTTCGGTGTTATGAGTGCAAATAATAGTATTTGGCCAGTTGTTCTCATTCCATACAATAATCCTCCATGGGAGTGCATGAAGCAAACATCTTTCATAATTTCAATGATAATTCCTGGAAAAAAAATGCCAAGAAATGATATAGATGTTTACTTGCAGCCTTTAATAAGAGAGTTAAAAGAGTTATGGACAACGAGTGTGGATGCTTATGGTTCTTTCAAGCGAGAGATGTTCAAATTACATGTAGCTTTAATGTGGACCATTAGTGATTTTCCTTGGTTTAGGAACACTTTCAAGGTGGAACACTTACACCAAACTTGCTTGCCCATCTTGTAACTTTGACTCTATTCCTTGTCGCCTTCCCCATAGTAGAAAATGGTGTTTTATGGGTCATTGTCGTTTTCTTGACCAAAGACATAGATTTAGATTGAATCGGATTCGCTTTAATGGTGAGCAAGATTTGCGTAGTCCACCAAAAACATTATCCAGTGTTGAAATTCTTGAACAAGTTCAAAATGTTAATGTCCCATTTGGTAAAAGAAAAAAGAAAAAAGAGTTGGGAAAAAGAAGACGTGGTGAACGACTTGCACAAGGCGCCACTCAACAATGGAAAAAGAAAAGCATATTTTTTGATCTTCCATATTGGAAGGATAATTGTATGCGTCATTGTCTTGATGTGATGTATATTGAGAAGAACGTGTGTGACAATATCATACATACTTTGCTAAATGATAGTGCAAAGTCAAAAGATCATATCAATGCTCGAAGAGACCTTAAAGCTATGAGCTTAAGATCTGACCTTTGGCCAAATGAAAATGGAAAATATCCTTTAGCTGTCTACATAATGACTAATAAAGGAAAAAGGGCATTTTTGGCAACTTTAAAGAATATTACAGTGCCAGATAGTTATTCAAGCAACATTTCCAGGTGTATTGACTTAAATAATCTCAAGTTGAATGGAATGTTGAAAAGTCATGATTGTCATATATTCATGGAGCAAGTACTACCATTAGCCATGCGGACATCGTTGCTTGATGAGGTTTTGGCAATTTTAATTGAGTTATGCTCATTCTTTAGACAATTATGTGGTAAGGTGTTGAAAGTTGGAGATTTGGACAAATTGCAAAGTCAACTTGTTCTCACTCTATACCACATGGAAATGTTATTTCCTCCTTCATTCTTCACTGTTATGGTTCACTTGGTTGTTCACCTTGTTGAAGAAATTAAGCTTGGAGGTCTTGTCCATTACCGATGGATGTGTCCTATAGAAAGGTGAATATGCGCTAGCTTCCTTTTCATTTTTATCAATTTCATAATTGACAAGGTTATTCTAAATAATATTTGTTTTTCTTTATAAATAGGTACTTAGGACATCTAAAATCCTATGTTCGTAATAAAGCACAACCAGAAGGGTCTATTGTGGAAGGTTACTTTGTGGAAGAGATCTTTACGTTTTGCTCAAGGTATATGGATAATATTAAGATAAGATGGAATCGATGTGGTCGTGTAGACGATGTGCCTAATGATATACAATCTCAATCACGAGTATCTAAATTATTTCCTATAATTAGGAAACCACTAGGGAGTTCTTCATATTTTACCCTTACATCCAAAGAAAAATTATAGGCTCACCGACACGTGTTAACAAACTGCCTTGTCATTGATTATTATCTTAAGTAAGTAATTCATTCATAAAGATTAATTATACATTTCTCCTTTTCATACATCTAATATTATATAACTAAATAGGCAATATAGAACTATTGTACGAAGACAACTTTGGACAAGGAATGCTTCAAAGATTGACAAAAAGGTTCACAGAGAATTTGTTCGTTGGTTTGCCAATCGAGTGAGTGTTTATGCATGTTTGTATTGTATTTACATATTTTATAAGAATATGACTAACAATATATACTGTGACATCTAGATTGGCAATAATCTCAACAGTGTTAGCGGATCGAACAAAGAAGTTCTTATTAGTCTTGCACAAGATCCATTGAACCAAGCTAGAAGGTTCACTGCATTTAATGTTAATGGATACAAATTTTGAACCTTAGCACGAGACAAGTTATTAAAAACTCAAAATAGTGGAGTTTTTGGCACATTTGGAACAAGAAGTTACTCAAGCAATAGTGATTCCTAAATGAGGTTTGGAGGAGTGCCTTACTATGGAAGATTGGTAGACATCATTGAGCTATCCTATAGTGGCTTCACAGTAGTCATGTTTAAATATGAGTGGGCTAATACCACTAATTCAAGAGGAATGAAGACAGATAAGTTGGGTTTTACATCTATTAATTTTGCACGATTAATGCATACTGGAGAACATGAAGATGATGAACCATATATTAAAGCATCTGAAGCTCAAATGGTTTATTATGTTGAGGATGAGAAGGAACAAGGTTGGAGCATACTGGTTCATTTGAAGCCAAGAGACTTATACGACATGGGTGAAGAAAAGGAAGAAATTATGGCATCGAATGACTCATATCCATCACAAAATTTGGAACAACTTTTCTTGGATGATAACACACATATTCCCCTAGCAAGAGTTGCTATAGATGATGATCTTGAGAGTTCAACCGTTAATGAAAATATTGATGACAATAATCAGGATATGGATTTATAAATATGATTGATTGTTTAGTATTCCATGTAACATTATTACTTGTAGCTATCATATGTAAGAAGAATACTCATTTCTATATGTACTTATTCCTCTTGATGTAAGTTTTTATGAACAAGTCTTTCCTTTTCTATTTCCCGTGTAATTACAATTGTTGGAACATTCTATGTTAACTATTATTTTTGCTCTCGTCATTGTGTTTGTCTACACTGTTGTTCCCAAAACCAAAAGGAATTCATTGGAGCTGAGTGAGCTCATGTTTTATAATGAAAATTTACACATTGCTTATTGAAGATCAAGTCAAATGTAAAATACTAAAAACTGAAACATTCAAGCTAAACATAATTATTGTAACATGGTCATAATTAACACTGAACTTGTCTACACCCAAGAGGAGTATCATTTTGTGATTCTACTTTCTAAGAGAAAAATAAGGAAAAATTATAAGAGAGAATTGAGAGAAAGAGGTCTCTGAAATTAAGAGAAAGTGGTCTTTACAATCTCTAACAGCTTAACTAACATATTCTTCTGTAACAGAAACAATAATAATACAATTTAGGTTTAAGATACATCATTTCTTTTTGCTCCCTATTGTTGCTTTAGATTGAAACTAAGAAATCAGCTGTTGAGGTTGCAAAGAAAGCCACATATTAAGAGGCAAGATTTTCTATTTTGTTTTAGGTTAGGAGGCAAGAAGAAGGTAAAAGTATTCACCCTTTTAGCTTTTCTGTTTTTGTTTTGTGATTTTCTCTATTATTCTCTCTTTAATTTTGTTCATGACACACTAACATTCTTTCATTTTCATGTTTTATTACAATAACAACATATTCTACATTTTTGAGTATGAATAGGATATGGAGATCATGCTGATTTGAAAGTAGTTATGATTGAGATATTGTTTGCACTTGAAATTTCAAAAAAAAAAAAAACCCTTCTAAAAAAAGATTATTAACAATTATGTAAATGGCTAGGTCATATGTTGAATGTGGTGAAGATGAGTAACATGCTATATGTTAGTTTTAGGAGTGGTACTAATCTGCATGTATACATTGTATTGTTTCTATTCTTGACAAAGTGTTATTTCTGTTATTACTATTTGCATTGTATCTTGCTTAAAGATTATGTTTTGTTCTTTTCTTTTATTGTAGGTATGCCTCCAAAAACAAGAAATGCTCCGCGTAAGCCTAGATCCATACCAAATCAACTGTGGATCTTCTACAAGTAATCCTTAAAGTGCACCAATACCATAGACATATCCTATGCCTCAAATCAGCCCATTATCTTTTGAAGATGAGATTCTTGATCTCGAGTTACAAGATCTACCACAACCAACAATTGAATCCGAATCCAGAAGTCAAGGAGATCATGAACCTGTTGAAGCTGAATCAAATGTGATTGAAAATTCATCAACACTCCATAGCAGTACTAATGAATATTGGACTGTAGATGTTATTGGTATATCTTTTTTAATTTTAATTATGATATTTTTTATTGTGTTATATTTTGATATACTAATTTTTTGGTTTGTTTTACTTGTTAGATGAGAATTCTAATGTGAGCGAAACACGTTTAAGAGTGAGAGATGTATTTTCAAACCAAATGGGATTTAGGGTGTTGACCAAGTGGAATGGACACAATCAACCAATAGGAAATTCTGTTGCATTATTGACTGGGTATTTAGGGTGTCTTGCAAGCAACTTTGACACATTCCCCATAATGTATGAGAGTTGGCTTAAAGTTCCTAAAGCTTACAAAGACAATCTTTATAATCAAACAATCAAGGTATCAACTATAAATAACTTAGTTCATTTGATTTGTATTGAGTTTCTTTTACTGACAATATGTTTCATTATCCATGTTGAAGAAAAAATTTGTGGTCAATGATGGAGGTCATAAGAAGTTTATCTTCCATAGCCTGGCAAAGAAATGGCAAGACAATCGGTTTAAGTTGTTTCATGATTATTATGATTGGCAATGTACCCTTGAACAAAATCTTGAGAACATACCGCCAAGCATTAATCTGGATCATTGGGCTATGTTTTTACATTATAGACTAAGTAGTAAAACTATGGTAATACACATGAATTGAATTGCTCTTTCTAAATTTGCCTACCATTTATTGATTGTTAAATATGTTGCTTGATGCAAGAGGTAGCAGAAAAAAATGCTAAAAATCGCCAAAAGCAAGTAATTGCCCACACATTAGGCTCTATGTCATTATCAAGAAAGAGAGATTTAATGGTAAGTTGGAGTGAGTACATGATTAATTCTTTAGGTAAAGAAAATGGAGAGCTGAGTATTAATCTTATGCATTGGTTGTTGTGTGGTGCTGAAGTAATAGTTTGCGCAATTTGTTATTGAATTGATAGTGTTTAACATATTCTATCTAATTATTCAATGTTTCATCGTCTTCCCCTTTGATTTGCTATTATTGAATTGTACTATTAGCATTTAGTGCCTGTTTGTTTTATATCATGCTTGGATTGGTGTCATGTTGTTTCAATTTAGAAATTCTCAATTTAATTTTTTTTAGTCAGTTGCATGTATATCTTAAATTCTGAATTTAGAAATTGTTTTTAGTCAGTTGTATGTGTGTCTTAAATTCTCAATTTATAAACAATGCATGCTTTCCTTCATTTGCCATTTTTGCCATAGCTAGCTGAAGTGAAACATTCTATCATGAACATTTTGAATCTGAAAGTGTTGTAGACTTACCCTCAAGAGTTTAATTATCAATATTGACTATCATTCTACTAGTGCTAACTTTTACTTAAAGCTGAAAAAAAAAATTACATATGAAATGCAAATAGAATGTGTTTTGTTTGTCTTTTTTATAATTTATTGAATATAATTGATGCTGATTTGATAATGACCTCTCTATAGTTTGGTCATTGTCTTCTGTGATTTGTTGTTGTGCTTAGTCCAATTTGCATGTTCACTCAACTTGTTTATTCATTTCTTTAGTTTTCTTTTGTCAGTAAGCCTTTGTCTTTACAATATAATATTCTTTGAATGATGGTTATGAAGTGATGAATTGAGTTGAATGGATGTTTGATTGTGTGATTGCAGATTATGAGCTATGGTGTAATAAATGTGCTAGATTGTACTTGTACAGCCTCTTCACTTCATTTGCTTGCTTTTTCCCACTTGATTCACATGAATGTTATTAGTTAAATTGTAGGCTTGTTGTAAGAGTTTCTCATGCTTTTTTTTTTCTTTTATGTCTTGGTGCAAAATTTTAGGAAACTAAACATGGGAGTTTTAGTATAGCAGAAATGTACTAGATTTCACACAAGAAAAAGAATGGTACTTTTGTTAATGATGCTGCCAGAGAAAAGAATGTAAGTCCAATTTACTGATTGCAATTTTTTATTACATTTGAAAACTTCAATTACAAGTATTTTTTGAATATTTATGTTCATCTTTAATATATGCAGGAACAATTACAAAAAGAAATTGGGGAGTCTTCTTCTGAAAATGAAGCATTTATAAAAGTTTTTGGGAAGGAACATCCTGGGTATGTTCGGGGTATGGGTCTTGGTGTAACACCATCACAGATCACTGGATGTAGCTCTCGTTCTTCAACAACAAAGTCTTCATCAGAGGCTAATGCCAAGATAGCTAAGATGGAGCTTGAAATTGAATCCCTAAAGGCACAAGTTTTTGAAGTTGATGCCTTAAAGGCACAAGTTGCTAAAGTTAATGCCTTAAAGGCACAAGTTACTGAGTTTGATGTATTTAAGGAACAAATGGCTTTCCTTATGCAAGCTATTAAGGAAACCAGGTAAAGTGGTTGTAAATAAAATGGTTTGTTAGACATTAATAATGTTTCAATATGCAATTTGTGCTTCTTGTTTAATTAACTTATAATTTTTTTATTTCAGCATGCTGACATAGAATCACTAGATGGAGTAAGATGCTAATCTGAGTCCAGCCATGTAACTGAAGATGATCAAGCAACGCTATCTTGTCGAACCACCTAGGGACCTTAGATTTCAGCTTTTTTTGTCATCACTACCTAGAGACCGTTGGGTTTCATTTTTTTGTTATTAACTAAGAGACCTTTGTTTTCTACATTTTAGTTTGGTTTACTAAATCACTGAACTTATGGATGTGGAATTAATTTCATATATAGACTTTATTTGCTTGCATGTTTTTATTTATGAATGTTTTTTCTATGTGTTTTTATAATTTTTTATACACACACTATGTGTTGTGTTTTAATTTATGAATGATGTTTGCTCAAAATTTAATAAAATCATTGTTGTATTTTCGATAATAAGTAATTAAATTAATCGAATTATATTAGCGGCAGTTTAAGAACCGTCGTTATCAATTTTAAAAATATTCTTTTTGTTATATTTAAGGCGGTTCAAAACTGCCGTTATTTTGTCAATTTTGCGGCAATTACTAACTGCCGTTAAGATTGCGGCGGTTATAAAAATGCTGCTATATTTTTTTTTAGAATTTTTTTGAACGTATTTGAGGCGGTCCAAACTGCCGTTATTTTGTTGACATTGCGGCAATTACACACTGCCACTGCTTTACAGCAGTTAAAGAATCGCGGAATATTTTTTACAAGAATTTTTTTAACAGTATTTAAGGCAGTTCAAACTGCCGTTATTTTGTCCACTTTGTGGCGGTTATATAACTACCGTTAAGTTTATGGCCATTATTAAATCGCTGCTATATTTTATTCGAGGCAGTTTAAACTACCGTTATTTTGTTTTTTTGTGGCGATTGTAAAACTGCCATTAACTTTGTGCCTATTACTAAACTACCGTTAACATTTAGAAAAAAGGTTAATTTTAAAGCTATTTCTTGGCGGTCACACTCGCCGCTAAATTTTTGCGATGGTTGTGTGTGGTAGTTTTCAAAACCGTCGCAGGTCGAGCTCTCGACGCTTCAAATTATAGCGGTTTGTGACCCACTGCCACGTTTATTTTGTGGCGGTTATAACCGCAGCCGGTGCTTAAAAAAACCGTTGCCGCTTGAACCTTTTGTTGTAGTGAAGTAAGTACGTGATGTTATGAATGTTGGTTTACTTGCATGGTGATTATGACTTATGATATTATACTTGTGTGTATCATGCTATGAGATGTATGATACGACTTGATCTCTCATTCTGACCACTGACCTAGCTTGTGAGAGGCGAGAATGGGCTCAGGTGATATCTCGTCTATGAAGGAACAAGCCTGTGAGAGACGAGGATGAGACTCACTTGTTTGTAAATAAAAGGTCTAAAGGAACACTTGTGTGCATTGTATGTTTGAGACATGCATCATAACATTTTAGATGATTGTGCTGGCAGAAAGTATGTATGAATTTGGACGGTGGAGGCCCCGAGGGGTTGTTTAATCCGGCTTTGAGGGTGGTTATACCTGGTGTGAAAACCACAATGACTCATATTGATCCCATTGAGTCGGGGCATACTTTGAAAGCTGGGTAACCCTGACTAATCACCAGAGAATATCAATCTAATGTGCTAAATCGAAGGCATCAGTACTTTGATGGCACTTCCTTATGGCTACCATGTACTCCTAGACTACTTTCTTAAGTTAGAATTGGTACCACATGTGCATGAAGTAGAGATTGAAGAACATGGCATGCATATACATCTTGTTGTAGTATGATATGTTGAATTGTGCTATATTGTGATTATGTGAAGTTTGTGTGCTTTTGTTCATGACTGATTGTTATATTGTATATATATTAAAACTAATTGTTTCTTGTGATATGAATGTATGAAGTGTTAAGATTATGAGTATGTGATCATGCTACACACATGTGTTGTTCCTGTTTGATAGAGAATGAGATATGTGTGTCTAACTACTAGGCTATGTTTGTACCTTAAGTAAGAATGAATGTTTTTGCTACCTTAGGGATATGGGTGAGCTTATACTCTAGAAGAGTATAATGAGGGTTCAAATAGTCATGAATAAGAAAAAGGATGGGTAAGTTCTCACCTAAAGTATTAGGAAAGTGCGACTTTAGATAGAGAAATATAATCATGTGTGTTAATGTTAAGAGTATCCTAAAGTATTACTAGCCGTAGGTTTGACCATAGAGGACAACTTTAAGTATCAAGCAAAGAAAGGTAGATTCTAAACAAGAATGTTTAGTTAGCTAGAGTAAGTTGTAGATAAAAGGTGTTAATAGAGATGAAATACTAACATAATGATGATAATGAATCAGTATAATGGTTGTGAGAATGAATTGGGAGTTAATAGGAGGTATTGACAATTGAAAGTTATAGATTTGACCACAGGTATGGAGATTTATTAGAGACCTAGAGAAAGTAAAGTCATGAGGGATAAGTGATAAATGTTGTTTGGGTAGAAAAGTCTAACCAAGCCATAGAGTCCTTAAAGCACTCGCTGAGACTTTTGTCTCATTTCTTTAAGTTTTTCCCCTTTTTAGGAACCAAATGAAGATATGTGTTGATGGAGCTTGGAGTTGCATGCAAGAAGGACGTAGTTAGCTTTAGTTTATGTTTTGTATTTTTTTCTTTTCTTATATTTGTATGATGCCCTTGGGCGATAGTTGAATTGTATTAGGCATGTATGTATTTTCTTATCACTCTTGTATAAAAATTTGTTTATGTTTATGAGCAACTTTCACACAATGTTTTTATGTTTTAAAGTTTTTACATTCATAGAAATCTAGACGTAGTTTCGGTAATACCCTTTAGGGTGTTACATTTTTTGTCTCCTCACTCTCCTTCCTTAGCTCCTCCAAGGACTCCACTAGTTGTTGCAAATTCGGAAGCTCAGATGTTGAGTTCTTTGCCCCTGTACCAGATTAATGATGCATCATGCTCACTCAAAAACCTTACGCGGTGGGAATAGTTTCACCGAAGCCCCATGGTGGGCACCAAAATGCTCTATATAGGGATCTTCAGTATGACAGAGCGTGTCTAACACTAGAGCACTCAAGGTAAATATAGGTGTGCATGTCTTGTTGTCTAGGGTTCTTTTCCTTCAAGATATACAAGATAAATATTGCCTAACCACTCTCCGCATCCACTAGGGTGGTTTTTGCCTCGTATCACAGGGCATGGAGGAATCCTGAATTTTGCAAGATAATGATGATGGTCGTTGGCGCCTATGTGCTTCTAGCTGTTAGTGGTTCGCACACTCAGCAACACGTCGATTGGCAACCAACTGACCTAACCAGCAGGGATGGCCCAAGTCACGATTTGGTCGTTTATAGACCGACTTGGCCACCTAGCTCGAGTTGCCCAAGGTGGTGACTGACCCTGAAGGGTACAATATATAATCTCAAAATTTAATTTATAAATTTTCTGATATTTTTCCTAACATGAGAAAGACAAAGAACACCTTTATCCTATTTTTTTTTAACTTCTTCTTTTTCAAAATATATATTACATGCATGTTACAATAAGCCACATGAAAAACTGAAAATGAAACCTTACATTTATCTCAATATGCTACAAAACAATTAAATCTGGAAGAACGTGAAAATTGCAAACGGGAATATAAGGTACGAGGCTCAAAGAATCCACAAAAGGGTTACAAGTTGTGGCGATAGGCACTCTTGTACCAATGGGGGCATTCTCGATAACATCAACTATTAAATCATCATCAAATACCTCCCATTTGTCAGTGATCACAGTCTTCATATCTAATTGCTTCTGCTCTGAAGTGGTGGCAGTGGCACGGCAATCTCTCACCACAATGGCTTTATTATGCTCATATGTCACAACACCATTATCATTATTGTTATAATTATCATTACCCTCCAAGTTTTTCCTCTCGGTGACACCATCATCCCTTATTCTTAGTAGTTCATGAATGTCTTTCTCATCTATCTTCACAATTTCCGGGCACTCAGAAACATTAACGACCCCAATGTCCCTACAAAAATCAAAGTACATAGAGATCTTACCACCTTGCCATTCAGCTTTTCTCACAACATCAAGACCAGCTCCTGCTTCCTCTTTCCCACCCATGTCAATTATCCTTGACAACACTCGATGAAGCCCTTTGCAAAATTTACCATACACGTCCAAAACCTCGTCCATAACACAATCCATGGCCTCAAGAACGAGCACCACGTTCATGTTGGGGTTCCTAGGTTTGATTTGTAGAAGCAAGTCAATCAAACCAAGCAACTTCTCCAAGCTTTGCAACTCCTCCATCACGGTCTCTTCCTTCTTCTTGTTCCCAATTTTGTTCTCTTTCATTGCCTCTAACCGCGCAAACGTTGATTTTTGGTCCAAGTATGCAAAATAGGAACGAACAAAGGCATTGAAAACCCACGCCTTATGAGGGTTTATGTGTCCATCGCTAAAGTGTGACAAATCAAATGGCAACCTTCCCAATTTTTGCACGGCGGGGAGGTCAAAACAAAACACCCCATGAACGAGAATTAACCCCTTGAGTGCCACGACCCATGAACGAGTCTTCTCCATTCTCAAGGAGAGAGTGTAGAGAAGAGGTTTAAGGTACAAGGGTGAGGTACGTAGCCATTTGAAAACCCTTTGAACGTTCTTGTAATCCATGCATTGTTCATCGTGGCTAGTGGCCTTGATGATCACCGTTTCAAGATCAGGGTTCCTGCATGGACCACTTGGTGAGAGCTTCGCCACCCAAATGCTGTACCTATCTTTCAAAGCTCCCGCGGCCTTTTTCCATAGCCTCATTTTCTGTTGTGATGTTGCAACGCAAGAACGAAAAGGTTGTGAAGAAATTAAATGCAAGGCTTTTCCTTGTTTCTTCACCTTCTTTGGAATGTGTGAAGATTGGTGATAGTTTTGGAATTATGTTGAATCTTGACACAACCGATTTGTCCAACCATGATGCGCTGTACTCATTGTTTATAGTGTTTGTCTCGCCAAGTATTTCTGGCATTGATGTGCTGGAATTCGTCAAGGGTTGTTATGCCGCGTGCTACGAAGATGGGTCATCCTTAAACGCACTTTAATTTCGAAGGTTCTTTGAACGACATATGTAATTTTTATTAATTGAATTATTAACAGTTAATGTTATTATTACCGTCATGGTGTCAAAAATGGAATGGTGAATCATGTTGAACTTGTGTTAAACTGTCACATTCTAACACTAGGAACGTTGGCGTTTTCGCTTGACACAAAGAATTGAAGTATTGATTTGAGACAAAATGATAATTTTATGATCTTCCAGAAGTTAATAAATTCTTTTTTATTTTTAGCCTTTTATTTTTAATTGTAAAATATTATATTATTTTATTCTTAAATATTGATATAAAAAGCAATAAAAATAATATCATTATTTTCACTGTTTTTATATCAATATTTAAAAATAAAAAGTATTATTTTCATAATTAAAAGTGTAATTTATGTACATTGTCAATATTAAAATTTTTTACACAAATATTTAATAAGAATTCACGTTATTTTTTCACTTTTTTTTTTTTTTGAAAAGAATTCATCTTATTATCACATCATATAAATAGATATTAACAAAGGTTGACATATTTGGTTGAGTCTTCCAATCAAACTAGCTAGTTGTGACTTGGGTTTAATTCTCAAATCACTGAGGTTGGTGATCTTCTTTAGCCTTGCAAAGAGGCGCTTCTTCTCCTAATTTAAACTTTTTCTACACCAAAAAAGTTTTATGCTCATAGTGCATATAAATTAAATTCTTATTAAAATACCCAAAAATTTATGAATGAAATATGTGAAATGCAATCAATAGCAATTTGGACTTATAATATTGTTACCCTTTATTTATTTATTATTTGGTTATTTCTGTGTGTTTCTGCAAGGGGCTGGTTATTATAAACAAGTCATGACAAGCAATGCTGCCATTTTCACGTTCTTTGACGGGTTTTGCCTGTGGTTACCTTTACTGACACTCTCATGCTTATTGAACATCAAACAACAAATCACATGAACTATTTTGTCAACATGGATTTTGGAGACTTGGCACCTTATTGGTAAGTATAACAATTTCAACTACATTTGTTTCTATCGTTTTTAAACCTTCCTTTTCCGAGAAATTAAGGGTCTGTTTGTTTAAGTCTTTTTGAAAAAAATAATATTTTTTAAATTTTTTGAAAATTTAAAGCTATATTTTTTATTTTAAAAAGTCATTATAATTTCAGATTTTCTTAAAACTATTTAAAATAATGTCTTAAAATAATTAAAAAATTATTTTTTTAAATTCTGATGTTTTAAAAAACTTAAATAAATACATCAAGAAATTTTAAAGTATTTTTTTTAAACAAAAGTAACTTTTCATAAAAATTGAATTAAACTGGTTTTAACTGTTGATATTATTATGTACACATACATAACATATCATATATGTATTGAAATATCAACCCTTTATCAAGGGGGTCTAGTTTAGTTGGTTGAACAGTATGTGTAAGTTATTGTAAATCTCATGATATCGGAGTTCAACTCCTCCTTTTGAATATATATAAGTCATTGTTTTTTTTTTTTTTCCATTAATGGTGGAGTAGGCTTGCCAATTGTGTGTGTATGTGTGTGTGTGTGTGTTAATTAGGATTTTATTTTCATATTTATTTTTTATAATTATTGAAAAATATAAATTAATTATTTTAATATTTAAATAATCAAAATAATAATAATAATAATAAAATAACAAAGCTATTAATAATAATTTATTTTTAAGTTCTTTATTATTTATTAGTTTTTATATATTATTTGAGTTAAAACACAATGAATAACTTAATATATGACTTATTTAAAAATATATAAATAAATAAAAATTAAAAAAAAAGTGGGATGGGTTTTTCATATATTTTCTCAAACTCGATAAAACTCAATGGAAATAGGATTAGATTTAAATTTTTAGCTTATATAATTGTACTTTGTGTCAACCAAGTTTCATCATTTTGTGAATTTTACTACCTTGTTTTGTTCTCTCACTTTTTGTCACTCTATTTTTGAAATCTTGCAAATTTTGCCCAATCTTGCGAATTTTTATTTGATGAACAGTTGATGATTGGACAAAATTTGCAAAATTTCAAAAATAAGGTGACAAAATGCGAGAGAAAAATACAGTGGCAAAATTCTCAAAATGATGAAACTTAAATGGCACAAAGTGCAATTAAGCATAAATTTTTTATCCACACATACTACATTACCTTGTTTACTATAGATATTATTTCTTTGAGTAAATTATATTGACACCTCTTGTGGTTTCATGAAATTTTGTTCGATACCTTCCTTTCTTTGCTCCTACACTATCCTCTTAACTATTTCATAAACATTACATTGACACTTCTTATATATTACATTAACTCCTTTAATTGTTTGAAAAATATTACATTGTATCCTATAAGAAATGTTAGTGTAAACGTTAAAACAACATGAGGTTCTCAAAAAATCTCAATGTAAATGTAATTTCCTCTACTTTACTCAGAGAACTCTATTGAAAATATATGCCTAAATATCTGTAATTTGAAAAAAAAAGATAATTTAGTTTTTAGGAATTTTGTTAAGTTTCAAATTTTAGGATGATGTTTAGATAAAGATAAAGATGTTTATCCTTATTGTTTAAATTTAGTATTATCAGTTTGATTTTAAGATTAGGAAAATGTTAGTATTTGAATTTTGTGTTATATTGTAAGCTCTATATATAGAACCCATGAATAAAAGTTTATAAAGCTCCTCCATATAACATATTTCCTCTTCTCTTAAAAATATTTTTCTACACAAAAACCAACAATTGGTATCAAGAGCTATTTTCTTACGGACCTGTGAAGATGGAAGCCAAAGCAAGTTTTTCACAAGTTGCACCTCCCATCTTTGATGGAGAAAGCTATGATCTTTGGGCAGTGAGAATAGAGTCATACCTAGAGGCTTTAGATCTTTGGGAAGCTATGGAAGAAGATTACAATGTTCCTGTGCTGTCAGACAATTCCACCATGGTGCAAATAAAAATCCACAAAGAAAGAAAAATCAAGAAGGCAAAGGCAAAGACATGTCTGTTTGTTGGTGTTTCACAAACTGTTTTCACTAGAATCATGACTCTCAAAACAACAAAAGCAATTTGGGATTACTTGAAGGAGATGAAAGGATTCGAAGCATGTAGGCATTGAATTTAATGAGGGAGTTCAAGTTACAAAGAATGAAGGAATCTAAGACAATCAAAGTATACTCAAATAAATTGTTGGGTATTGCTAATAAGGTACGATTAATGGGCACTGAATTTCCAAATTCCAGAATTGTAGAAAAAATTCTTGTAACCATACCTGAAAGATATGAAGCTTCCATAGCCACCTTGGAGAACATAAAGGATCTTTGTAAGATCACTTTGGCAGAAGTGTTACATGCATTTCAAGCACTGGAGCAAAGAAGGCTTATGAGGCAAGACAGAACTATGGAGGGTGCTTTCCAAGCCAAATTGCAAAACAACAATGGTGGCAAAAATAAGAAAAAAGAGCAAGTTGGAGATCTTGGAAATAGCAACCAAAGCAATGACACTCAAGCTTTTCCACCATGTCCTTATTGCAAAAAACAAATCATCCACCGAAGAGATGTTGGTGGAGGCCTGATGCAAGATGTTACAAGTGCGGTCAATTAGGACATATGGAGAAAATATGCAAGTCTCATCATCAACAACAAGGAGAGGCCAAGGTTGTTGAGGATCAACAGGAAGAGGAGGAGGAACAATTATTTGCAATGTCGTGTTTTACAACCGAGAGCTCTACAAAAGCCTGGCTTATCAATAGTGGTTGTACAAACCATATGACTTATGAGCAAGAGCTTTTCAAAGAGCTCAATAAAACTGCTATCTCCCCAGTCAGAATTGGAAACGGAGCACACATTGCAGTAAAAGGCAAAGGAATAGTTGCAATTAAAAGTCATTCAGGTTTGAAATTAATATCTAATGTTTTATATGTTCCTGGGATTAATCAAAATCTTTTAAATGTTGCTCAGCTGTTGGAGAAAGGCTACAAAGTCTTGTTTGAAGATAAAAATTGTGTCATTAAAGATACAAACAACAAAGAAGTGATCAAAGTTCAGATGAAAGGCAAAAGCTTTGCCTTAGATTTGATGAGTGAGGAGCCAATTACAGATAAAGAAGATTAAAAAGAAAGATCAGAATCAAAAGAAGAGCAAAAAGATGGATCTGTTTTGAAGAAGCGTGATGTTTGTAAGATGAATAAAGGTGTAGATGAAGAACTGCCTTTTGATATCTATCAAAGGTGTAATGTTGCTACCATGGAGCCCGCAAGAAACAAAGAAGCTGAAATTGACCAAAAGTTGATTGAAGAGGTGGTCTCACGCAAGAAAGATAATTATAAGAAAAATAAGAGGAAGAAAGCAAGCATCAAAAGTAGGAAAGCCAAATTTCAAACTTGAAATTCAAAATTGGGTGAGAACAGATATTAAGGTAAGGAGGAGTGTTGAAAACGTATGCCTAAATATCTGTAAATTGAAAAAAAGATAATTTAGTTTTTAAGAATTTTGTTAAGTTTTAAATTTTTGAATGATGTTTAGATAAAGATAAGGATGTTTATTTTTATTATTTAAATTTAGGATTATTAGTTGGATTTTAAAATTAGAATAATCTTAGTATTTGAATTTTGTATTATATTGTAAGCTCTATATATAGAACCCATGGATAAAAGTTTATAAAGCTCCTCCATATAACATATTTTCTCTCTTAAAAAATATTTTTCTACACAAAAACCAACAAACTCAAATCATTTTCTTTCACTTCACTTTGGATGACACTTTGCTGCAAGTGCTTTGAATTTGCAAATTTTACGGTTTCTGCTTAGAGCGCTTCGCTAGTTTGTCTTCCAACTAAAAGCCAGCTAACTGACAATTCATAGTTGCTTCTGATGCGATACAACTCTATGCAGCTTATTCACTCTTTTAACTTGAAAATTATTTGTGTTAAAAGCAAATACAGCTTGATAGAAATCCATTTACTTCAATCGTAATTTTTCACACTATATTACTCTGCTGTATAATTTTTTTTTATTTTTTGTTATAATACTCTGCGGTATAACTATTATCTAACACTGAAATTATCTCAAAGTGGATAGCTAACGGTTGTTCTTCTGTTATCTATCTATTCTGTTAAAGCTGTTTTATCTCGTTAGGAGTTACCTTTTTATCTTTTATCTTTTTCCTATGTATAGCAACTTTGTTATCGGGTATACCCATCTTGAATATAAACCCTTTTCATCATGAAATAAGATCAGGTTTCCACTTTCCACAAACTAATATGGTATCAGTTGAAAATAAGATCAGATTTTCACTTACTGTAGAACCATTTTCCTCTCTGCTGAAATAATTTTGTCCGATGTTCTTTACATTTCCGACTTTTCTTTTAACATCATTTCTGCCACCAAACTAACCTCTTGTCTGTCTTGCCAAGTTTGTTTCTTTTCTAATCATTGTATTATACAGGCAATGAGATCCTCGAAGATGATTGGCACAACTAAGGTGCATAGGGTATTATATGTCATGGTTCTTCCTCAAGTCAAAAGTCATCATGTTCTACCTCAAATCAATGCTATCAACACTGATTCTTCTGCACAAAACATTTCTTTACATGATGTATGGCATTTTGTTTAGACCACCCTTCCAATTCTTGCTACTCAAATGTACAAAAACAGCGTTTCATTGTATTTCCCAACTTCTCACATAATTGTGACATTTGTCAATTTTTTATTTTTTTTTGGATAAGGCAAAATTTATTAGAAGGTGGAGTACAAGAGGGGTACCCCTGCCCATTACATGGTAATGTATTTAACAAAAATCATAACAAGACATACTTAAAAGAGAATTTGACCACCACTCATAAAAGGACAAAGACTTGTTTTTAGTTCTAGCTTTAATACATAGCCAATTCCTAACCTTAGTCATTTCTACTACCTCCTCTTTGTTCAGCTGAGTATTAAAGAAGCGTATTTGGTTTCTATATATCCATATGGACCAAATTGTGTAGAATCAAATGAGCTTCCAATATTGCTTATGTTCCTTCCTGGTTGCCATTCCTAGATTGGACCAGAAATGTGGTGGACAGGAACATGGTAAAGGTGTATATGGGCCTAACCAAGAGTAGCATGAATGCCATATAGAGTAAGAAACCTTACATGAAAAAAACAAGTGATTTATGAATTCAGTCTCACATTTACAGAACACACAAAATTATTGATCTCCTTGTAAAATACCTCGTTTACATAAGTTGGCTTTTGATGGAATTCTGTCTAAAAATACCTTCCAAACAAAAGTTGTTTCCTTTTTAGGTGTTGGACTGGTCCATAAGTTGTTGTACAGTTTCCTATCTGTGTGGAGATCAAGCAATTGAATCAGTTTGTAAGCTGATTTAACTGGGTACCTGCTTGTGGGGTCTGCAATCCATTTCCATATATCAAGTTCGTTTTCAACAATTACTGCATCATTGATACTAAGCAATCTGTTGGCTAGAATTTTCTCCCATTCAAAAAGTTCTCTTCTCCATGTCAAGTTCCACTCTCATTTTCCATCTCTCCATAATACCATGTCTCTCACCTTGGCTTTTTTTATCATTTGAGATTTGAAACAGTCTACTAAGGCGATCTTTTAATTTTTGCTCCCCTACCCAAATTTCTAACTAGAAATAAGTATCTCTCCCATCCCTGATTTTTTTGGCTATAACTTTACCTATCCAACCCTCCTCCCACCAGCTTCTCTTTTCTATTTTTCCTAACTCTCTCCACCATACTGATCCTTTTTTTAAAAATTGACATTTGTCAATTTTCTAAGCAAAAGAAGCTTCCCTTTTCTAGTAGCAATTCTGTGCACATTTTTCAATTCTACTCATATGGCCAGCCCTCTTTGAATGAACACAAGTACTTTCTCACCATTGTTGATGATTAGTCTAGATTCACAAGGATAAGATTAATGCAAACCAAACAAGAAGCCCAAAAATTCTTAGTCAATTTCATTACTTTTGTTGAAGTTCAATTTCAAAAATAAATTAAAACCATAAGATCTGATAATGGGCAGGAATTCTTAATGGAATCTTATTATCAAAACAAGGGAATTATCCACCAACTTTCTTGTGTTGAGACACCCCAACCAAATGGGATAGTTGAAAGAAAGCACGAAAACATTTTAAACAATGCTAGAGTCCTTCTTTTTCAATCTAATTTACCCACATCCTTATGGTCATTTGCCATCACTCATGCTGTCCATATTATGAATATGTTACCCTCTCCAAAATTACAAAACAAGTCTCCATATACCATTCTTTATGACAAAAACCCTGACATTTCTCATCTTAAAGTCTTTGGATCTTTATGTTATGCATCCACTTTAACTGCCAAAAGGACCAAATTTCACCCAAGAGCTCAAAAGTGCATTTACCTTGGCCATAAAGACGGTGTCAATAAGGCTCAATTCTCTTTGATCTTCAAAATAGAGAAATTTTTCTGTCTAGACATGTACTTTTTTATACATTAATTACAAAGTACTTTTCTTCTTCCCTATCTTCCTATCATAACTTCGTTATCTAACCAAATAGGATCTGAATATGACGCTAACATTGTCACTCAGCCTCTTAATCAAACAATACCTACACATCCAGCAACAACTCCACCAACCTATTTACCAATTAGAACTTCCACCAAGACTAAACATTCTCCTAACTACTTGAGGGACTACCATTGCAACATCGTCCAAGTGCAGTAAAGTGCTAAGCATCATTCAGGTATCACTTACCCTCTTTCTCAATTTTTTCATATTCTAATTTTTCTGTTTCACATAAATCCTTTGTACTTTCCATTGCCACTACATTTGAACCTCACACATATAAACAAGCTATTAAACATGATTGTTGGAAAAAGGCCATGGATCTAGAAATTAGTGCTCTTGAACAGAATCATACTTGGGTTTTGACTACATTACTTCTTGGAAAACAACCCATAGGTTGCAAATGGGTTTATAAAGTCAAGTATAGGGCTGATGGGAGCATAGAAAGGCACAATGCCCGGGTTATTGCCAAGGGATATATTCAACAAGAGGGTGTGGACTACTTTGAGACTTGTTCCCCTATGGTAAACATGACAACCGTGCGCAAGGTCCTTGCCTTAGAAGCTGCAAAAGGCTGGCATTTACATCAACTTGATGTAAATAATGCCTTTCTTCATGGCACACTTAATGAGAAGGTTTACATGCAAGTTCCACAAGGTTTTCAAACACCATAAGCCAATCTTGCTTGCAAGCTTTTGAAATCCTTTATGGTCTCAAATAGGCCAATAGACAATGGAATCAAAAACTCAAAACTGCCCTTGTAAATTTGGGATATGTTTAGTCTATTTCAGATTATTCATTATTTGTTAAAGCTACTAATTCTCATTTGACCATTTTGTTAGTCTATGTTGATGACGTAGTTCTAAAATTGGTTTTGGATGCTGAATTTCATATCAAAGATCTTGATCAACTGAATTTTTTTATTTTTTTATTTTTATGCTTGAAGTTGCTCGATCCAAAAAAGGTATTGTTCTGAATCAAAGTAAGTATGCATTGGAATTACTTGATGATTCAGGGCTGCTGGGCTGCAAGCCAGCAAACACGCCTATGCTGCCTAATCTAAAGCTCCTCAAGGATGATGGAATTCCCTGTGCAAATCCTAAAGCCTTTAGACAGCTCATTGGTCACATGTTGTACCTCACAAATACAAGACCTGACCTAAGCTTTGCAGTAAATAGGCTTTGTCAATTTGTTTCTAATCCTGTGCAAGCTCACCATGATGCTGCAATTCGAATTTTGCAGTATATCAAGTCATGTCCGAGCAAAGGGTTATTTTTTCCTCTAATTCTGATGTCAAATTTTAAGCTTTTAGTGACTCAAATTGGGCTGCATGCCTTGACTCTCGACACTCTATCACTGGCTTCTCAGTTTTTCTTGGTTCCTCATTGATTGCTTGGAAATCTAAGAAGCAAGATACTGTCTCAAGGTCATCATCTGAAGCGGAATATAGAGCCCTTGCTAATACTGTTTGTGAAGTGCAATGGCTTCTTTATTTGCTGACTGACCTTTGTCATCCCATGTCTCACCTTGTCCCCATTTACTGTGACAATAAATCTGCCATTCAGATAGGACAAAATCCAACCTTCAATGAAAGAACCAAGCATATTGAGCTTGACAGCCATATTTGGTCCGTGAAAAAACTATATTTAGGAGTCATCCATCTTCTGCTAGTTTCCTCCTGCAATCAGTTGGCTAATCTGCACACCATGGTTCTAAATTGCGGTTGCGGTCGCGATTGCAGTCGCGGTTGCGGTCATTGCGGTTGCGGCCATTGCGGCTACTGCAATGCGGATTGCGGCCGTTGCGGCGTGAAATTAAAATATGTTTGCACCAAACATAGAAAAAGTCCAATAATTATTGGTATATCTTTTATTTATAAGATTGTATAGATTTTCATTCATTTTTAAAATTTGTATCATTTTAATGAATAATTTAGAATAAATTTATAATAAAAATTGAGGTATATAAATCTAAACAAATCTAAAAAGCAATAGGAACACAAAAATAATTAGTCTGACATAAATTTAGAAAAAATTGTCTCATTAACACAAAAGTAAAAAATTTAAAGGTACATAAACTAAATAAATCTCAAATAAATATAATAAAAAGGAAATGGACTGTCAGAGGAACACAATCATCTTCAAGTTTGATTGTCATTACTTGTCTAAAAAGCAATGCCACCTTTCAAGGATACATTGTCACTACAAAAGAAAACATAATAAAACCCATAATTAATATCATAAAATTATATAAGCGTCAAGGCTTTTCTTCACAAATAAAGAACTATATATAATTTAAAAATTTTAAATAGTTAAGTAAAATCAATCAAACAAAGATAATAGAAGTATAACTCACATGACAATTGTTACCACATGGTAGAGTGGCGAGGAAGATCATAACCTCCACTTTCACTTTGGCCATCATCTTGTGTAGTTCCTTGTCCAAAGAAATAATCAAAAAATCCACCACTTTGCTGTTGATCGTAAGGATCATGATGATTCATTGATGATTGGTGGTATGGGGGAGCTTGGTCACTTGCATATTGATTGTATGGATTGAAATAAGGATATTGATAAGCTGGTGGTGGATAGTACCCATGACTACTTTGAGAAGATTCATCAATGCTAAAGTTACTAAAACTTTGTTCAATATGAGAAGAAGAAGAAGAAGAAAAATCTTCAAATGGTACATTTTTTTTCTTTCTTCCTCTCCTAAATTGTGAACTACCTCTTCTATCACCTGGAAATGAGTGATCAAAAGGACCCATATCTGGTCTAGAAGTAGTGAAATCAATGACCAAATTTGTGTCATGTCTATTATATGGAATCTCCTGGTATGGATCATTTTGTCCATGTTCATCCTCACCATCCTCACCATCATTTTCTTCAACTTCTATATCACCACCATTATCACCACTATTATTACTTGGTGGACTTAAATCATCACCATCATTACCACTATTGCCAACTTCCACATCTTCATCATCAGTGTCAATTCGAGGCAACCATTCTGAATTTTGGACTCCATCTAAAAGTGGATTTTCTCTTTCTTCAATCCATGGAGATAAAGGATCATTCTCCTGAAATATGTAGTCAAGATTAATTGGATTGAAACTTGCTTCAATTTCTTCTTGACTTTTTCTCATTTCATGCCTCATTTTCAACTTCATATTATAATGTGTGAAGACAAGTTTTTGTAACTTTTTATACTTGAGCCTGTTCCTTGTCTTTGTATGGATGTAGTTGAATGTGCTCCAGTTTCTCTCACAATTTGTGGCTGAAGTTGTTTGACTCAAAACTTTAATAGCTAAACGTTGAAGTTCAGGAGTGCATGAACCAAATACCAACCACCATTCAGCTTTTTAAATGAACAAGCAAAATAAATAAATTATTAGTTATACAAAAAATAAGGTAGATTTATTTATAAAAAAAGAAAGAAATAATATTTACCTGGATTCATTTTAGACCAGGCTTTTTGAGCTTGAGGTGAACTAAATGCGTCACCCATATCTTTAAACAATATCAACTAGAACATTATATAATATGTCAATCCATAGATATATAATAATAATAATAAATTATAAGATCAAAATATAGTTATCCATTACTAACCTGCCCCAAGATTTTAATTTGAACATCCATATCCCTCTCCAATTTCATAATGACCTTATTGGTTCCTTCAAATGTCTCTTGGTAGACATCGGTTCCATGTTCAACTCCATATTGAAATTGTGGATTAAGAAAATAACCTAAAAAGATAGTTAATCAATATTTATGTATAAATTTATGAATAATAGTTTTATAACAAAAGTAAAGGTAAGGTGACATACCAGCAGAATGAAGATCAGAATGCATGAATCTCCAACGCTTGTCTATTATTTCCTTGTATTGAGAATAATAACGGGAGCTTTTTTGAATTGATTGTTTTACTCGATCAATTGCTTCATATATAAAACCCATTGTTGGCTTCTCATCACCATCAACTAGCCTCAAGACTTTTACTAAAGGCTCAAATACCTTTAGTATATCATTAGCCTTACTCCAAAAATCATTGCCAACAACAATTTGTCTCGCTTCAAATGCTGGCCCATTTTTATCTCTCCCAAATTTAGATCGTCTAAATTCTTCAGAGTTGAACATATTTTTCAAAGCTTGCTTTTGCTGCACAAGTGCTTGAAGTTGCAAGAATTGCGTGGCAAACCGAGTAACCCCTGGTCTAACAATTTCTCTACCTCCAGTGTATTTTTTCATGAGATTTACAACCCATATGTGATTATAAATAAAAGTTGTCACTACTTTTGCATCACTTAATAACTTTTGCACATTTTTCTTTTTTCCTATATCCTCCAAACAAAGATCCAAACAATTTGCTGCACATGCAGTCCAATACAGATGTTGCCTCTTTTCCATCAATTTTTGACCAGCTGCTTTAAGTGCTTTTTCATTATCTGTAACAACTTGAACTACGTATTCTTCTCCCACTTCTTCCACAACCTTATCCAATAACTAGAAATAATAATCACTATTTCTAGTAGCAACACTAGAAGCATCAAGAGATTTCAAGAAAATTGTCCCCTTACTACAATACACCAGAAAATTCATAATATGTGTATGATTTATACTGTCTGTCCAACCATCACACATTATTGTTACTCCTTTTTCCTTCCCAGTAGTTTTCAACTTATTTATCCATTCTTGCATGGCTTTATATTCAGCCTCTAAATACACATCAGAAATTTCATAAGGTGTGGGGCACTTAACTGACGGACCTACTTCAGCAGCTGCAATGATCAAATTATGTAACCAAGGAGAATTAGTTAAATTCATAGGTAAGCGCTCATAAATTATAAACTTGCTTACTGCTTCTCCGAGCTTCTTCTTCAATGTTTTCATAAAACCTCCACTAATTTTTGGTTGTTTCATGCTTTTACTCCTCATGAGATCCACATTTGTAGATCTCAAAGCAAAAGTAGCGTCTTCTGTCCTTGTAGCTTTTGCAGCTTGACTAACATTTGGACGAGAGCTTCCACCTGATTCATAAATATTATTAGATCCCCCTGTTTGTTGTCTGAATCGTTGCCTATCTTCCCATTCATGTTGTGATCTAATACTTTCTTGTGTAGCTGCCATTATTTGCTTATCAATATCCTCATCATCATCTCCTCTTAATCGTGCTTCAAATTCTTCTTTTCTTTTTCTAAAGTCATTTTTTTTGTCTTTTTATCTCTGAGGAGTTTCATCATATTCTCTCTAACAAATGATTTGACTCTAGGACAACCTGCTACTTGACCTTTATCATGTGCTATGTGTTGCTTCAATCTAGTAATGCCGCCCTTTATTATTTTGTGGCAAAGTTTACATTGGACGTTGTTTCTATTTCCTGCTATAGGTACTCCAAAATGCCATCCAATATCATCACTTGGAGCACCTTCTAGTCTTCCCACAAGAAATTCTTCCTCACTTGATGCCATTGAGTGTACACCTATTTAAAAATTTATGAATATTAACCAATAATTAAATTAAATTTCAAACTTAAGAGCAATTTTTAATAGATTAACGTAAATAAACTAAATATAAATAAACTAATTATTAATATACGTATAATTACATAGTCAGAAGCTAATTATTTATGTAGATGTATAAATACAAATTATGATATTATCAAATAAACAACAAGACATCACAATTTTTTTTTAAGTATTTACATTTAGATTTATATTAATCTACTTTGCCAATTTACTATTTTTCTTCCTAAGTATTAATAATTATTCACAATTAATTCCTTCTAATTTACCAATTTTCTTTAAAAATATTTATAATTAATCTCTCTAAAAAAATTAATCCCTCCACAACACATTACTCTTCCTTCCTCCCCCTCCCTAAAATTCTCCCGCTTTCCTACACACCAGGCAACCCATTCCCCTTTCCCCCCCAAACCTAAAAAAAAATTACCCCCCCCCCCCCCCGCGCCCCCGCCCCCCCTCCCAAAAATTAAACCCCCCAAACCCCCCCCCCCAAAATAACCCCCCCTGCCCCCAAAAATAGACCCCCCCCCCCTCCAACCCCCCCCCCCCCCCCCCCCCCCCCCCGGGCGTCTATTCCCCCTTCACCCCCCACCGACACTCCTCCCACACCCCCCTCGGCGGCCGCTCTCCCCCTGGTTCTTCTTCTTTTCTTCGTTCTTCCCCAACAACACCCCCAACGCCCACCCCCCCGCCCAGTGCTTTCTCTCCCTCCCCTCTTCTTCCCCGAAACCCCCCTGGGCCCCTTCCACGAAAAACCCCCCTTTCCCCCAGCATGAAACCGCCCCTCCCCCAACCATATTTCAGCATTCTGTCCAACAAATAAAAGCAAAACAGGGGAGATGGGAGACTTACAAGATCAGAAGGGACCTTCAAATTGTATGATCTGCAATGAAGAGAGTGTTGCAGTGTTGCTTGGTGCCAATTTCGAGCAGTGGAGAAGCTACAAACTTGAGTTGGGTCACGGGAGACAAGTTAGAAAGAAATAAGGTGAGATTCGTGAGTAACTTTGTATGATTGTAATTGTATGATTTGTATCTGAATGTGAATATATCTATGACTCTTGCTGTTTATTGGTCAAAAAGAACATCATTCTCTGCAATTTTCCTGTTTTAAGTCACGAGAGACAACTCCTGAAGATTCTCTCCTTTTTTCTGCCAAAAACAAAAAACGGAACAGTGTTGCGGTTCCGTTGCGGACGTAACGATATTGCGTTGCGGAAAAATGTGCGATTTAAAATCACACCGCAATTGCGGTCCATTGCGGTTGCGGATAGCACCGCAACCGCAATATTGCGGCCGCAATTCGTGATGCGGTCCGCAATTTGAAACCCTGCTGCACACTAAAGCTCTTCCTCTAGCTACTTTTGACTCTTTGGTTTCCAAGCTGAGCATGATTAATATCAGTTCTCCAGCTTGCGAGGGATTAAAATGGATAACTAATGGTTGTTCTTCTGTTATCTATCTATTTTGTTACAGCTGTTAGTTTTATCTTGTTAAGAGTTAGTTTTTTATCTTTTATCTTTTTCCTATACCTATCTTGTATATAAACCCTTCTCATCATGGAATAAGATCAGATTTTCACTTTCCACAAACTAATATTAACAATTTAAGAGAAAATTGTTGTAAGCAAAATTAAGTTCATAAATTTTCGTAAAATTTAAAAATCATTTGATATTTTTCTCCTAAATTTTAATTATGTTTGGTACAAGGGTCACAGATATTCTTTACTAGAAACAATTCTGCTCAAATTAGTAGGACCACTGAAGTTCTCCTACAAGTATTTAACTTTACTACATATTCAAAACTCAAACTCGATACCACTTATTCATAACATTTTAATTTAACACATAACAAACAAATATTATGGGTACAATATGGATATTTATAGTTAAAATATAAAGACATGTTGGATGAGGAGTTTTAAAATTTCAAAGAATTTAAAATGCTTGAAATTTGAATTGCTTTAATTTAAATTTTCTTCATTTATTAAATGCTCTATTTGGATAATTCAATTCAATTTTTTTAAATTTCAAATTCTAAGTTTGGATATGACATTTTAATTTTCACCATATACAAATTTAATTTTTAAATATATTTAAAAATTAAAATTTAATATTAAATTTTATCCAAAACAAACATTAGTCAATTTTTAAATATTTAATAATTCACAAATAATTTTACTATTAAATGATATTTAATAATTCAAAATATAAATATTGATATTCTTACGTCAATATTGATAACAAAAGAGAAAGAGATAGTGGGAAAGAAGAGAGAGATGGAAGAGAGAGGAGAGGGAGATGAGAACAAAGGGGAGGAGAGAAGGGGGAAAGGAGAAAGAAAGAGAGTGACGAGAGGGAGATGAGAGATAAGAGAGAGACCTATAGAGAAATAGAGAACAAAAAGAGGGAGAGATGGAGAGGAAAGAGACAGAACAGAGAGAGAAGGAGAGAATAAAGGGGAGAGGGGAGAGAGAGAAGAAAGCAAGAAGAGAGAGATGGAGAGAGGAGAGAGAAAATGGACATAGAAGTGAGAAAAAGTGAGTATGAAGAATTTCAAATTCTTACTTTTTGGTAGAATTTGAAATTCTACAATTTTAAGTAATCAAAATACCTTTATAAATTACTAAAATTTCAATTTCTTACTAAATTCCCTATCCAAACAACATATTTCACCACAAAGTATTTTAAATTTCCTATAAAAATGAATTACCCTCTTAAAATTCCTCATCCAAACACAAGATAAGAGAAATTACACAATACACACATAAAGAATAATTTTAATGATAATAAAAAAAACAATTAAAATATAATACTATAAGTATTTGGAACTTTTAATTTTAAAAATTAATTTAATATAAAAACGGAGTGGCAAAAGGTTAGGAAGAGGTGACGAGGCAAGAGGCAAAGCAATTGGAATGCAACAGTCTTCAAGAGCAACGTGGTCCCTTCTGAAGGAAATAGGACTGAGGCAATAGCAGCACTCAGGTTTACAAAGAAATCAACCCCATTCTAGATAAAAAGGACAAGTTAGGGAGGAAGTTTGGCTTTGTGAGATTTTTGGAGGTTCAGAATGTAAGTGACTACCTGAATACAGATGATACTGATAGGAGATATAAAGCTACAAATGAATATGCCAAAGTTTAATCGTGGCTCCCACAAGGATGCATAAGAGGCCAAAATAGGTGGTTATAATAAGGATGCACATAACATATAGAGTAAATTACACTGATACTCTTGAGGTTTTGTCAAATTTCTCCTGAGACTCCTCTTTTTTTTACTCTTACACTAATCTTCCTTAATTATTTAAAAAATATTACACTGACACCCCTTATACAATACATTAACGCCCTTAATTGTTTAAAAAGTATTAATGTGTACTCCTATGCAAAAGGTTGTTGTAAACATTAAAAAAAAAAAGAAATTATGTGCAATCTCAAAAAATCTGAGTGTTAGTGTAATTTACTCATATATATATAGAACTAGGGACCAGGAGCCCTATTACTATCAATATAATCATTAGAACTTTCACAAGTCGAGTTTTCCGGCATTTCAACCATATAGCCTACTTTCTTAAGACCCCGTTACTTATTCTAACAATCACATAGATAATAACAGGGACCGTAGTAATGGATCATTTAGTCGGATATATTTCTAATACACAAGATCCTCAAAGAGGCGAGTGTAAAGCATACTCTATATCTCAGATAGCCATTTCTCTATTTCTCTCTAAACGGCTCAAGACATAATTAAAAGATTCAAGCTTTCAGGATGATAGAAGAGATTTAGAAACTCATAGGAATAAACACACTGGTGTTTATTTAGTAGAAGGTTTCAGATGATACTATAACTGAAACCAAGCATCCCTTATATAGAGGAGGGAGCTTATAACACGACAAACCTACCAACACTTATCTTACAGACACCTTTTCTAAAGGATAAAGTAAACTGACTAAGTTGTCAACACTATTGTTTTATACATCACTCAAACTTTATAATTCATAACACGACAAGTTTTCTTTTGCGCTGTCCCTTGCTTTAGTCACATCAGCTATCCTTTCATAATGGGTTCATCACTAGGAGATAAGTTAGGATCGTCATCTAAACTATTATACGTGGATGTGCACAGATTTGAGTAATACTGGTCTTCAAGATCATTAGTATCTTTTAGGACTATTTCAGTAACTTTTTTCATTATTATCTATCCTTAGATCGAAGCACTTTCTAGTTGTAAGTTGCAAGCCTGATTAACATCGATTGGTGGTTGAACTTGAGTCACTTGATTGTAATAATTTTCTTCATTGGGATCAGGAGGACAAATTACATCAAGTGGTCTAAGATTGGCACAGGTGGAATTTTTGTTAATGACCTCAGCAAATGTTCCATTTATCCTATAAAGCTCAATTATCAAGTCACTTTGATGAAAGGGAACTTCGTCTTCTTTTGTAAAAATCTTCAGATGAGAAAACCTGGACCAAATTCTGGGTTGATTTTGTGTCCAGAGCATTATAGTGATGGATTTTTAAAATAAGGACGATGGATTATGGCTATTGTGACACATTTGTTTATTTTTTCTTCAAAAACAGACAAATTCCTTGTTACCTTTTGAACTCTTGTCCTTTCAAGTTCAAGTTCAAGATCCTTTTTCCAAAGTGAGACTGGTTGATACCAGGTCAGAAAAGTCCAAAGCAAAGTGGTCTTGTTTCCTTATAAACTGATGAAATTTAACATTCTGGAGGTTGGGAAGATAATAGGATAATTATGGAGTACTGAAACACACCATAAGTACCATAAATCTTCTTCAAGAAATGGTTCTCCCATTAAAAAAGTAAAGATATTTAAAAAAGGGGTGTTAGGGTTAAACCAGTTTGGTTTTTGTTTAATTTGATGGCTTTGAAGTGACAAAGCTAAGTAATGAAAAATATGTTGTCTAGCAAATTGTTGTAAAGTAGCAAGGTTAGGAATGTAATCTGATGATATTTCCAGAGGAAAGTTTTTTGGTGTTGGTACTGATGAAAAGGAAGATGCTTGCATCAAGTTGAGAGGATACGAGTGTGTGGAAGATATGATATTAACAGGATGGGTCTTTGAAAATTTGGGTCTAGACAAGTAATCAGGAATGATGCTTTGGTTTCCTTTAATATGTTTAATAGAAAAATCATATCTGGAAAACCATTCTTTAAGTATAAGAATCTGAGCATTGGGAGGAGTCTTGCTTTTGAACTCAAGCATTCGTGGGAATGATGAGTTGTCAAGTTGAGCTTTAAAGTGATGTCCTTTGAGATGGAAGTCAAACTTTTGAATTCTATATTTAACTGCGAGTGTTTCCTTGCAATAGTATAGTAATGAAGTTTTGAATCTTTGAATGCTCCGCTGGCATGTCCACAGTAGAATTTTTCTCCTTGGACTTCTTCTATCAAAACAGCACTCCAATAAAAATCACTTGCATCTGTTTGGAGGATTCTTTTTCCATCTCCTGGAATCTTTAATGGAGGAGGATTTTGAGCAGCTTTCTTTAAGAACTTCACAGCTTCAGTTTGTTCTTTTCCCCAAGGTGGTAGAATCTTTCTCAATAGTTTTGAAAGCTTGGAAGTATATTTTGAGATATTAGGAATAAAATTTCTAACATAATTTAAAATTCCAAGAAACTATTGAATCTCCTTGACAGTCATATTTTCATTTGGGAAAGTTGCAAGATTTTCAACAATATAAGGTTGAGGAACATATTGTCCTTGTGAGAAATGCATTCTTAAGAAGTCCATCTCTTTTGTTCCAATTTCAGATTTTCTGGAAGAGAGCATGACTCCATATTTATCGCAAATGTCATAGATTTTTTTGAGGAGATTCTTATGACTTTCTTTGTCAGGGGAAAAAAGAAGGACATCATCAATGTATACTAGTGTACTGTGTAGTATTGGCTCAAATATTCTAATCATGGTTTTTTGAAATAGTGATGGAGCAACCTTAAGACCGAATAGAAGAATAGTCCATTAATAATGAGCATTTGGAATGTAGAATTCTATTTTAGGTCTATCCTTAGGATCAAGTCCTATTTGCCAAAATCTAGACTTCAGATCAAACTTTGAGAAATAATAAGCATTCTTGATGTAGGAATGAAGTGAGTAAATCTTTGGAAGAGGAAACTTATCATCTTTTATGAAAAGATTTAGGGGCTTGTAATTAATAACAAGTCTCTTCTTTTGCCTGACTTGTTCAGATCTCTTATTTACATAGAATGTTGTGCATGCCCAGTCAAATGTTGTTAGTTCAATAAGTCCTTGTTTTAGCAATTGTTGGCATTCTTCTTTTGATGCTTGGAGTTCAGAGGGAGACATACCAGGTTGAGTTGCTTTTGTAGGATTAATATCTTCATTCAATTTGAAAGTTAATTGAACAAAGAATTCTTCTCTTTTCTAGAAAGGATTTGAATGATGGAAGAGATCATGGCTATTAACATAGAGTTTCAACAATTTTTCTTTGATTTCTTCATATCCTGGAGGAGCTTCTACTAGAGAAAATAAGTTTGGAATCGAGTAGAAGGGTTTAAAATCTCTTTTGAATCTTATTCCATTTGCCAGGATTTTAATCTTGCTATTCTGCACAAGTAAATCCCTTCCAGTGAGTATATCCTTGCCATGAAGATCACTCCCAATGACTTTTGTCCAAGTGACGCAATTTAGGGAAAATTTTATCCTAATTTTGTGGCTTATTATTAGATTAGTCTGAGAAATTTCTCCATTTGCTGCTCTAAACTTCTTTATTTCGGTTTTCCATAATTCTGCTGGTAAAATAGCTGGATTGAGCATTGTGCATTGAGATCCAGTGTTTATAAAAGCGATAGCTCTTATAGGAACATGATATTTGGATGGCAAGATGAAAATTTCTACATTTGGCAATGGTGGTGATGCTGAATAGACAAGAACAATTTCCTCTTGGATCTTTAGGACAGGAAAATGTTCTGGTTCTGAGTCTTCTGTTTCCGAAGAGTCTTCTTCTCCTGATTATGCCAGTCTAAATACTGTGAATTCATATAGAGTCTCTTGTTCATCATAAAGTGATTCTACATCTTCATCTTCTCTAATCATAAGAGACTGGACCAATTTTACAGCTTTATTTTGTTTCTGAGGACAAATTCTAGAAAAATGTCCTTTCTTTCTGCAAATAAAACATCTTTTGTTGCTTCCTTTTCCTTGAAAGGGTTTCTTCTTAAAGAACTTGAATTTTTTTCCTTTTTCCTTTCTTTAAGAAAGCTTTCTTCAGATTTTTCTTTTAGGCTTTATCTTGCAATTGCAACTTTCATCAGCACATTTGATCTTCAAGAATCCTTTTCTGCAAATCTTCTTGTATTTTTTCTAGTCCATCATCATCCTTTCAAACATCTATTGTTGACTGCAGATTTTTTCAAGTGCAGTGAGGCTAATCTAGTAGATTTCTCCAATAGTCATGTTTGTGACTTCTTTAATTATAGGTTGAAGAATTCTCCACATTTCATTTTGCAATTCTTCCGGAAGAAAATTGACATAAGTATTTTTTAAACTAGGATCATTGACACCATTCAACTGGTAAAATCTTTGAGACATGCTTTGATAATGTCTTTCAAGATCTCTTTTGTCAAGAGATCAACACTTCATCTCAAAATATTCTTTTCTGACTTCTTTATCTAGGAGAGTTTGGTCTCTTAAGAAATGGAATTGCAAAGCTCCTATAACTTCATCAATAGAATCATGATGATGGGTGTTCTGGTTTACTACTCCGAGACTTGTGTACCATTCCTCCAGAACTCCTATTGTATGGGCACAAAATTCTTCAATGATTTTATATTGATCAGCACTAACGTCTACCATCTTTGCATCCATCCAGGCTTTAAAGTCAAGGAATCTTTTTCTCCATTGAGATACAGGAATATCATCAATAGAAAATAATGGAGAATTTGTATGGTTGGGTGTATTGACTTCTTTTGGATGCAATCTGAAATTTAAGGATCCTTCTTCTCTCATATTTGTGGTCATAAGACTTCGTGTAATATTTGCGTATTCTTCTTTAGATGAACTATGTAACATCCCTAATTTTTGATAATAGAAATAAGAATATGCTTATAGTTAGGATTTCTCATAGGCAACAATAATAATAGTTACCCTTATATTAGAATGATATAGGGATAAGATAATAGGACCCTGAGCAAGACTCTGAGATCGAAGATGGACCAAAGGCCCATCAAGCCCACACTCACACGGTTTAAGAAGGAAGAAGAAGGAGAGTTAGAAAGATAAAGAGAAAAGAAAAGAGAGAAGGAAGAGAAAGGAAGAGAGGAGAAAAGGAAGAAGAGAAGAGGAGTGAAGATCTCCAAGCCCCCGAGCTCATCTTCGTGCATCCTCGAGGTGAGTGCTTCCTCCTTATCCTCCCCTACCCCTTTGATTGTGGATTGTATCCCTTTTTCTCCCTTATTTCCTTTGAACCCCAAGTTTGGGTTTTTATGAGATTTTGATGATTAAACATGATTGAGGGGTTTATTTGGTGGATTAATCGATTAGAAATGTAATAAAGTGTTTTGGGATTGTTTATGGTGTTTTGGAATGGTTGTATAGCAATTAAAAGCCAAAGGAATGAAAATCGCATTCCATATACCCCTGTTCGCGTCGAGCACCTCGCTGGGTGAGACTTTGTAATCCTGTTGGGCGAGAATTTCACCCGCTGGGTGAGACTGCGTTATCTCGCTAGGCAGCAGTTTCACCCGCTAGGTGAGACAGGGCTATTATGAGTGAAAATTAGGATTTTAGCTAAGTGAGAGTTGAATCTAGAAAGAGTATGATTGCACCCTTGTTTTCTATGCTTGTTCTTGTATGTTTGCCGTTGGTTGTTATGTTGAATTGTATGTTTGATGTCGATTTTCTTAAGTAGCTATGTTATATTACATTCATGTGATTGTTGCATTTTCCTAAGATTGTTTGTATGCAATGATAAACCCTATGTAATAAGATATTTAAGATACTTAAGACACCATCAGATGCCTCCTTAGCAAGAGATGGGGATTTTCCCCTAAGTTTTTGAAAGGTTTTCATGAAAGGAAAGGTTTTAAGAAAGGAACATGTTTTTGAGAAAAACTTATGTTTTTAAAGAAAGATGTTTTAAATGGAAAGCTATGCTTTCAAAGAAAAGTACCTCCTTAGTAACGTTAGAACCTCCTCGGTACCGGTCATGTCCGAGTTGCACCCTCGGTATACTACAGTGTGCAAACCGTAGTGAGGTTCTAAGGTTACCAAGGAGAGATGAGGTTTTATGCAACTCTAAGATGAGTTGTAAAATGAAAAAAGGCTAGAAGGCCCCCTGCGTCAAGGGAAGGGACCATCATCCTTCAGATGCTAAGGGAAAAACAACATCCTTCGGTAAAGGAAGGATGGGTCCTTCGGTAAGAGAAGGACATAGTCATTCTTTGTTAAAGGAAGAATGTTGAGGGAACTGCTTCAATAACGGAAGTGGTTTAGCCCCTTGGATCGGTGGTAGTAAGAGGTTGAGCAAGAAGGACGCCTCTTGATGGCTAGAGCTCAGCCAAGAAAAGAAGGTATGCAAGTGAAACTTCATAATAAAGATAAAGAGAACTACATGGAATAGAAACAAAACCAGGATATGATTGATGTGAATGCCTTTGTGAGGCTTGTATGTTGCCCTTTGGGGTATATGATGATGTGTATGCCTAGTCATAGGTGAATCTAGTTAAATCTAAACTAGGAAACCTATGTGCTTAGTGAGGACACAATTTATGATAGATGCTACCCGATGGGTATGCAAGGGGTTTATCCCAAAGAAAGCTTATGTATAAGTCGTAAAAGGACAAGAAAAGATAAAGGTAAGGAAAGGAAAGGCCAGTCCTCACTTAGCATTATGGAAAAGTATAAAGTCTAGAGAAAGTAATCCAGAGTGTGAAGTCCTCATCAAAGCGATGGGAAAATAGTTGTTTAGTGTAAAAGACAGTGTGTGTTAAAAGAGTCAAGGCTCAAGCCCACTAAAGATTAGCAAGCCCTAAGTTGGGCATAGATTATAAGATTAAGAAATAAAGAGCTAAGAGACTGAGGGTTTTAGTAAGAGGTAAAACCATGAAAGTATAAAAAAAAAGATCTCTAGAATAGAGGGTCAACCTAGAGTCCTTAGAGCACTCACTGAGACAATATGTCTCATCCCTTTTATGTTTCATTTTTTACAGGTTAAACAAGTGAAGTCCTCTTGGGAGTAGCTTGGAGCATAGAGCTTAAAGCTGCTGTAGGAGGAAGAGTTTATAGCTTTGGACCTTCCAAGATTTGGGAGTTAGTTTATATTTATGTTTCTTTTGTTCATACATTATAAGGCACATACGTGCCAAGAGTTTTGTTTTAACCGTTGTAACTATGTTTTTGTAATCTAAGTTTAAGTTTTAGTTTCCACATAGTTTCTCTGATATTCTTATATTCTAAACTCTTGTGTTTTAGTAATATAAGTAGACAAAAGGTAATACTCCTTAGGGTGTTACAAACTATCAGTCAGTTGCTCTAGAAATCCTTCTGAAGATTCTGGATATCCTTCTGAAGGCATTTCTGAGGATTATAGCTACAGATTTCTGACTTTCTGAATCTTCTTCATTATGAACCATTAATGAGAGATGAGGAGTATTTTGAGGATATTTAGGAGAGTTTTTTGTGAAGGCTATTTCAGTTTTCATTGGTGAAAGTTCTAGAGATGGAGATCTAATGGGAGTTTTATCAGGAGAGAGTTTTTCTTTTCTTTTTTCATTTCTGCCAAAGAGTTGGGAACTAGTAGCAGGTTTTGTTGGAGGGAAAAGAGGAGTTATTTTTAAGAACTAGGAGTAGTACTTGGGAACACTTTTGAAGGTATGACAAAGTAAGGATCTATTTCAGGTGGGAAAGGACTTTGTCGACTCTCAACATATTGTTTGAGTTCTTCATAGTTCTCCTTGGTCTTTTGTAACTTTCTCTCTTTGTCTATCAAGGTTAAATCCACAAGTTTTCTTCAATTCCCTTATTTAAGATTCCAGTGCACCAATTTTGGTGGTTAACTCTTTGTTATGAGTCTGCAATTTTGTGGACATCTTTTTGATTTCTTGCTTTAATGAATTTGCAATACCATCTAACTTCTTATCTATTTTCTGTAAAAAGTTATTCTGAGCAAGTGAGCTTTCTATTTGCCAGTTATGCACTTCTTCCGCTTGAGTGATTGGCTTAAGATTTCCATCAGGCATAACTTCAGAGCTAATGACAAAAGGTTTTGTGTGGACCCTTTTTGCAATGTCTACCTTTCTTTCTAAGGTAGGGAAATCTTCATTTTCGGTAGAAGATGATTGAGAAAACATCATGCATTCTTTTATTTTAGGAAGAGGTTCCTGAGAAGAGAATATGTTTTCTTTTTCTTTGCATCCTGAAGGAGGAGGCCATGTGATTAGATCTGGATTATCTGGAGGAGGAATTTTCTCTTTCCTCAGAATTTTAATCATCTCATCATAAAGGGGCAAGGGTTTTGGTGCTTACTTAAAAGCTACCCAAGGTCGTGCCTTAGGTTCTGGCCTTTCAGGTTTTGAAGGTGGTTTGCATAAGCTTTTTCTTTTTTGTTCTGGTTCATCTTTAGAATCTGATGAGTCTTCCCTATCTCTCCAACAGTCACAGTCAGGATCACACATTTTTGGGGCAACATCCCAAAGAAAATAACCATTCAATTTGTTTGAATAAATTGGTGTTCCATTTGGACAGAATGAATACACAGGGATCTTCTTCTCCTTCTTTTATAGAGAAATCATCATGGTGGAAACTACTGGATCATTTGAAGAGGATGGTCTATCTTCCTTTTTCTTGAAGATAGCTTTAACGTTCCCATCAAGAAGTCTTTTAAAAGATGAGTTTAAGGCAATTACTGGCTTTTGAGCTTTTTTGAACAGCTCACAATTACTTATCCACTCAAGAGGAATTAGTTCTTCAAGTTCTTTCTTGGGAATTTGCTTTGGGACTTGCACAATTGAGGGAATTTGATCCTCAAAGTTTGCTATCACCATCAAAGCATTTTCTGAGAATTGAGAGTCCGTAAAGAGATCATAACAATGGTCTTGAACTCTAAAGATCAACTGGTGGTGAAGAGTGGCTGCTATGGCACTCTCGTCTTGATCTACTTCGATCAACTAAACTTATACTTTAAATCGCCTTGGAAGAGTAGTGTCTTGAAGTTGAACATTGAAATTTAGGAACATAGTTAAAAACAACACTTCCAACATTAAGTGTCATTAGAACTGTTCCTATGACAGCATATTCATACTTAAGAAAAGTAGAGTTTATAAGGGAGACTCTAGCTGTTACTGGGAGACCTTTTCTTCCATGAGGAGTTAATACCAACCGAATAGCTCCAAAGTGAAGAGCAACATAGTTTTCTCATTGCCATAGTTTTATCAAGGACGGATTTATCTCCAAATCTACATATTGTTCGGCAGGGGTGGCATTCAAAGGACACTGATCTAGTTTAGTGGTTTGAATAAACTCTTTTACTCCTGGTCTAGGAGTAGAAATAAGTTTTCTGATATTCCATGTGAATCTGCCTTTATGTCTACGGAAAACATTATAAGGACTGAGTAATGGAGGAAGGGCACTTTCTATTTGAGCATCTTTTGGAACATAAGAATACTCAATAAGGCTTTTTGGTTTTGAGGCTAAAATCTGTTTACAGGATTTTGGGATAGAAAGATTTATTTGAGAAGTATGGGTAAGTGAAGGTCGAGAAAGATTTATTTGAGAAGTATGGGTAAGTGAAGGTCAAGGGTTATCTATTGCGTTTTCAGTCATGGTTTACTGTGCTTCCCTACTCACTGTCTCCTTCTAATTATATCTTGTTCCTATGAAAAAGAAATAGAGAAATGAAGCTAAACTCCGTATATATATATATATATATATATATATAGTCAAGATCCGTTGACACTAAATGTCAAAATTAGTCAAATTACACTATCAATAACTTTTTACAGAATGCAAATTTAACCAATCTAACCATTGAATTATGTGATATTATTTCCATCATCATGTATATCAAATTTCACATCATTTAGACTTTTCTAGACATGTTATCTAATGTTAAATACTTATATATATTTTAATATCATATTGTACGTTAAAATAAAGTGATATGATGAACTATTAAATAATTTAAAATTATATAAAATTTTGTATACTTAATCTAATTAATAAGAATATCAAATTCAACTGTTGGCTTGATTAAATTTACATTCTATAAAAAATTATTAAAAGTGTAATTTAATTAACTTTGATAGCTAGTGTTTACAGGTCCCAACCCATATATATATGCTTGGTAATCAGGACTGTTGTGGGGTAGTGGAAAAAGGAGGAAGGACTTTTGTGGAACCTGTTAAGCTTGGTAAACAGGAGTGGGACAACATTTGTTGGAAGATGTCAATCCCTTGAATAAATTTCCATAGCTTGAAGGATTACTCTTTAACTCTTGGTGGGAGATACTGTGAGTTCACCAAAATAGGGGAGGGGATCCCTTGAGTGTGATATTTCAAAGAATCGGTTTCAAAAATAGAAGCCGCAGACCTACGCTCAGAAGATGAAACTTGGTTTCATATGGATTATAATGTCAATGCAAAGGATATTGAGAAACCATCAAGGGCCTTTGTAGGAAAGGTAAACTACGTTGAAGGCGTGTTCTCTATCCAAGAAAACTTCCACATGGAGCGGTATTTCTCTATTTAGACAACTCCATTGGGAGGGAGTCTAGTTTTGTTGGAGGATGAGAATGATCAGGAGATTTCCTATCTAATAAGTAATGCCAAAGATTTGATTTGGATTTGGTTCGACGAAATTTATCCTTGGTATCCAGACGTAGTGGTGGTAGAGCGGCATGCATGGATAAAGTGTTACGGAGTGTCAGTCCATGCGTGGAAATTAAGAAAGCTTCTTTCGGACTAGTTCTCACTTCTGGAACGTTCATCAATTTTGATAATGATACCAAGAAAAGAAGGAGGTTAGATGTTGCCAAAATTTTATTTGAAACAACTCTTCAGGATTCTATTTAGAATTATTTTAAGAGTTCAGGTTAATGGAAGAGTATTTAGTATACCCGTCTTGTGGAAGAAGTAGGCGATAGTTTTTTGCCTTCTGTGAAAGGCCTGCAGTGCAAGTGCAACAAGGTCTGGGACCCCCATTATTATTCTGATTCTGTTCTGTTTCAATTTCCATCTTGTATTTCCTGTTTTCTTTCTGCATATTCAAAGCATTGTCGTGAGCTTCTTAAGGAGATAGTCCCCATTATTCATTATTTACTGTAATATGTCTCAGTCCTTAAACAGTCTTAGCTACATTTCTCTTCTCTAAATGTTATTTTGTTGTATATTCATGGATTTGAACTACGCTCTATATGTTTTAACGTATTAGTTTGGGCCATAATATTACTGTTGAGGTGTGACGGTCGCTAGAATCCTATTCTGCCACAATTTTAGTGTATGTCAAAATTTATAAGAAATTACTGCAATGGAGTCCAACAGAAAACAGAACAACTGGCGTGGATGCTATGCTAGTATGCTACACTCAATAAGAAATCCTTGGACTAATTTTATGCTCACGTTTGTTTCAGAAAGACTTTACACCCTATGCAGTTCCATTCTGTGCTGTTACTAATGGCCTTTTACTTGGGTTGTGAAAGTCACAATTAAAAGACGTTACTTGAGTACAATTTGGAAGCATACAATAAAAAGGGCATATAGCTAAATTGTACAACCCAGAGCTTTACATGCCCAAAACCCATACAAGGTATATATCTATAACAGATCTTTTACCCCCTCAAGTACCAGAAGAAGCAAGCATCAAATTGCTAACCGGGTTTCCAATATTTAAGCTTCAGATTGCAATTGAAAGAACACTATGTCACATGGAAGCTCTCTTTCATCCATTTTTCCTGAAGTTGCATCCCAGCATCTTTAAAAGCATTCCAAGCAGATTGATACAGCCTCTGATCTAGTCTTGTTCCTTCTGTTTTCATGTCCTGTAAGAGTTTCACCTAGTTCATCAACCTGACCAACCTGGAGTACACACTAACCATTATACCTGCCATGGCCCTATCAATAAGCCCTCCATTCATCCTATACTCATTAAAAAGTTTCACAGAGGTTTCAAACTCTCCTGCCTTACTATAAGCACCAATGATGCTAGTGTAAGTCACCTTATCTGGTGCTACCTTTCTTCTCTTCATTTCTTTCCACAGCTTCTCCACCTGCTTCAAATTCTTGTCCCTCCCATGCATGTCTATCAAGGAATTATAGATCCACACATTTGGTTTGCACCCTCTTTCTTTCATCTTAGCCATCAACCTCATTGCACATCTCACCCTCCCAGTTCTGCCATACATCACAATCATGCTTGAATAAGCATAAACACATTTATCAAACCCCTTTTGGTCCATCTCTAAAAATACCTTCTCTGCTTTGCTGTATTGCCCAAGACGCCAATATGCATTTATAACTGAAGCATAGGTGACTTGACCTGGTTCATAACCCTGAGAAATTAGATCCTCAAAAACCTTAACTGCAGCTGAAAACCCTCTTTTCTTGCTGAAGCCATTGACAACAGTACATAGTACACAATCAGAAACCTTGACATCTGCATCCTCCATTGCCTTAACAACTTCCAAAGTCTTCTCCAACAAACCTTCTTCAACATACATAAGCACAAGCTTTAAATAGACCTCAGGGTCACTTATCATTGTTTTGCTTTTAGCTTCTCTAAGAAGTTCCTCAGCCACATCAACCTTGCGCAAACTAGCAAAAGAGTATATCAAGGTAGAGTAAATTGAGTGTTCAGAAATCCCTTTCTTAGCCATCTCTCTAAAGTAATCAAGTGCTTCAAAAGCTCTTCCACACCTCCCTAATGACTCACACAGAATCCCATATATCTGAGCTAAATATCTTGCTGAACCTCTTAACTCCCTACTTTCAAATTCATGAAACAACTGAACCACTTTCTCACACTCATTAAGTTTAGAGCAAGCTTCCATAATGTGTAAATAACCTCTTGAATCCAGAACAACACTAGTGCATTTCATTCTTTCAAAGACCAAAACAGTGCTTCTAAACATATGCAGCTTATTGTAACTTCTCATGGCAGAACTAAAAGCTAAGAAAGCAACTTTACTATCAGATTTAAAAGCATCAAGCAGGACCTCAGCAATCCTGAATTTTCCGTGTTCAATGCAAAATTTAACCAACCTAGAGCAAGTAGCTCTATCAGGCAACACATGGTAAACCTTAAAGTCTTCTGAAACTGATAAAATGAAATCCCATTTCTTCAATCGCATCAAGTATCTGATCACATGCTTGAATGTTGATTTCTCGGGCCTAAACTCTGGCCTCTCTTTCAATCTTTGGTAGTAGTCAAATGCAAGTTCCTTAGTTTTTGGATCCTCAAACAACCCACATAAAAACTCGTTCAAGTTCTCAGTTCCTGGCTTGGAATATTCTTGAACATCAGCAAAATTAACATCTACACGGATGATGGGTGTGTTGGAAGGTTCTTCTTCCAAAATGGGTGTGGGAGAAGCTGAGAAATTGACATGGAAGAAGCGTGGGTTGGAGGCTGAGACAGTGTACAAGGAAGGAAAGTGGCACGTAGGAATGAATGCATGCACGTGATGGGTTGTTCTGCAACATTTAGTGTAAGCAAGAGACCATTCTGCAGAACAGCAAATGGCCATCACAGTTGTGGTTTGGAAGAGAACACTGCTGGTTGAAGATTGTGGTTTGGTTACCATATATGTTATGGCATTATCTGAAATAGATATCTTAACCATGTGGAGCAAATTAGCCACTCAAAAAATGACGTGTGGCTGTGGGACAATCGCAAACATTTGATTTCAGATTCCCATAAATGCCACGTTAGTCTTTTCTGGCCATAACCCATACTCCATTATCCTTTCAAAATCAAATGAAATTCTATTTTGTGCGTGATCAATGTATTTATGAATGGTCACTTATTTATTGATAGTCAAGTTATATTTAATAAATTTTAAATATTTAATAATTAATATTCTTTTTGTTTTAAAGTACTAGTCGTAGTAGAGGAGAAAATTAATTTATTAATTTAATATTTAAAAAATTACAAAAGATTTTTTTTAAATTTTATCATTATGTCTTAATATTTTTTACTAAAATAAAATAATATTAACGGAGCAAAAGAATAATTTAATTAAATATAATTATATTTAACTAACCTTGAAGATACCGGATAACCATTTTAACTCTTGTAATTTTTTATTTATTCTTGAAAAAAAAAATTAACCAGCTGATTTTAAAATAAAGTGCAGTAAAACCCGTAAATATGTCACAAGTATCCAAAGGTATCGAAATTCAATAAAGTAACGAATAATTACTTTGACAAACTGAAATTATTTATTTACACTATAATTCAATCACTTATTCATCTCGTTAAAAGAATTTAATTTTTCAACTAATTTTTGTATAGACAATTACATTAAATAATGTTGCATCCCGCGATGCATCTTATTTTACTTTATTTCTTATTTGGCATTAGCAAGATTTATGTAGTAGAAGACTCATGAACAACAAAAATAGAAGAGTGATATAATAAACATAACAATTATTTGCTGTCATTGAATTCGACACAAAAACTTCATGTTTCAATATCTAGTATATCAATTCAAAACTACCATTCCGCCAGGAAGATAAGTCAAACCAAACAGTCAAATACTAAGCGGCTGATAGATCACACTAACACCAAGGACGATAGAACAATTGGTTATGTAAAATAGCAGATTCACATTGTCTCTCGAGTCCTCATCAAGCGAGAGCCGCTAGATCAACCAAGCAAGCAGCGGGGCTTCAATTAACCACTTCGTCAAATCTAGGCAAATCTAACCCAGGTATGTATTCTTTGATCTTCAAATTCATCATGTAGTACTGAATTCGGAGTACTTCTTTCTCTTTCTTTTTCTCAAACGTGGTATTTCAAGGGGAAACATTTCATCTAGGAAACCTTTCATTATATTTTGCCACTCAAATTTGTTGGGAGAGACTCCCAGTGAAATTTAAAAGATCAAACAACTTAAGGATCGAATCTGTAAAAACAAAAACTAAAGCTTCACTGAAGAAATGAAAGTAGGATATGTAGCAGAAACTAATGTGTAAGTTGGTATGACTGGGAAATCTAAGGAACAATACATTTTACGAACTTGTAGCATGTTCAAAACACTATTTATACAAGATAATCACTATACCCTTCTCCTAATTATGGTTGTTCATCATGCCGAATTGCTAGATCACAAAACTAACCACACTGTCCTAGAGACAAAGAAAATAACGAAGATATGTGACAACACAGCTCAATACGTTTGAGAATACATGAAATATCATGTTCCATGATACAAGTTTTGCCACCGAATACAGAAGACTGACTTGTCTCTCTACTTAAAAAATTACCTTTGGACTGTGATAATCATCCAAGAAAATCGTGAACCACAGATAAATCCCCTTTGCTGAGTATGTTGAATCTTTTCAGCGAATTGGGTGATATTGCGTGATACCACGCTTAGGTGGCAGCTTCCTCAAAATGAAAAGGACCAAAGAAGAAGGCAATATTTCCACCCACTGCAGCAAAAATGGGAAAACAGTTAGAGGAATAGTGGGAGAGACACTTTCAACAAAGTAGAAGCCATACAAACCTTTCTTAATGGCTTATCCTTGAGATAATTGAAACTTAAAAGTATTAGACATCGCGATGGTGGTTTTATCATTTTATGGTATTATAGAGTAAAGCATTTCAAAAAGCATGGTAAAAAATACAATTATTGATAACTCACAATAGCAATCCAATACCCTTCCAAATGGAAATCAGAATATCAATTGGCCATATTTTATGAGAAACAAAATTTCTATCTGTGGTTGATTGAAAATTCATTCTAGAGGTATCCTCACTATGAATTGGTGGATTTTGAAACAGACGATTTCTTATCCGATTTAGCTCAATTGCCACTTAGGTTGCAGGTAAAAACAATCTTGGCAGAAACAAAGGGAAACAGTAATGTCAAATACCAGAAAGAAAAGTTACATGTAGAAAAGGGTTCTAACAGTTTGGGTTAGAAAAAAAATTTAGGCAGAGGATATGTCAGAGCTTTCATCACTCAGCTTAAAGCAAAAGTAACCAGACGAGCATAAAACAGACCCAAATGTAGAAATGATAACTAGAATAGCATAATAATAAGAAACAGAGAGGAGCCAATGGCCCCGTAGCCTTCTGGCGTGTCTCCCTTGGTCACCGGGGGGCTGTGGTGTTCAAAGTTGGGGTTTCAATCACCCCACACTCCATTTCCCCGATTTCCCTCCTATATACAAATGGGGGTCTTCTACCTTACCAATAATTAAAAAGAAACAGTAAGGAGTATGGTAGTAAAAGCACCACAATAAAGTAAGGAACGCATACACCTTACCAGGTAATATATGAAGTTTAGAATAGGATGATCCAAGACATCAAGGTCCGCATTTTTATCAAATGCATTAAAGCACATCTAACACAACAAAATAAACCAAACTCAATTTTGAAACCAAGCAAACAGGAATCACTAAAATTTAAAAATAAAAAGGGTCTCACCATAATGCATCTGACAAGAAAACAAAAAAAACATATGGTTGTCACATAGCCAACCTACAATAGAAACATCATGTAGATCATTAGAATATATTAAAATATTTTCAGATTATCTACAAGACATCCATCTAGTATCATGTTATATTATTATTCAGAGACTCTATTATCTCTTTTTCCTTTTTTCTCTCTCTCCTCTTTCACTATATAATCCCTATAATATTAACATGATATCTAAGTAGTACCATACAGCATGATTTGGTCTGACACTAGTTGGCAGCTGAGTTTCCTAACACATGGAACTCCCAATGTTTTATTCCTATGATTCTTTACTCAAGTTTATCCTTCTACCCACTATTGTTTCACACTTACACCTCTTCCTGGCAACCAATTTTACTTTCCCTAAGTGTCTCTGTCCTGTATCACTTTTCCAAACCCTAACTGCAGAGCTAGCTGGCAGCAAAGTTTTCTGTCATGCCTCAATTCTGGCATTCTCTTTCCTCTCAATGCCTCAGATTTGGTAACATTTCTTCCTACCAATAATCTTTCCAGAGGTAACTTTTCTACCTACTGACTCTCAGTGGTGACTTCTTATCGTGGATCACACAGATGGTGATTTTCCTATGCAACAGATGAGCCACAGTTGTTCTACTGAGTTATCTTTCCCACAATGCTCATGTCTCCAGCATTGTTAACTTTTCAACCATGTTTTATGGAGCCCACGTTATGTCATTTTCTAATAAGCTTAAAGCTTAGTAAACTTTATCTTGAGGGAGAGTGTTAGAATATACTTACAATATCTTTGAAATATGCTGTGGAATCAATCAGTCATCTCATTGAGGAAACAATCTTAGTACTTTCTTTCAATAGGAACATGACATAGCTATAATTATTTGATAACTTTGTATTTCTAAGTTTAGGTAATTTAATTATATTAAGACTTTTGATACTACAAGTTATGAGCTTTTGCATTGTATTTGGATTCTTTTTTTTTTTTTTTTTTGTCAGGGTGAAGTGTTTTGGTGAATAAGAAAAATTAAGATTAACTAGGATGTGAAAAGATAAAAAAGTAATTTAATTACTAAAGATTAAATTGAACATAAACCTTTTAGGTGAGGGTAAGTTGTTAGTGAGGACTGCAGATAGGCAACTGGGAGACGCAATAGTCTCAATCCTAAAATAGGGCAACTATTTTTAATATATTAGTGGCTTCAGTTTGTATTAGTAATGCTACATTAGGTACTCGTCCAGATTATTAGCACAGATAGGATCATTGTGTTTGTATTTTGTATGATATTATTACACACCATATCAATCTTATATTGAGTATTCCTTTTCTCTCTCTTCCTTCTTGCTTAGTTAAGCCCTATAATTTAACATAAATTAAGATAGCATTTGGCTTGACTTTTTTGAACTTAAAAGCAACTTTAAAGTTAAAGTTAAAAATAAGAACTTTAAATTTAAAGTTAAAGCCATTTAGTATTCCACAATTTTTTAAGCTTAAAAGTTACTTTTCAGTTAAAATTTCTTGGGAGTATGTCCTTGGATGTTGGGGTTTGGAATTAAGAAGGAGAAGTAGAAGCCAAAAGCTCCTAAAACTAGCTTTTTGGAATAATCTGTTTTAGTTTTCTTCATTTAAAAAAGCTATTTTTTTAAAAGCTCCTTTTAAAAAATTTTGTTTTACCTTCTCCTTTTAAAAACAAGCCCAAAATAAGCTTGGCCAAGCACTACCTAATTCTGGGTCAAGGTGAGGAAGGGAAGAAGAGGAAAAGCCGATGGAATTTAGAAATATTTCATCATCAAATAGTATACCTCTTGCAGCTTCTTACGTCGCCCTTTGGATTCAACAGGAAAGCGTTGAAGCATCAAGAATAGTCTGTAAAAAACAGAGTCAGAAAGGGCATGCAGAATCAGATAGGGAAGTAAGAAGGTAATACAGATGGGTACACAAAACATAAGTACATTGATAACATTCAAATTTTCAATTTAAAAATAGAAGTTAAAAGTGCTAGATTTAGTCTGTCTATCCGCCTTAAAATTTTCTATTTTTTATGAAAGAGGAAATTTCATTCGAGAACAAGAGAAGACACAGAAACAGGAGTATAAGTTACACTAGTAAACAGCAAAGAAAATTGATATAGCAAGCCACAAAAGTTTAAAATATAAAGCTCAAAAATATCTCCCTTTAGAAAATCCATAAACAGAGCACTGGATAAGCCATAATGCAAACAAATAGAAATGAAAACCAATAGTCTAAAGGAAATATGCCTCTAAAAAATGAACTTCCAAGTAGCATTGATCAGGGAGTTGGTTCTGATTTGAAAGGAGTAATCAAGACACAAAGGAACAGTTTAATCTTGGAATTGAAAATAATTCATTTGTAAAGAAGATTTCAAACATGGTAAAGATCAGTCTATTCTTTTGAGTTTGACTTAACAGATCCAACAATTACAATGAACTATTTAAATGGGAGAAGAGTCCTACCCACACCAATAGCTTATGAAGTTAAATTTTAGCTGCTACTGAGAACTACAATAGAAATTTCATTACAAGATTGTGCCCTGATCTCAATACAGATGGATACCAATCTAAAAAGTATATACTCCCAAGCCCATGTCTTATTGAATTTCATCAATCCAGAAAGGCAACACAGAACAACTAGTAGCAAAAACCAAGGCAAATAATTTTCATTTCTGCTAATGCAAGGAGTTGTTATTCTACTTCATTTTTCTCTTCAGAAACAAAATCCCCAACTCAATGGGTAGCATCTTGTAACTTAAATGCAATAATTTCATGCCAAATAAAATATATCAAAGGGAATTGGAAATGAATACAGACAATTACCTTCCACCATAGAGAAGAAAGCCAAGGGCTGCAAACAAAGAGACCCCTATTGCAACATATATATTATATGCATTAGCAAAAACTGATAAAAGTCTCACAATCAATAAAAAAAGACAAGCCAAATATCCAACATAGACAAACCTGCAAAGAACATCTTAGACAGAATGAGCAGTGCACTGATAGGTTTCCACCACAATATTAACCATAAAGTAATCTGACGTATATGAAAGCAAAAACAAAAAAAAAACAAGGTGGGTCATATTCAACAAACTCAAAACTAGTCAACATGAAAGTAACAGCCATCTAAAACTTTCAACGCATATTAAAATAAGAACTAATGACACAAAAGATAAATACATTGAATATTAAATGTTCATTACCATCAAACATCATTTTGAGCACATAACTACAAAGAAAAATAGAACACAAATTTGATACTTTTTTATATTAATCCCACTCAATCCACATCAAACACATTAGGCAAAGTTGCATAGCCACCACCAATCACAACAACTGTGGACAAGTAACACCACCAGTGCACCATCAAACAGATGCACTGAAACAACCTCCAGGATTATAAACATTATGCAACTTCTATTACCAATTGGGTCCAACAAAAGAACCTTATCATTTTGACAACTGTTGGCAAAGAAACCACTCCTACATTCTCTGCATGATAAAACAAAGAGCCTACCTGGGCTTATCCCAAGTCAGGAAGGGTAGACATTAGCCAAAGGGCATTTTGTTCACCTCAACAAGATGACGTGGACATCTCCCCTGCCATTTTTCACAATCCTCAGTTGACAACCCTCAACGAAGGATAAAGGAGAGAATGGCCAAGTATTTAACAATCCCCCTAGTCCACTACAACTCCCCAAGTCAAAGAACTTGGAGAACTTCCAAAAAACCAAAATAGTTGTTGAAGAACCTCAACATAGAGATAGGGTTGGAAGCGACTGGAGCCAGCATGTTAGCCTGCTTGCAGCTTGGTTCATTAATAGCTCAAAACCAAGAAGTTGAACTTTCACATGTTCAACTTATGAGTTGGTGTGGTAGCTAAATATTTACAGACATTTTTAATAGTAATAAATTAGTAATCAACATAAAAAAATAATGCCTTAATTATATTAGCATTTAATTTTATTTTTGGTTTGACTAAATTATTTGTAACTAAATGTTGTAGTAAAAGACATATTTTATTAAATTACAAATTTGAACACGACACATTAAGCCTAAAATGTTCATTTAGTGCAAGGCTTGATATTGGTTCATTAAGCTCAAATAGTTAGTAAGCTTAAGGTGTGAGCCAAAATAAATGGGTTCAATTTTTATTGAGCTAAGCTTCTGCTAGGCCTAGCTTAACTTGCTTCTACATATAAAGCAGACAGAGGAATCTGAGGAAGCTATGAGAGTGGGAATCACTTGTCAACGGAATGCAGCATGTTAACAAATCTAGGATGCCAGCATAGAGGAAGCAGCATTCAGTCTTGATGTTTCAAGGTAAAATATAAAAATTTTGAATCTAGCTTGTTATTATTAAATGCTTGTATATTGCTCACTTAGAAACTTTATTATTCTGTTTTCCTTCATATCTCTACAACCGTAACCTTGCAATCAACTAAAATACTATATCCTATATTGGATATCTCACAAAATTTTCCTTCTAGTCACCATGTAGTTAATCACAAAGTCAAACATCATTCAATAGTTGATCACATACACAAACTTTGTAAACAATATGTGACTTTCAGTAGCTTTAAGTCCCCCAATGTGATCCCAAGGACTTATGGTACATCACAAGTTAATTGTGCACTGATTTAGCTTTTACGTACAGGGAGTGGAAAGTGGAAATTACATATCACCCTCCACTCCAGTTCTGCTTTTAAAGCAGTAGCATCCCTAAGATCAGACCATTAGTTAATATGTTGAAATGAAAAATAATAGGAGGAAAAAAAGGCATGAACTTGTTGTCAATTGTCATTAAGTCCTTTAAAAGGTGATTTATTTTACAGTCAATAGAACATTGAAATTAAAAAATAAAAAATAAATGTAAGGTGTGTACTACGAATTGTACATGTATTTTCAAGCTTTTTAGTAACTTAAAAAGTGAGATGCTAGAATCCTAAAAAAGGAAACATCATAAAAAAATATATTTATGTATTATTATCCATTTTTAATTAACTATCAAGCCAAAATGCCCATTAAGTTATAATAATGAGATCAGTGTCTGACTGTCTAATGAAATAATATTATCTTCAACCATCCATTCGTGGAAACACCTTCACTTTAGAGCAAACGTGCCAAACTGTTCCATATCACTCTAGACATTTAATTTAATGCAATCGCATCCAAATTGTATAGAACACTTCAATATCAATTTTTTCACTTGCATGTTGATTACGTCCAGGTTTCAAAATTGCAGATACAGACATATATAATGGCTAAAGGCTCTTCATATCTTTACAGTATCTAACATATTACTAGATATGCAAAAATCCATCAAATTATGTATTGTCAGTCAGGCAGTTTGATTGTAGTGAAACATAGTAGTCAACAGTGCACTATAGCGGTGTAGTGGAGCAAAGCAGCCCTAGGCTGCCACAAGACTCAAATAGTGGAGTGGTTTTCGGTAGCGGCTTTCACAGCCACAAATGTGGACAAAATAGTGGCATCCCGCACACTACAGTTCGTGGTACTACTGTTATGGATTTCAGAAACCAATTTTTACCCATGCAATGGCATCAATGCATCATCCAGGGGGTTTTGCAGGGAAAAATTTTATTTGTCCCTCTTTCAGAAAACCCCTATCTTTCCCTAGTTTCCCCACCCCCACCATGCGACACTCTCATGCATCTGGAGTCTAGATGAACAACACCCACCCACCCTTCTCCAGCAGTATTTCTGGTGTAGTCCAGCATTCTCTAGCCAGCCTGTGACACTTTCCTGCCAGCCTGTGATCTCTGCAGTCCTCTGTTCTGATCTGTCCCCCATTCCCCTGGACTTCAGTTACTGTTGCATCCCTTTGTTCTCTCTGTTTCATTATGTCCTTTGTGGCAGCAGATTCCACATTCTGAAATAGGTCTTTCAAGTTTCGTCTTTTTCTGATGCATGTTCTCTTCAACCATCTAATTTTTTTACTAAAGAAATTTCTAACTTGAGTATTTAAAAACTTTCAATCATTTGTATATGTATAATATAGTTTTTTTATATCTCATACCCATGATTTTGCTGTACCAGCCATCCCACTACTATGCTAACAAATACAAAAGCAAATATGGAAACAGGCCCGTGCAACATCCATGACTTCAAAACAACAAAATATATTCAATCAACCTACAGTGGTGGGTGACCAAAAGTTGAAATTCGCGCTAGAATTTTCACCTGAACAACATAAACCATGATATTAATTGTATAGAAACTTGGTTTCAGTCCATCGGTCGATACTGCACGTGCCTGCAAAAGCATTTAATACCAAGGCAGTAATCATCCCATAAAAACCAAACACCAAATGACACTGCCACAGAAGAAGAAAATCACAGGAGGCAAACCAACCATAGAGAAGCAAATGTACCATAAATCAAACTTGCCTGGTAATAAATCTCAGCCCAGAACAGGACCAAAAGGGCATATGTTGTAAAGAAAGCAAGACTCGGCATGTCAAGCAAGATGTGTTGAACAATCTACATACACAAGCAAAATGCAGTGTGAGTGAGCATAAGTGTGAGTGTAACCATATACTATAATTAGAAAATAATAAATAATTAAATTATGTCAAAAAATAACTCAAATTAAATGCTACATTCCATTCCCTATACCTCTGGCTTCAACCTCTGCACATTCCGAAAGAAGATGAAAACCAAACACCGCACTGCAAAACCAAAAAGAGTGCATAACCCTTAACAAAACGTCACATTAATAAGCAATTATTAAAATCATAATTTCAGAAAGGAAAAGGAAAAAAAAAAAAGGTTCGAACGATACAAACCCCCATTCACCAAAAAATTTAGAAAGTGAAAGACCTTCTGCGTGGTCCAACCGTACTCCGGCACTCTCAATTGTATCCGAACCAGTTGAACCTAAAATTCAATCAAATAATAATTAAAAAAAATGAATAAATAAAAATAAAACCCTAATTTGGAATTGAAAGAGTACGCGACGATACCAAAGCTACGGTGGCCACGATACCGTAGAGTACGGCGAGGGTGTAGAAGATACGATTCTGCCACGCCGGAGAGTCGTCGATGTCGTGCCACCAGCTGGAGGCGTCAGTCAGTTCCACCGCCGCCACCGCCACCACCTCCGCCGCCGTCACTGGCACGCCGTCTCTGCCCATTCTCGAATCGACGGTTTTTTAGCACACGCGCCGAGAGTGAATGAACGAACGAAGAAGGAACGATAAAGGAAAAAGAAATCAGTAGTATGATGAGGTAGGCTTGTGAGATAGCAATGAATTATGAATGTATGTACGCGTACGTGTGTATATCAACGTGAGAGGGTGAAAATGAAGATACTACAGAATTTAATTATTTTATCTTGAACATATATGTGTATGGGTGCGGTAAGCCTACCGTATCCCACAAATAATTTGGTAAAAAGCTTTTTGGGTTAAACATTTTTTTTCTTCTAAATATGTAAAAGTTTGTTTTTACTCTCTCCTTTAAAAAATCTGGATTTTTGGTCTTTCATTTTTGAAAATGTATCACAATAAACATTGATTAGTCCAGTTAGTTGAAATTAACAGTGATGTCAAGTAAATTGTGAATTTGCAATTTGTGGTGGTTTAAAATATAATTTTGATGGTTTAAAATCCTCAAAATTTTGAATTTACAATCTAGTTAAAGCTAACATTATTAAGAATTTTTTAGCAACATAAAATAAAGTTTCATTTCAATAACACAATTCTAAACCTCCCAAAACACTGCATCTAAATAAAAAAACATTGCATCTAAAAGAAAAAAGAAAACTAACTTCCATTGTCAACACACTTTCTTCCTTAAACATAACAAGAACAAATGAAACTCAATTCAAGTAATGTGCAAATAGCCAATTTGACAACCTCTTGCCCAGAAGTTTCCTTATAGCTCTTCTCCAGGCACTCATGGATTGAATTTAAGTTTCTCTCAGTGACATTCACTTTCCAAGCTAAAAATGTTCTACGAAATGACACTAAGGGCCTATTTGGATAAACTTCTTCATAAGCACCTCTAGAAGAACAAGATAAGAAGGAAAAATAAAATAAACTTCTCCATAAGCTAAAATTAGTTTCTCCATAAGTTAAAAATTAGCTTTTGTAGAAGTTAATACGAGAGAGCTTCTAAAAATTAGCTTATGCAAAAGCTAGTTTCAACAAAGGTTATCCAAATTTTGGAGCATGAAGACGACAAAGCATTTAGGAGGAATTTGTATTTTTTGTTTATCCCTAGCATTGGGTTTTAAGACTAATCGAAGGGACAAGGATTTAAACTATTTTTTATTTTTTAGTGAATATCCACGGATACCCGTGGATACTCGCAAATATTAAAAAGTTCACAAGTATCAGCTTAACTTATACCTGCACAGGTATAGAGCAGGCAAGGGATGAATATTTATCTAGTAGGGCGAGTAATGGGGGGCTACTACCCGTGCCCACCCCGCCCTTGTTACCATCCCTATCCCTAGCTATTTGAATCATTTTAATCGATTACAAGGCTTCGTAATCGATTAAAATGAGCTACCAAGATTGGTTTCTCGCTCTAGGATCAAAAATAATCGATTATGAGGGCTTGTAATCGGTTCCAGGGATTGTTTTAATGATCCTGGTTTGGTAATAATGATTACAAGGGTTGGTAATCAATTATTTACATCAGAAAGTGGCTACCGGGGTGTATCTACTAAATTTAATTGATTATTTTGAGTTGTAATTGATTACAACAATAAATTTTAATCTGTTATGACAAAATTTAATCCATTACAATAGTGATTTTAGTCCATTACGACAGACTTGTAATCCATTACAAAAATATTGTAATTCGTTACGAAAATGTCAAAATCTTTTATAAAGAAAGAAGAGCTATTTTACAAAAAATGTTTTCCTTCTTAAGGCAAGAAAAGAGATTGTCAAATGAGTTTGCAAATTTATGATTTGAAAATGATTTTCTTTAAAGTTGATGTTGACTATGGAAGGAGAATTCGTTTTGAAGTGGAGATTTTTGGATGAGATCTATACTTGTTGGCTATATAGGTGATGATTAAAGCTTATGTTGTGTTGTTGAAACTTGTGAATGATTTGGTGAATCCTTCGAATTAAGTGGTTTTCTAAATGAGAGAAAATTTACAATTTCTTTACTATTTAAGAACTTCAAGGGGATATTCCAAGAAATATTTAGAGAGTGCATACTTCCTAAGAAAGGGTTTAAATTTAAACTAAAATGAGTTAAAGAGTTGGAAATGGAACCTATCGTGCTATGTACTAATTGAACCTCCAAACGGATTAGTCCTTTGCATGGAATGCCATGATTTGTACTAAGCATTGTGCCATGTTCCAATTAAACCTCCAACTAGATTGAGCCCTAGAAGGAGTGCCACGACTTGCATTAAGCACCGAAGGCATTTTAATCGTAAGAAAATAAAATGTTCATCTTAAATGGATGTTGGATGCTAAATGTTGTGGGTTGAGCTATAAATGTTGAATAATTATCTTTATTTTGAGGATAAGCGTGGTAAAGTTGATGATGAACTGATAAGATTTAAGTGTTGAACTATATATTGTTGTTGTTACTGTTATGCATAACATGCATAAGTCTATAGTGTAATGACCCTCTGTCGCCACAGTATTACAAACAATCTGCCTAAAAACATCTTATCCACATATATGGTGAATAAAATCAGATCATAACATATCAACTGAGAGATCACCTATCTCTCCTAGTATCATACATGTATATCTGTTCAACTCAAATCATCATATATACATAACAACAATTCGGATAACATCAACCCATAATAACATTATCAAAATATACGTCACCTAGGGAAGAGGGATACAAAACTCACTCCCTATACCTGGTCACTATATACAATCCCATCAACAGAATATAATACAAAACAACACATCCAAGAAGAAACAAAAAGAGCTTCTAAAAAGCTCTACCCAAAAAGGACAACCAAAAGTCTCCACTTAAGACCTCTCCATCAACTCTGAGACGTTGGATCTATAGACGTCCCTCCCTCTGCTCCCATACCAAGATGATGTGATCATCACAATCACAGTAATAAAACAACAGCAACTAGACATCCAACCAACAACAATGCAAGGCAAGGGTAAGTTTACGAAACAAATGTCAAAATATAATATTCAATCCAACATAATCAAAATCATTATTCACATCAATATGGAAACCAAATCATCAAATAACTAGGTCTGCATACATTACAGTATATCACACACAACATCACATACTATGCTGTCAACCCTATGTGTCAATGTATGAATGACACGACTCTCGAGAGATTTCTACATTTCGGGTGATCAGCCAGGTCTTATCCCCTACCATGGCCATACACCATTCAGGGATTGCCAAAACTCTGATTAGTTGGATAAGCTTATGGTTGTCAGGATAAGTGAATGTAGGTGGTGGTATACCGCGACACAAGGCTTGCACTGCCTTGACCCTACTACAGGATTACCCATCCACTCATCCCCTAGGCCCATCTTTCAGACCCCACTTCTCATCTAGGCACTAGGTTGGAGGCCCATTTGAGCCACAACTCCGTTCACCCCCAACTTCCATGCTTACTCGCATGCGGCATGAGGCCCATACTACCTTAGCCAACAACAGATGCATGTATGCATGTATCACCACAATAATCAACTCCACCAAACAATCATCATATCACAAATATGTATCAACACAACACCACGTGGTCTACTTAGCACCACCTGTGGTCCAACAACTATTATTAACACCATGTAGGCCCATTCTAGCCTCAAACATAGTTAACAGGTCAGGCCATATCCAAGAAGCCTACCTCATGAGATACCTCATGCAATAATGTCATACACCACAAGTGAAGATCCTATTTAAGCAACCTTCCACTTTACAACCAAATTCAAAAATCAACTAAAGTTTGAAAACCAAACCTTCTTTGAAAACCATTTGGAAGATTAGCAAATCTTGAAATTCATAAAATTTCACATTTTGAGATGAAACTTTAAAATCTTTTTTTTTTTTGTGAATAGTAGATAATCGATTGTCCTACTGGATAATCGATTATTTTCGAAATTGAGTCACAAAAACAGTTTTCTGGAATTGTGCATGATCGATTATCGAAGGCTCATAATTGATTATTTTCAAAGCATTTACAAGACAACTTTTTTAAAACTTCAGATAATCAATTATTAGATGCTGTAATCAATTATCTACGAGGATTTTCAAGAAAAACCGCGAGTTTTCAAAGAGAAACTCAAATTTTCAATCCAATACCACAAATTTTTGAATTAATAGTGTTCCAACAACCTCAATCCACCTCAACCAAGTTCATACACATCAAATCATACCATCAATCCAACATTTCAACGTATATTCATCAATTTCTCATTCAATCTCAACATTTTCTCCCCCAAAACCCAATTTCATCCAAAACCAACAAAATAACAACATCCACAAAGATTCAACTGATCATAAGGTAAGAAAAAAGCATACCAATAGTTATTAACACAAAACAATCAATTTGTAAGCTTCCCTTACCTCTAAAAGTCTCTAAATTCGAATTTAGGTTCTTTGACAAACTGGTACCTTGAGCTAAAATCTTCCACAGATTTGTTCCTTCTTTCACCACAATCACTAAGTCAGGCCTAAAAGTCCTCTAACTCACTAATCAACTTCAGATCTGTAGAGAGAAATTGAGAGAGAAATGAAGAGAGAGTAGAGAGAGAGAATGGGAGAATGAAGGAGAAACCCCTTTCCTTCCTTATATACTTGACTTCCCTAGAGCTTTCACACGAACTTTTGGCTAACTAAAGCCTAAACCTCACCAAGCCACTTCTCTTGTCTTAAAACTGGTCTAACTCAACTATTTTTCTCTCAAAACCCAACATCACACTCATAGCATGCCCACATTGGCTCAAGCACCTATCTCTAGTTTCCTAAATTCGAACCTGAATTTCAAACAAACAACGCCAAACCATCACTACGTCCAACATACATACCATATATAACAACAATTCATTTATTTCTTTTAATCACCTAGATTATATATCAAATTTCCACTTTTTAGTTATTAAAACACTTAATCATACATTAGGAAAACAAGATGTTACATACAGCTTCAACTATGTTGTGCTTGAAAAAGAACACACGTAACTCATACCTAAGGTAAGAAAGGTTAGTGGAGGATGAACTTCCTTAAGGATAGACGAACAGGTGAATATCGCATTGTAGGATAAGGTTATTGTAGATCTCGTGTCATGGTAAAGCTAACTCCCATGTTTATCTATCCTAACAAGCCACTACATTTTCATAGATCCCCAAATAATTTTTGGCTTGTGCCACCTTTGTCCAAGATAGGTGTTGTTGTTGTTTGCCATTATTAAGGGATAATATGCCTAGTCCCTCACTAGTTGAAATCTCTATGGAGTCGACTTGACGTTACATTTCATGACTATTATGATCGTTGTATGGTTGCACATGATTGTTGAGTTGCGATGGTTGTATATGTGATTTACTCCCTATGAGTTGAATTTATTTATCTGCTATGTCAAATATGGTGAGAATTTATGAATTATCTTTGGAATAAAGTGAATAATCGAATAATTGTTACTAAATGATTTTGGATTGAACAATAGAGCATCATGAACATGTATTTATGGAATTGATGTTTTCAAGTAATGTTATTCTATAATTATTCTTAACAAACTCAAATTGTATCTATGTATATTTTCACGAGCTTACCCTTGCATGTGTGCCTGTGTATATATGACTGTGATGATCGTGACATTCGTGTTCATAGAAGTAGATGTTGGGGATGTTTATGCTTTCAAACGAAGATCCCTTGTACAAGAGACCTCCCTTGACAAAGAGAAACCTATTGAAGATTTTTAAAGACCTTGTTAGATTATGAGTTTTGTTTTGGGTAATGCATAACTACGACCAGCAAAGAAAAGATTTTGAGCTGTGAAAAAGTTATCTTTATACTTGTTGGATGTATATGTACATTTATGTAGATAAGATGTTTTCAGACAATGTTGTATACTTGTTATATATTGGATTTTCATAGTGAAAAATTTATACATGAATTAATTCTTGTTATTGCCAAGTGAGACTATATACAATATTATGCTTTTTTTTTAATAAGAAAAGTTTACCCTAAATTTCATCATAAAGACCTAGAGAGTTTTAATTGAAATAAAATCTTTCAACGAATATGATATTAAGTCGTCATGTGGTGATAGCGGGGTCATTACATTTGTGGTATCAGAGTTAGTTGTATCTTTTAGGAATGAACATGTAACACCCATATCTTTCTTTATAATTATTTTTATAATTACTTGTGATTTTATTTCTGATCGGGAAGAAATATCAAAATTTTGATTTTTGTGGTTGTGTTCAGAATTTCAAAAACTAGTTAGTCATGATTTTTAATAATTTTTTAGAGCTAGGACCCGAAGAAATGAAAAAATGACAATTACGTCCCAATTTCTCAACAAAAATGATTGATATGTGAAAAATGTTCAAATGATAGTAAAATATCATTTTGATCCTAGAAACATGTTATATATATTAAAAATATAATTTTGAAATTTTTTTGAAATTATTTTTAAAAATGACCAAAATGCCCCTAGTTGATTGCTAAGCCAAACCAGTATTGGTTTGACATTTAGAAATAGTAAAAACTTAAATTTATAATTACCATAAAATTTTTAAAATTTATTGAATTAAAATAAATTTATTATGAATTTTTAACCTAAAAATATAAAATAATTAATTAAAAAAATTAAAAAATATATAAACAAATAATTTTAAGTTTTAGAAATTATTTAGAAACTTGAAATAATGTATCTACCAAGTTTCAAGTAAAAATTCATTAATTTTATGTAAAAAGTAATTAATTAAAGTTTAAGTGATATAGGACAATTTAACCAATAAAATTGAACAGAGCGCAGGGACATGAGAAACCTCTTCAGCATGAACCAGGTTAGCTAATGTAGGGACCAAATTGAAATCAACATTTTAATCACATGCTTTCAATTATGACATCACTTAAGGTGATGTCACCTTGGTAACATCACTTAAGTCACCTCACCACCAATTTCTTTTGAAATACCACCCATTTGTGACACAAATCTTCACCCTTCATTTTGATCTCTCTTTGATGAAGCTCCCCCTCCATTTCCCTTCACCATTTTCAAATTTCTATTCGCCAAAAAGCTTGCCTTCATCAACATTCTTCACCACTCAAGTGGAAACTACCCTTGAAGCTTCATTCCTCTTTCTCTTCTTCAACTTCTAAAGAGGTAAATGGGGGAAATGGTATGGTTCTTGATCCTTTATCTTTTACAAAGATAGTAGGATGAGGTTTTAGCCCCAAAAATCCACCTACCATCCTTGGTGTTTTGTTTTTGTGAAGCATATATTTGTAGGTATGTTGTTGTCCTGAATTCCAAATTTGGCATCTATTCTTGTTTTGCTTGTAACTTTAGTTGTAGTTATTAATTTTGAGTACTTGTTTGTTGTATGAAACTAGACTCAATCGGATTCATAATGACTCAAGAATCACCTGAAAAAGTTAAGAAATTAAAAACTTATGCTTATTGAAAGTTGAACTGACTGTCTGAAAATGTGAATATGCCAATGTATGCCTTTTTGTGTTCTGGAATTTCAATTGGTTGTTTGGTGAAACTACTTGAACGACTAACAACTAGACTTCCTAAAATTTCTAGTGATATATGATATGATTATTTTTATGGTCATTTACTATTTTTACCAAATTTTGGAAACTGTTGGTCATGCAATAATTCTGGCCAAAAATGTTTTCTAGAACTGTCATTTTTCAAAAATTACTATAAATTGTTTAAACCTTTGTTTTTAATGATCTTGGTCAATTTGGAAAGCTTATTGAATGTACTTTTGAGAAAAATTTTGCTTTGCTACTAAATGTTCTAAGATAACCGAGAAAGAACTAAATACAGTTTGTCAATCATTTAGTGGTTTTGTCTAACCTTATTGTCTTGTTATTTTTGTATCCTTTTTTTTTTGTAGATTTTTGTTCAATGTGATCCTAGATTTTTTAGAAAATAGACAAAATTATGTTTCCCACAAGCCATGGATCACATTTTATAAAAATCATTTAGCTGTTCAAACTTGAGGATCAAATTGAGCCACTAAATCCAGAAAAAGAAAGAAATTCTACTTACTATTTTAGACAAAGTTTTCAACCTCTTTTATTAAAATTTTTGTTGAATTCAAATTAGTTTCTAAATTTTGTCTAAGGTATATCTCTAAAAATGATTAATAAATGTTTTAGTAAAATTTTAGCAACCATTATTTGTAAGTCTTATCCTAATACCTAAAGTTAGTAGAACTTAAAATTAAACTTTTGCAAACCATAAGCTTATGACAATTTTAATGGATAACCAATGCTTTAAACACTAAGAATCGAATTTAAAACCTTAGCTTCTTTTTAAGCAACTTGGTTTTAATGGTCTAGGAACAATTAGTTTTAAATTAATTAGCTTAATCTTTTATTAAGTACATAAGACCTATAGTTTAGATTAAACTTGAAATTTGTTAATTGATCATCTTATAAGCAACTCGGTCTTGATAAAATTAAGTGTCCCACATAAAAAATTTATTTTAAGTAATTTTAAACTTTCAATTAGGTATTTAACATAGCTAGATAAAATGCGATAAGTAAATGCTTTACTAATTCCTTTTTGACTACTATTAATTTTCTTAAGGTAAAAGAAGTTATACCTTGTAATTTAAGGCCTTGTTTGGAAGAGCCTATAAATAGTTTATTTGAACTTATCTTATATTATAAGTGTTTGTGAGAGTGCTTGGAAGCGCTTATAAAAACATTTTATAATTGGTCCATAAGATTTTTTAGCTTATTTTCATAAGCTATCCAATATAGCTTATAAGAATAGCTTTTGTGGAACTTAAAAAAAGACTCACCTTCGAATCTTGTCAAAACCAAATATATAGAGATTGTGTTTTTTTTTTGTTTCTTTCACCAAATTAAACATTGTAATTGTTTCATTTCTTCACCCAAATTAATATAAATATTAAATTCTACACAAATAAATTATAATTATTCATTGCTAGTAATTTTTTTTTATGTTTCCTTCTTTTTCACCAAAAACATAATTTAATTAAATAAATTTATATTTTTATATGTTGCTACTAATTTTTTTATATGTTTCCTTCTACAATAGTATGTAGTAGTTGAATTTTTATAATGAATTACTATTTTTATATACTTATATTTATTTATACATATATCATGATTTTATGGTATATATGATTTTAATTTTAACCCCTTAATTTATATTTTAATCATGTTTTGATTATTATATATTTTATTTTTAAAATTGTTGATAGGTGTATGGTGAATTATTTTGTGTGTGTGTGTGACATAATTTTTTAAAAATTTATGATATACTTAAATTTTATTTTTTTAAAACTAAAAATAGATAAATGGTGACTATTGATTTTTATTTTTAATATTTTTGTGATATATATAATGTTAGTATATTAATTATTTAGTTAGCTTTTAAATTTTTAATTTATTTTTAGTCATGATTTAATTTATTTAATTTTAAAAATGAGACAACATCTTATAAGTGCTTATATTGCAATGCATTCAAACACTTTAAAATTGTATTAGTGCTTATCAACGTGTATATCCAAACGCATTATCTTATTGAATTTTAAGCACTTATAACATAAGCTCTTATATAATAAGAACTTTTTAAAAAGATCTTAATTAAGCTAATTTTCCAAACGGGGCCTAATTACATGTCTTATGATAGTTTATATTTATTGTTCAATTTTATAAATTGTGTTAGATATTTCTATATGAATGTATAAACTTCAATTTATTATACTATTATGTGAATAGAGACTAAGTCCCTGCATAGTGAAGCTGAGACATTGAGAAATGAGAATATTGGTGCTTAGATTTATTGAGGCCAAGGAAACCCCTACCTAGAGATAAGTCTATCAGTAACAAACTATTAGTTAGATGAGCAATAAGATTTGAGGGAGATGTAGTTGGCATGGAACCTTGCATAGGAAGCTACCATTCGGTATGTTGAGGAATGAAGAGTATGGACTCATTAGTAGAGGTCTTAGGGCTAAGGTATCGAGCGATGGAAGTCTCAATGGCTAAGGTAGTGCTCTTGAGTTGGGACACTCACCTAACCAAGCTTGATAACCCCAACAATTATCAAGCATTCTAGGATTGATGCGAGAGTATACTTCTATGTTGGACTATGAATATCTTGTTGCTCGTTTCCTTAATAATGATGAGGATTGTACGTTAGAAGAGGTATATGTACTCTCAATCATTTTCCAATTCTAGTGTGAAGAATTGTTCATCTATGGGAAGTATAAATTCGTATATAGTCAAGGGTATATTATTATATCGTAGATAAAACCCTAGGTTTCCCCTTTTATGATTGTCATTGTGTTTTATCTTTGTGTTTGATGGTAGAACTTCTTACCTATCTTTGTGAATGAGATTTCAAGAATAAATCACCTCATGCCTTCTCCTTTGTTTTCGTTGTTGTGCATATATATGGTATGAAATTATTATAGTGCTTAAAGATTAAGGATGAGGACGTCAAGATCAAAAGAGACTTAGAGAAAGGCAATGATACATGAGAGAAGATGGCAAGTAACAAGGATAATGCTACAGAAGGTTCGATATGGCTATGAAAGACATTTACCTTTAATTTAGAATAGGTATGGGTCTGTAAATAGTCATTGCTCTGACTTAGGAATGTGATGGATAGTTAAGGTATGTTAAAATGTATATGTGTACACGTCTCAAATTCTTGTTTCAAATGATAGCATTCATATCAACAACAGTAAAGTATTTCCTTATTAATGCATGATAAGTGAATCTATGACGTATGTCTTTAATATTTTCTCTAAGATTTAAATGAAATGAAATTTTAAATCCAATATAAAATCAATCAATGGAATATAAATGCTTATAAGTATTGGGTAAAGAGTGGGTGTTATAGAACCTATGGGGAATAGGTTTGTTGTGTCTTTTGTTGTGTGTATTTGTAATTGAGATTTGCAATAGATGCTTGACCTTATTTTGGATTCCTTCCTAAAGGCCATGGTTATGGCCCATTGGGTTTCCTGTTTTGTGTTGGATCCTAAACCATTGGTTTGGAAACCTTCCTTATGTTGCCTAGTCTACTAGAAGTGACTAAAATGCAGTTTTAAGAATGGTTGACTCAGAATTGTATTTGGGCACTAAAGGTGGAAGGCGATGTCGTGTGATGGACTTATGGACTGAGTTGACCCATGGTCCTCCATCATTTGTTCAATGATTGTTTAGACGAAGTGTTGATTGAATCATATTGGTGCGTGTTAATTGAATGATTGTTGTGTACTTTTGTGAAGCCACTCCTGTAAGGGAATGACTATTGATTAATGATTTATGTTTATGTATTCCTCTTGAGGAAATCCTAATCAATTTGCACTATTAGGAATTCATGGTGAGATGTAACATCCAATATGGCGGGAAGGCAACAACTGATGTAGGTCAAGTTCTCCATGATCTAGCTACAACTGTGGCTCAATTGGCTATGGTCATAAATCAGGTGACCACTATGATCCTTAGGCAAATGCCTTTAGGTGACCCCCAAGTTCTAGAGACAATTCTGACTCACAGTTTTCGCTACCAGATTGTTGAGACGATGCCACCGTGACGTGTTCGTTGTGTCCTTATGTTGACCCTTGCTCCTGCATTAGTAAAGGGAAGTGAAATGCAATGCGTGCTTCCTACACGTGAGGTCTATCTCTCAAGTCTAGGAAAGAGTGGGTACTTAATACGACCTTGCACAATAGCCTAGAGGAATTGTCAACGTCAACAATGCCCACCTTAAGTGCAACTATTACACCAAAGACAATAGGGGATGCCTAAATGACCATAGTTCATGAAGTTCCTGTTGGGTGTTGCAAATGAGGAGGCCTGCATTTCGCGTTCAGTTGTCCTTTTAAAAGGAAAGTTTGCTTCGTATGCAAGAAGGAAGGACACTATGCTAGAGTTTGTCATGGTGCCTTACATAAGGATCTTCAAGTTACTATAGACTAATGAAGAAGTTTCCGATAGGTGCAGAAACGAGTAGTGGAACCAAGACCTCTCAGATCAAGGACCCAACCTTGATGAAGTGTGATAAAATCAGTGATCCTTAGATTTGTGATGTATTTTAGGTAAGATCACCTTTTGTTTAAGTTGACGATGAGCTTATGATCTTGTCCATGTGTTCTTTATTCGCACTTCCCCTAGTATCTTTATTTTCATTTGTGATGTGTAAAACTACTCTCTTTTGAAGTTAAAGATGGTATTTCCTATTCCTATTTAAGGTAGTGGTGTTGTGAAGGTTATTATGCTTATGACCAATTTCCTATTCGTATTATTTGTTTCCTTTTAATAATAACGATTGGTTTTCGAATTGTTGTCTCTTATTGAGTGAAAATCTGTTTTTCCCTTACTGTTGTTATTTCTTCTGTATTGTATGAACTTCTCTCTTATGAACAAAGATTTTATTTACAAATTTAAATTAATCTAGTTTATTCCATGAAAATTTATTGAGCGTATGACTATCTGCTTATCCCCTTTTAACTATCAAATATTGTTTTTGAAGTTAGTTGTTACCCTTAAGTACACCTTGTATCAATTGATGGTGTCTCTATATTAATAATTCAACTATTTTAGAAAAATGTATAGTGAGATCGAATTGGAATATTTTTAGTGCATCATCAACAAAATTCAATAGCAATAATATATTTACCACATGATGACCCAATCAACACACATATTTAATATTCAAATAATACAAAAGGACCAACCCACCTTTATGGGACCATTCTAAGTGAAATTACACAAAAGGATGTCAAAACAATTCTGACTTCCCATCATCTACTAAGCACTTCTTCAATTCTTTGAATATGCTATATTATTGTTATGTCTTGAAAGTTTACTAGATTATTATGTTTCCATTACCTACAAGTAATTCCAATTTAGGAGCCTTTGATGTTCTCATTTTGGATTCTCAAAACATCATTTATATATGATTTCTTTCCACGATGCTTAGGTGAAAGGTATCCCTAGGTGAAAGGTATCCCTTATAGAAATCTGCTACGCCAATTGTTTTGAACAATGCCGGTCTTTCTGGAGTAACAATAGATGGTGTTGGACCTATGTTCTCACTCCATTCTGGGCCACAATATGTAGCTGTGGACAACCTTTCTTTCCATGAGTTTACCACTGCTCGACGCTCAATGCTCCTATATATCCCATTTGTCACTACCTGTCAAACCATATATATAGCAAAGGCATGATTATAATGATTTGTCAAGTTAATTTTTGTATTATAAATAATAAATCATAAAATCCAATAATATAATAAAAAATAGTTAAAAAATATACATATCACATAAATGATGTATTATATGTACTCATTATGAAAAAATACCATAAATCATAAAATTATAATTGATTGTTACCATAAAAGTTTAAGTTAATGAATAAATAACTTATAGCATGTAAGTGTATTTGGATAAACATCTTAAAAAAAAATAGTGTTAAACTAGCAACTTTCCTATACATTGCATGAATATTGTCAAACATAGGTACAATATTAAAAATATAAATTAACAAATGAGAGAAGGTTGATTTAATTGATAGAAAACCATTTTTTAAGAATAAAAATAATACATGCTTTTGAAATTTTAATTGTAAAAAATTTAAGAATTAATTTAGTTGATAGAAAATTATTTTAATAGTTATCGACAAATATTTTATTATGTCTATGTTGATTAAATAGATTTAAGCATTGATTTAGGAAATTAGAGAAAGTGAAATTCTTCTTCAACTAATATATAAATAAAGGAGAAAATATATTAATTCAATATGAAAATTTAAAAGACATTTATCGCAAAATTTAGTAGATTAAATATGGCTGAATAGAGTACTTAAAGATGTTATACCTATTCAGAAAAATGTGGACCTAAATTAATATTATAGGTGTGATTTAGAATATATTCTTTTGATAATAACTTACTCTCTTTGAACTTTCTTCTAAATAATGATATATGTTACTTTTATTTTTTTCCTTTCAAATTTATATTTAAATATTTCTAAATTAATTACACATATTTTTTATAATTTAATTCTTAAATGTCTTTCAATATGTATTTAATTTTAAGGCTTTACATGAATTAATTATCCATAATTTCTTTTATAATCAAAATATTTATTTTAAATCATATTTTTAATTTTATTTTAATTTAAAAATATTTGTATCATTTATGAGATATTTAGAAGTGTTGGTGCGGGTGATGATGACAAAATTCACTAAAAAGAAATGAGTTAAAATAAGTTGCATGAAATTTAAGTGACCACTTGAATTGGTGGAAAACTTATGCTAACTACGTATTGAATCAAAAAAGAATTGGTGGAAAACTTATGCTAACTACGTACGAGCTCAGGTAATACATGAATTGACAAAAATAAGACAGAGCTGTCAAAGTGAGCCAACCCGGTTCATTTGAGTTGGCTCACTATGGGTTGAACAAAAAAGTGAGTCAGTTCCACTTGGCTAACTTTTGGGCGAGTCAAAAAATAGTCAATCCAGCTCAATCTACCAAGGGTTGGTAGGTTAAATGGGTTGAGTTACCTAAAATAAAAAATAAAATTTAAACATGATTTTTATTTTTTTTGTGACAAAATATTATAACAATTAAACATTTAAATTTTAAACTAATGTCATGACATATGTAATTGTAAAGAATAATTACTAATTAAGGATGATATATATCTAATATAGTGAGTTTTTTTCTTTTTAAAAAACTTATTAATCCCTAACCTGCAAGCTAGTTTGGAACCCGGGTGAGCCGTGAGTTAAGTGAGCTGGGCCAACTTTTGGTTATAATCATAGCGAGCTGAATTTTTTCAATCTAACCTGACTCGAACCCGTGGTGGGTTGGATTAGCTCGTCGGGTCATGGCTCACTTTGATAGTTCTAAGTGGAATAAAGATGCTAATATTGATATATTATGTTAATAAGCTGATTAACTTGATCTTGTCCCATATATTATTTGGTTTTGATCGGGTAGGGTTCGAGTTCATATAAATAACTGTTAGAATTTGTAGTGCAGACCCAATGAGAGAGTGTTGATTGGACTTAAGTGTTGATTGGACTTAACGGTATATAAAGGATATAAGGTGTATTACCTTAAAGATTCAAATTAATTGGGTTTGATCTCTCTATCCTTATATACACTTTGATTTGACTTTATTTGCCCGATGTGGGACTTTAATTCCCTAACAATAACCCTAACAAAATTTCATGTTAGATAAGAATAAAGATAAATTTGTCACAACCCGTTTCATACTTACGCATTCCAATAATGTTATTTAGTTATGAATATTATGTTATTTTTTTTTAATATTGCTTCATATATTATACTAAAAATTAAACTATAATATTTTATAAAGACTAAAATCAAATTAACTTTTTAATTTTATGAGGACTAAAATCAAGCTTTTAAATTTTATGAAAACTGAAATCAAACTTAAATTTTATAGAAATTAAAATTAAACTTTAAATTTTATAGAGATGAAAAAAATCACTTGCCACATGAACAACACACGTGATAGCCACGAGGATGCCACGTCATCTAAAAGTCTGTGTATACAGTACTGACATGACACCCCGTTAGCCACATCAGCACTAAGTTAATGGAGTTAGATGTGTTGATAAAAAACAACACGTTCTGAATTTGAAGGGACTAATATAGTACAAAATGTTTTAGAAGACTAAAATCGAATTTAAAAAATTTTAGAGGAAGAAGAACATATTTTATTCTAGATTTTAAATCGAATACCAAACGTTACACATTATCTCTCATGAATACAAGTCATAAATTTTAAGCACTTACCTCCAAAACATCTCCGACACTAATGGTGAAAGCATTTGGGAGGGGTTTAACAGGAACCCATGTTCCATATTTTTTTATTTGGAGGCCGTCCACTTCATTGGATTGGAGAAGGATGGTGAGGGCAGATGCATCAGTGTGAGGCCTTAGGCCAAGGACATTTTCTGGTTGGGGACGAGGAGGATAGTAATTGATCCTTATTGCTTGGTCTCCTTCCCCTATTGACTCTTTAATGTCCTTTGGTTCTATACCAAAAGCTTTCCCAATAAGAACATAAATGTTGTTGGCAAGGCCTCTCGTCTCCTTACAATAAACCTCTAAATTTTCCCTGCAGGCCAACGTTAATTTGTCAATGTGATTTTTCAGACACGGCAATGGCAACTTCTAACTTCATCTGTGCATTTGTCTTTTCAAAGGAGCAATCTTTATCTGAAAAATTGAAACCATATATATGATTGATATAAAATATAGACAAAATAAATGTTATAATTTTTATTTGAATATATTTTTCATTCAACGAATTTGTGAAAATTTTACTTCTCACAGTTTCACAACAAATTCGAATTGAAGATAATAATTGAGCTTTACAAACTCTACCTTTTACCAGTTTTTTGTAATAATGTTACATTCTCTCATAACATCTTTTTATTAAATTTTCTAATATTTTATAAAAAAAGTATTAAATGCAAAAAGAGTTTAATGTTCATGCACTGCCAGTGTAAAAAGTTTTATACTGTCAACTAATAAGAAATCACCATTGATATGATTTTTAAAGTATTTATTATAAAAGTCAACAAACTTACAATACATGGTGGTTTGTGATTAGATAACAATGTAAAACTATTTTACACTGTCAATGCAGGATCTGTTTTCTCATGCAAAAATGATATTTTTCATCTTTTGTACTAATGTGATCGACCACAATTTTTTCAAAGACTAAAATAATGTTTCACTCAATAATTCTTTTTCAATGGATTCTGCAAAAGTGTTGTTTTCACAATTAATTTAAATTTTACATTTTACTCTAAAATCTATCAAACTTTGACCTGAAAAGATATAAAGTTGAATTAACGAATTTCTTATAATAATTAACATTTAATTTAATCAATTCTAAAGAATATATATAAAAAGGAAGAAGATAAAAAATCTACCTTGTATATTTCCTCAAACAAAGATACAATATATACAGAATACATATCTGTAATTGATGATTACGCTTCTATAAACCAAGGGTTTTATTTCTATAATCAAGCTATTCTATTGTGAACAGTTACCAAATTTACAACAAAAATCATGGGATACAATTGACTTTCCTAACACTTCCCCTCGGTTGAAGAGTGAATATCAAGAACTCCTAACTTGCGCTTCATTATAGAAAAAGCTTCCTTCCCTAATGGTTTAGTGAACACATTAGCCAGTTGCTCAGCCGAAGGAACATATTCAGTTGTAATGGAACCATCCTGAATCTTGTCACGAATAAAGTGACAATCTATCTCTATGTGTCGGGTTCTTTCATGAAATACTGGGTTAGCTGCAATGTGAAGCGCTGCTTTGTTATCACAGTACAACAATGCTGGTTTTGAGTGCAAAATCTGCAGATCCTTCAACAATGATCGTAGCCAAGACAGCTCATAACAAGCACTAGTCATGGCTTTATATTCAGCTTCTGCCGAGGATAGAGAAACAATCTTTTGTCTTTTTGTTTGCCAAGAAATCAAAGAAGATCCCAAAAAAACACAATAACCTATGGTTGATTTTCTAGATATTAGGCAACCTCCCCAATTTGAATCACAAAAGGCACGCAAAGATAAATAATTTTGGGAAGGGAAAATCAAACCTTGACCTGGGTTGTTCTTTAGATACCGTAATACACACATGGCAGCTTCCAAATAAGGTTTGCGTGGAGCATGCATGAATTTACTCAATATGTGCACCGAGTAGGTGATATCCGGACGAGCAACAGTCAAATAAATTAGGCGTCCTACAAGCCGGCTATATAAGGATAGATCTTTTAACAATTCTCCTTCATCTGACAGTTTTGCATTTTGCTCTATGGGAAAATCTATAGATTTAGCTCCCAAATATCCTCCCTCTTTCAGAATTTCCAAAGTATATTTCCTTTGTGAAATGAAAATACCTTTCTTTGATCGATAGATCTCCATACCCAAAAAATACTTTAAGTCACCCAAATCTTTAATCCGAAAACAGTTATGTAGAAACTAGTTTAAGAATATTTATAGTAATGGGATCATTGCCAGTTATGAGGATGTCATCAACATAGATCAATAAGGCAGTAAATGATTTGCCTTTCTTACATGTAAACAAAGAGCAATCTGCTTTGGATTGAACAAATCCAGCATCTTGAATGGCTGTAGAGAACTTGGCAAACCATTGACGAGAGGCTTGTTTTAATCCATATAAGGGCTTGTTGAGGCGACACACAAGATTCTCCCTCTATTGCTAAAAATCAGGAGGAAAAGACATAAATTTCTTCAGAAAGATCTCCATGAAGAAATGCATTATGGATATCAAGTTGATGCAGAGACCAATTTTGAGCAGCTGCCAAAGCTAATAAGCAATGTATCGTAACCATTTTAGCAGTAGGTGAAAAGGTATCATGATAATCAATACCTTCAAGTTGTGTGTAACCTTTTGCTACAAGATGTGCTTTATAGCATTCAAGAGAACCATGTGATTTGCGCTTGATTTTGTACACCCAGCGACAACCGATAGCTTGCTTTCTAGGAGGAAAAGGTGTGAGAGACTAAGTATTGTTGGCCTTTAAGGCAACCAACTTAGATTGTATTGCTGTTTGCCAATAAGATTGGGAGGCAGCTTTGTTGTAGCACGTAGGCTCAACATCATTAGTAATAGTAGCAATAAAAGATCTTTGTCGTGGTGAGTAACGATCATAAGAGATAAAATCACAGAGAGCATATCATGTACCTTTACTTGGAAAAGATTACGAGGATGACAATGATTTAGGAGAACTTACTTGATTACTAATATAGTCAAGCAAGGCTATAGGGGGAACATGAGATTGTTGAGAACAACGCAAGGGGGCTATTGATGAAGTGGTAGAATTAGGAGGGATGGAATCTGCAGGTGATGGCTGAATGGGTGAGGAGTCTAAGATGGCAACGGGTATGACAGAATCTATTTGAAGTGAAGAAGGGGAAATGGATTCTAAGGGAAAAATATCCTCATGGAAAATAACATCACGGCTAGTGACGACTTGATGACCGTTAATATCATATAATTTGTAAGATTTTTGGCCAACAGGATAACCAAGAAAAACACATTTGGTGGCACGAGGAGCAAACTTATGGGTAACATGAACATTAGTAGCATAAGCTAGACAGCCAAAAACTCTAAGATGAGAATAAGAAGGAATTTTACCATAAAGTTTCTAAAATGGAGTTTGGTGAGAGAGTATAGGTGTGGGCAATAGATTAATTATATGAACAGCAGTGGAGACACATTCTACCCAAAAGTGTAAAGGGAGATGAGCCTGAAAACGAAGAGCGCAAGCTGACTCAAGGATATGTCTGTGTTGCGTTCAACCACTCCATTTTGTTGAGATGTGTAAATGCAAGAATGTTGGTAAGTGGTGCCTTGTTGTTTAAAAAATTATCTCAAAGAGAAGAACTCCCCTCCATTGTCAACTCAAACATTTGCTATTGTAGTATTGAATTGGGTTTTCACAAAAGAGAAAAAATTGGTTAGCACATTTCTCGTCTCATTTTTGTGATGCATGAAAAAAACCCAAGTAAAGCAAGAAAAGTAGTCCACAATAGTCAAAAAAATATTTAGCACCAGAAAGAGAAGGAACTTTGAAAGGTCCCCAAATATCGCAATGGATTAATTCAAAAGGTTTAACAGAAGAAATGGCACTAATGGAAAAAGGAAGCCTTGTTTGTCTTGCAAGTGCACGGACATTACAATTATTATTTGGTTCCAAAGGGAAATGTAGCAAGGTCTTCGCCATAAAGTCTAATATAGAGGAGGATAAGTGTCCTAGACGTCGATGCCACAAGATAGTAGAAGTGTTTTGAGAAGCGGAACCTCTAATGGTATGGACAGATTGGACAGGATGGTGTGACTTATTTGCTGCCATTGCAACCAAGTAATAGAGTCTGCCTCATTGTTTACCCAAACCAATCGTCGTCCCCATCATCAAATCCTGCAAAAGACACCATTGAGGAAAGAATGTTACTGAACAATTTAAATCTCTTGTGACCCGACTCACAGACATTAAATCCACCTTGCAAGATGGCACCCCAAGCACATTTTTTAAATAAATAATGGGACTCAAAGGTAAATTTCCAGTAGAGAGAATTGGAGCCCGGTCTCCATTTGGCATAACAACTGGTGGTAAAAAAGTGTTCTCCTTACTATTGACAAGCAGAGCAGGAGAAGAATGGTCTGTTGCACCACTATCAATTATTAGTGGGGGCAAACCTGAAAAAGCATTGACATTGTTTGCCTTGTGAGTAGCTAATTGAGATGCTCCAGTGCCCTGCAAAATAGACAAAATTTGTTGTAGCTGTAATTCAGTTAACCCATTCATAAGGGGCTGAACCTGTTGCATCATTGGAGCCTTTCTAATATTATTAATCGAAGATTGATTGTTGTCATTGGGCTTGAAATGATTATTTTTGGATGTTGTATGCTTAGGATGTCTAGGTGGATAACCATGTAACTTCTAGCATGTCTCTCTCGTATGATGATCTCTATCGCAATAAGAGCAATGTAGTGGCTTGGATTATTGGAATTAGAACGAGAAGAAGAACCAGATTTGTGTCGAACGTCAAGGGCTACTGGTTTTTCTGTTTGGACAACCATGGTAGATGCTTCTATTGTCTCTCGTCTTGCACCCAAATTACGTTGCTTTTCTTCTTGAATAGTGGAAGAGAAAGCCTGTGAAACATCAGGTAAAGGATTCATAAGAAGGAGTTGACCACGAATAGCACTATAAGACTCATTCAACCCCATGAGGAATTGCATCAACTTGCGTCTTTTATTGCTTGCTCCATAGGTGCAAACAACATCCTTGTAGGATCCTAGTTCATCCCACAATTTTTTTAACTTCATATAATAAGCCGCAACTGTCATTTGATCTTGAGAAACACAAGCAATCTCTTTCTCAATCTGAAAAATTCGTGGTGCATTGCTCTGAGAAAAGCAATTTTGAAGATCTTCCCAAACTTCATGAGCAGTGTCATAAAAAATAACACTGTCTGCAATATCAGCTATCAAAGAATTAAGAATCCATGATAATATCATATCATTGCATTTTTTCCAAGCTGCGTAGTTATCTAGTTTGGTTTCAACAGACAGTGCCTTGAGGGTTCCATCAACAAAATCAAATTTGGATTTTGCATTTAAAGAGATGGTCATGGCTCTACGCCAAGTTGAATAGTTGTCACCATCAAGAGGTTTAGAAACAATAATCATTCCAGGATGGTCAGAATGATGAAGAGAATAAGGGTTGTTGGAAGTTGCCATAACAAGCAAAGAAAAAAAAAAGGTAGAGAAAAGAGAGCAGATCGTCACCGCTCTGACACCATGTAAAAAGGAAGAAGATAAGAAATCTGCCTCGTATATTTCCTCAAACAGAGATACAATATATACAAGAATACATATCTGTAATTGATGATTACGCTCCTATAAACCAGGGATTTTATTTCTATAATCAAGCTATTCTAATGTGAAAGTTACGAAATTTACAACAAAAATCATGGGATGCAATTGACTTTCCTAACAATATATTGGTACAAAGAGAAAAAATATATTTAAAGAGCACCTGAAAGGTGGTGGTAAATGAGGAAATAGGTGGCGCTTCCTTGAGTGAGATGGAAGAGTTAAAATGTAGAACCCATCCACCCAATCTAACGGTTCCTCTTTAGACACGCCAATAATTTGACCAAATCCCTCCACTCCATACCTCCTGGTTTTTGCCAAAGCTTTTTCTTCTTCTCTTCCAATGAAAGATTGAAGAGTTCATAAGCACCCATCTTTACATCTTCCACCAATTCGTTGCTAATTCCGTGATTAATCAGCTGTTATACAAAAACCACAATTGTATCGGTTAATGTCCCGTTCTCTCTTTTGGTGCAATTACACTTACTACTTAGTCAGCCCTACATCATTTCGATTGCACCCTTTTACTTTTCCTTTCATTCTTCTGTGTTCTTTTTTTTTTTTTTGGGTAGAATTTATAGGCATATTAACTTCGAATATAAAATACAATTTTATTAATAATTTAAAGTAAATTAAAATATAAAATATTAATACATGCGTTTAAAGTGTTTTAGATTTTAAAATCATAACAATTTGTTTTAATTGATAAAAAATTATAATAATAATTAACAAATATTTTGTTAAGTTTAATTAATGTTAAGTGAAATTTTGAGAATTAATTAAAAATTAAAAAAACAAAAATCTAATTGAAGTTAGTAAATAATTAAAGAAAAATATTAATTAAATTTAGTACAATTGTTTACAAGACATATTACAAATGAAAATGATTAATGGCTACGTGAGAATAAAAAAAAATGTGTAAAAGTCATTTCATTTTGTATAATAGTTAAATTAACTACTGATGGTTGAAAAAAATAAAAATACAAGAAAACATGTGTCATCAAAAATAGAAAAAAAAAATGGATATGTAGATACCAACCCGAAAGAAACCCCATTCTTTGCATGCAAGGTCTAGCTTCTCCAGCTCAGGACCCTTCACTTCTTCAGCCAACAACTTATTTAGGTCAATGACAGGGAGCTGAGGCAAAGAGTCTGTTTTAGATAAAATTGGAGGGTCAATATCTGGACGAACATATCTCTCTGGAGCTTTGGTTAGTGCCTCCTTTGCTAGTTCTTTCACTGAAGGAATAAGAAGAGGTGATCCAAACACCGCTGTTTCTGGTTCCATATAGATGAATGTTCCCTTCTCTCTCAACTCTTTAGGACATGAATGATGTCAAATATATGTGTGTATGTATATGTTTGGACATTGATACTGAATTTTCTAAGACAGATTGTGGATTTTTTTTTATGGGAAGGGGGGTTGAGGCTTCGCTATCCATTGACCACAAATATTAGAATAATAATGAAATATATCACAGATGCAAAATAAAGGTCATGACAAAACAAATTATTATTATTATTATTAATTCATTTGCAAATGGCTTGGGGTGGCTTGTTTTCCAGCGCAGCCATGGATATATATGTATGTGGCATTTTCTTCCTTACACATGATTGTGTAGTCTACAGATCCATTTAATTAGATCACATAAAATACAGCCTATTAATAAAATATATTTGTTATTAAAATATGAGCTCAAATATAAATTTCTAACAGCCAATATGGACAATATATATATGCTAATAAATGGATTTTTTTTAGTGCGTCATGAATAAAATTCAGTAGCAATAATATACTTTACACATGATGACCCAATCAACACACATGATCAATATTCAAATGATACAAAAGGACCAATCCCCTCATATGGGACCATTATAATGAAATTACACAGAAGAATATCAAAACAAATACGGCTTCGTTCGGTTTATATTTTAAAAAAAACATATCAAAACAACTACTTCCTGGCATGTAAAATTCTGACTTCCCATCTTCTACTGAGCACTTCTTCAATTAAATTTGAATTTGCTTCAATCCAAATCTCGTGACGAATAATTACATATTGTATTTGAAACAAAGTCATTATATAATTCTTATGTCTTGAATTAGGTTTACTTAATTATCATGTTTCCATCAACTACAAGTAATTCCAATTCCAGGAGCTAGCCTTTGATGTTCTCATTTTGGATCCTCAAAACATCATTTATGTATGATTTCCCACGATGCTCAGGTGAAAGGTATCCCTTATAGAAATCTGCTACGCCAATTGTTTTGAACAGTGCTGGGCTTTCTGGAGTAACAACAGATCGAGCTGGACCTATGTTTCCACTCCAATCTGGGCCACTAAATGTAGCTATAGATAGCCTTTCGCTCTGTGAGTTTACCACTGCTCGATGCTCACTGCTCCTATATATCCCATTTGTCACTACCTGTCAAACCATATATATATATATAGGAAAGGCGTGATTATAATGATATGTCAAGTTAAATTTTGTATTATAAATAATAAATCTTCAAATTCTATAATACAATCAAAATTAGTTTAAAATATACATTTAACATAAATGATGTATTCTATATACTCATTATGAACAAAAATATTATTAATCATAAAATTATATAAAATTGATTATTACCATGAAAATTTAAGTCAATAAATAAATAATGTGTATCACGTAAGTAATTGAATGTATTTGGATAAACAACTTAAAATAAGAAAGTGTTAAACTAGCTAGTTTGCTATACATTACTTGAATACTTTCAAATATAGGTAAAATATTAAAAATATAAATTTAAAATAATTGAGAGAACGTTGATTTAATTGATACAAAACTATTTTTTAGCAATAAGAATTTGGAGTAAAATATAAAAAATATATGCTTTTGAAATTTTAATTGTTGAAAATTTAAAAATTAATTTAAATGATAGAAGTTTATTTATTTCATTAGTTATTGACAAATATTTTATTATGTTGATTAAATAAATTTAAGCGTTGATTTAAGAAACCAGAGAAAGTAAAAATATTCTTCAGTTAAATTATTAATAAAGGAGAAAAGGTATCGATTTATTATGAAATTTTAAAAGATATGTATAACAAAATTAAGAAGATACATAACTATATGTCTGAAATAGAGTAGAGTAGTTAAAGAAGTTATACCTATTCAAAAAAGGGTTATCTAACTTACCCCAAGTAAAAATAAGGTTAAACAACCTTGTCAAATATGATTGGTGTAATTTTTTATATACTTAAATATGATTGATACAACACAGAAAATTACACTAATTATCTTTAATGAGATTGTTTAACCCTATTTTTACTTGGGGTAAGTTAGACAACTCCATTCAAAAAATAATGAGGACCTAAATTTATAATATAGGAGTGATTTAGAATATGCTCTTTTGAGAGTAACTTACTCTCTTAGTACTTTCTTCTACTGAATAATATATGTCATTTTTAATTATTTTTCTTTTAAATTTATATTTAATTTTTTCTAAATTAATTGCACATATTTTTTATAATCTTAAATGTCTTTCAACATATTTAGTTAAAGATGTTATACATGTTCAAAAAAATAAGGACCTAATTAAATTAATAATGCAGGCGTGATTTAATATGTTCTTTTGAGAGTAACTTACGCTCTTATACCTCTCAATTGTATTAATAACTGATCTCACTCTCTTCATGTCATAACTAAAGTTTTACCGATTTTAGCTACATTTTAGTTACCTATTTTATCTTTTAACTATTATATAAATTAACTGCACACTCTTATTTTTTTATTTAACTTCCTCTCTTTCTCTCTTTTATTTTAAAAAAAAATGTAGAGAGGCACAATGTGTCTCTCTTTCCTCTAGATAATTAATAATATTCACTAAAGAGAAATGAGATGTTAAAATAAGCTGCATGAAATTTAAGTGGCCACTTGAGTTGGTGGAAAACTTAAGCTAACTACGTACGAGCTCAGGTAATAAATGAATTGAAAAATAAGCTAGTGGAATAAAGACATTAACATTGCGTAGACCTACTAGAAATAATATAAAGACCCTTAAATACATATATCAACTTCAACCGACAACATTTTGATTATGAGTGATTATAATTAATTAATGAGGTTAATTAGTTTAACCAAGGTTGGGGTTGAAATGGAACAGAAGTCGAAGGCTGGACTGTTCGGAGGTGTGTAGGATAGCATCGGTCTCAAAGCTTTCCCTGCGTACGTAAAACTAGTATAGGTAGTTTGTCTAAAGTTCTCAGAATTTACATTTTGTACCTCTTGATTATGTTTGTATGCTGTTATGTTTCTGGAGTGTACCTATAGCTCTTAAAGTGTAGGTTTCATGGGTTAAACTACGAGATGGTTCATAATGTTTGCACTATCTTGTAAAGCGCGGTTAGATACTGAGTCTTGTGTCGTGATAACTACTTTTCTGGCTTTATGTTAAGCATAGTTGCTGTTCTATTTTTAGGGATACAAAGCAGAGTAAAAGAAAAAAAAAATGTATTTTCTTTTTAGGATTAAATATATTTTTAGTTTTCCAAAAATTGATCTGTTTTGGTTTAGTCCTCAGAATAATTTTTTTTTAATAAAATTTCTCAAATATTAAAAATATCCTAATTAAATTTTTGTGCTAAATTTTGTTTAACTTTTCTGTTAAATAATGGTTACATCAGTTTCTAAATAAAGTATTTTATTACCTGAAGTGCTTAGTGATAATTTTTAATAAAAAATCGTGTAATTACGTACTTTTGCATTAGAATTAAAAAAAATTGTAATTTAGGGTTAAACATGTAATAATTTTATTCAAAAAATATGTTATTAATTTGACCTGGACATAACAGTTGACATGAATGACCACATTAGTAAATTAATGGTGATTGTAATGCTGATGTGACCATCATTTAACAGAAAAGTTAAACAAAGTTTGGTACAAGAATCTAATTAGGATATTTTCAATATTTGAGGGATTTTATTTAATTTTTTTTTCTGAGAACTAAAACCAAAATAAATCAATTTTGGAGGACTAAAAATATATTTAACCTTTCTTTTTAATGTATGGGCCATATATATCCCCAAATTTTGGATAGAAAGTCTATTATATTGGTATTGGGGAGAACACACTTACGTGTACTCATGGACTTATGGAAACTACGGACTGTATTTATAACTACTGTTTACTGCTTATAATTTGATTTCAAGACTATATTTTAGGGAAAATAATTAGTTAATTAATAAGCTCTAAGTAAGCGCGTAACTACGGTGTCCCTACAAGTGGTGCTTATATCCATGTTATATATGTGACGTAAAACATGCATGATTAACTCAGTTACATATACAAATGGTGTAACCATCAAAGTATTGTAACTATTGTTCAGCTCCTCTAATTTCATGGGTCACAATAATATTGATCCAACAGAGGAGGAAAGCTCTCAAATAAAATAATAAGCACTGCCAGGCTGTTATAACCATTTTTTCTTTGTCTCCACTATCTAATAACCGTATTGCGATAGTTTTAGTCACATACATTAGGGTGTAGCCTTTCTTTTCTGCATTCTTTCTCTTTCTATATATATCTACTGTACTGCACAGCTCTTCTAAGGAAAAATAAATTACCTCATTCACTTTTTTCTCTATTCATCTTTTATCAGCTTTCTTCTTTTACTATGTATGTTAAATTTCTTAATATGGTATCAGAGCACTAAGCTCTGAACTTGTGCAACTCTGATGGCTAGAGGCAACGCTTCCTCTGGGTCAGGAGTGACCCACAATGACAATAATCGTATTATGGATCCATCCCAGGATCCAACTAGTCCTTATTATGTTCATCCAGGAGACAGTCTTGGTTCTGTTACTGTTACTCCGGTGATGAATGGTTCTAATTACCACGGATGGGCTAGGTCTATGTGACGGGCTCTCGGCAGCAAGAACAAGTTTGATTTCCTAGATGGAAGCATTAAGGTCCCTGATTCTTTTGATCCAAGTTACAAGGCTTGGAGCAGATGCAATATACTGGTTCACTCGTGGATAATGAACTCAGTGACTGAATCTATTGGACAAAGCATTGTGTTCTTGGAGAATGCCATTGATGTGTGGACAGATTTGAAGGATCATTTCTCACAGGGAGATCTCATTAGGACCTCAGAATTGTAGCAAGAAATTTACTCACTCAGGCAAGGTTCTTGTACTGTAACTGAGTTTTATTCAGAATTGAAAATCCTGTGGGAAGAATTAGAAATGTATATGCCAATGCCTAGTTGTGCTTGTGCTATAAGATGTTCTTGTGCTGCTATGCGAAATGCAAGACACTATCATTAATTGAATTATGTCATTAGATTCTTGACTGGATTGAATGATAATTTTGCTGTTGTTAATTCTCAAATTCTTTTGATGGATCCCTTGCCTAACATTAATAGAATTTTTTCTATGGTGATACAACATGAAAGGCAAAGTAATTATGTGTCTAATGATGACTCACGACTGTTAGTTAATGCTGTTATTGATTATAAGAAATCGCAAGGCAGAGGACGAGGATTTACATAAGGATCTGGAAACAAAAATTCAAATAGAATTTGCAGTTACTGTGGAAGGACTGGCCACATTGTTGAAACGTGTTATAGGAAACATGGTTTTCCACCAAATTTCCAGAGAGGTTCAGCACCTATAGCAGGAAATGTTACTGTTGATTCAGAAAATAAGGAAGATATGTCAATGAATGAGGATTCAATGTCTGTGGTGCAAGGTCTTTCTACTGAACAGTATGAGAAACTCATTAGTTTACTTCAAGGATCCAACATTTAGCAGCCTGCAGCTTCGTCTAGTCAAGTAAATGTTTGTTCTCAGGCTGGTCATTCACCTAATGAGAAACTAAAGTCAGGTAAAGCTTTCATTTCATCCTCCCTTAACACTTATGTCATGGACTCTTGGTGTAACAGCCCAAATTTCAAGTACTAGAAATAAACCACGAGGTAGCTTTTAGTAGAACCTTCTCATATGTTATTAGACAAAAGATGTCTTAAGAATTATTATTATTATATTTCCTATTATTATTATTATTATTATTATTATTATTATTATTATTATTATTATTATTATTGTGTTGTGTTGTTGTTATTATATTTATTGTTATTATTGTTGTTGTTGTTGTTGTTGTTGTTATTATTATTATTCTTATTCTTATTATTATTGTTGTTATCAATACCTTAGTATTATAAATTAGTAGGAATATTATCATACAACCCAAAAGAGCATCTAGGGCCCAATAGGGAACTAAAGCCCACTAAGCCACATACCCACCCACATGTTATAAGAATGGAATAGAGAAGGAGGGTTAGGTTTAGTCGTCACAAAATAGAGGAAGAAAAAAGTTAGAGAGAATGAGGAAAAGAAGAGAAGAAGAAGAGGAAGAGAAGGAGGAAGAATAGAAACCGGAGAATCCAAACCCTAGAACTCAACTTTGCATATCCACAAAGGTGAGTGCTCTCCCCCATGTCCTTCCTTGTTCTTGTTTATTTATTTATCTTTTCCCTCCTTATACCTAAATTTAGGGATTTGATGGGTTTTGAGGGGATTGTGAAGGAGTAAGGAAATTATAAATTAGATTGACCAATTATCGATGTAGAAGAGTGATTAAGAATCTAATTATTTATCTTGAAGCATTTAGAACCCAAAGACAATAGGAAAAATAAATTAAAATTAGTACCTCGGATCCGCCCGGCAGGATTAGATAGCCGCTGGGTGACTTTTCTTCAAAAATTGGATTCTGCGTTTACGCTAGGCACGCGGAGCCGCTGGGCGGGGTGAAATACCCGCTGGGTGGGTTGGGTTCCGACGCGGACTTGCTGGGTGGGTTCGCTGGATCGCTGGGCGGGACTTCCGTCCTGTTGGGCGGATACGACTTTTGTTATTCTGTTCTTTGTGTTTATGAGCTCCTCTTTGCAGTTTTTAACTCATTGTTGTTTGTTTTCTTATGCCTTGTTGAGGTTATATTGTATGATTATTATTTACCTTGAAAGAAACTGAGTGTGATATGAAATTGTGTCAATGTTTCATGATAAAAGTCTATAAAAAGTTGTAAGCATTATTTGTGACCATGCATTATAACATTTGAGTTATGTGATGAGGAAAGTATGTAGGAATCTGGCTGGTGGAGGCTGTGATGGGTTGTCTAACCTTAGCCTTGGGGGTTATCCGGTTGGGAAAACTCCAATGGTCCATGCTGATCCCATGGAGCCGAGCGTACTGGCAAAACTGGGTAACCCTGACTAGTCACCGAGGGATATCATGCTAGTTGAGGGTGCGAAAGCCGAAGGCATCGGTATCGATGACGCTTCTTATGGCCTGGATTTACTCCTAGTCTACTTTCCGAAAAGTTTAGGTTGGTACCACATGTGCATGAGTAGTGGTTTAGGAACATAGCACGCATATGTATCTTGTTATAGTGTGATATGTTAGAGTGTGCTATGTTGTAATTATGTGAATTTTATGTGACTCTATCTATGTGAATTCTATGTAAGAATGTAATTGTGCCTTGTGATGAAATGTTAAAGTTGTGAATAAGATAGAGAAAGGGTGAATTCCCTCATGGTGTAATAGAAAGGTATAAGACAAGTAAGAGAGAATGAAATAAGAGTATTTTAGGATGTCTGTAACCTTAGACTTGACCCTAGGGGACAGCTTTGAATATTAAAGGGAAGAAGAGTAAATTCTAAAGAGGGTTTTGGGTAAGAAAGTATAAATAATGAGGATGAGTTCTTAAGTTAAGATTGAGATAGTAAACCAATATAATAGTTGTGAGAATGAGAGAGCAATTAACAGGGAGTATTGACTGTTGAAAGGTGTAGACTCAACCATAGTTATGGATAATTATGAGAAACCCAATGAGGCTAAAGCCATGAGAGATAAGTAATGAAGGTTGTCCGAATAGAAGAGTCTAACCCAGCCGTAGAGTCCTTAGAGCACTCACTGAGACATTATGTCTCATTCTTTTAAGTTTTCCCTTTTTCAGGATACAGGTGAAGACACGCGTAGATGGAGCTTGGAGTCACGTGCAAGAAAACGTAGTCTAGTTTATATTGTTTTTGTATTCTTCCTTATATTTTGTACGATACCTTCAGGTGATAGATGAGTTATATTTGGCATGTATGTTTTTTTTTATTGTATTGTTCGTATATAATATTTAATTATATTTATGAGTAGTATTTGTATGTTGTTTCTACCTTTTTCAGTTTGTTTTTTTAAAATCTAGACCTAGTTACGGTAATGCCCCTTAGGGTGTTACACTTGGATCATTGATTCAGGTGCTAGTGATCACATTTGCGCATCTTTAGATTGTTTTGAGTCATGTTCAGAAATTAAACCAATAAGTGTCAAGTTGCCCAATGGTCATTTTTCTATTGCTAGGCATTCTGGTTCTGTCATGTTTTCTCCTGGTTTTGTTCTCACAAATGTTTTGTACATACCTGATTTCTCTTTTAATCTTCTTTCGGTTTCTAAACTGTGTAAGAGTTTGAATTGCACGGTTTCCTTTACTGAGACAAATTGCTTTATACAGGACTTGAAAACTCAGAGGATGATTGGTTATGGTGAGAAGCTAGAGGGGTTATATCACTTGATGGTTGATTCCAAGGATGCCATTGTCTCAAACGTGCAAGTTGCTGACCCAATGATTTTACCCAAAGAAGCCTTGTGGCATTTTAGACTAGGACACATTTCAAACAGCAGAATGTTATCTTTACAAAACTACTTTCCTTTTGTTACCATTGATCCAAATAGTGTTTGTGATGTATGTCATTTTGCTAAACACAAAAGATTACCATATAGTCTAAGTTCAAATAAAGCTTTGAGACCTCATGAATTGTTGCATTTTGACATTTGGGGGCCTATTTCTATTCAGTCTATACATAGACACAAGTATTTTTAACTGCTTTGGATGATTATAGTCGTTTTACTTGGATAATTCTTTTGAAATCAAAGGGAGAAGCAAGAGAGCAAGTCCAAAATCTCATAAAAATGCTTGAAGTTCAGCATGATGCTAAAATTAAAACTATAAGAACTGATAGTGGTCTAGAATTTTCAATGGATCAATTTTCTAATTCTAAGGGAATAATTCATCAAACAAGTTGTGTTGAATCCCCACAACAAAATGGGAGAGTTGAAAGAAAACATCAACATATTTTGAATGTAGGAAGGTCTCTTTTGTTTCAATCCAAATTGCCAAAATAGTTTTGGTCTTATGCTGTGTTACATGCCATTTTTATCATCAATCGCAATCCTAGTCCTTTGTTGAAGAATAAGAGACCTTTTTACTTTACTGCATGGTCATATACCTAATCTACATGATTTGAAAGTGTTTGGGTCTCTTTGTTATGCATCTACATTGCATAGTCATAGAACTAAGTTGAAACCAAGAGCAAGAAAATGTGTTTTTCTAGGTTACAAGACTGGTATGAAAGGTTCAATTTTATTTGATCTTAACAACAAAGAAATATTTATTTCAAGAGATGTCATACATCATGAACACATACTCCCTTACACCAAATCACCCTCTCTTTCTACATGGCATTACCATTCTTTTTCCTCACAGGAACCGAATAATTTTCATCCATTGCCACAAACAGATTTAACCTCTCCACCAGAAATTCCAACTCCCATTTATTCTCAAGGGGATGAAGCAAGACAAGCACCTACAACTTTGAGGAGATCTAATAGGCAGAGGCATCAACTATCATATCTCACAGACTATGTCTGCAGCCACTCTATCGTCTCAGCTGAACCAATTACCTCAAGTGCACCTCATCCCATTTCTTCCTTTCATTCTTTTTCTAATTTATCCATTTTGCAACAACATTTTTCTTTGTCTATCTTACATTCTGTTGAGCCGTAGTCCTATCAAGAGGCATGCAGGCATGAATGTTGGAACAATGCCATGAAAGATGAGTTGGCAGCCTTGGAGAAAACTAGTACACGGGTTTTAGTTGATCAACCTGCACATGTTAAACCGATCGGCAGCAAGTGGGTTTACAAAAGAAAACACAAAGCAGATGGATCTGTTGAAAGGTACAAAGCTAGGTTGGTGACAAAGGGATATAACCAAGTGGAGGGCTTAGATTTCTTTGATACGTTCTCACCAGTAGCGAAGATGACAACTGTGAGGACATTATTGGAACTTGCATCCACTTTCAATTGGCACTTACAACAATTAGATATGAACAATGCTTTCTTACATGGAGACTTACAAGAAGATGTATATATGTATATTCCACAGGGAGTTACTTATTCTAAGCCCAATCAAGTGTGTAAATTGTTAAAATCCCTGTATGGTCTTAGGCAAGCCAACAGAAAGTGGTATGAGAAGCTGACTACTCTTTTGTTAGCTCATGGATACAAACAATCAAATTCAGATCATTCTCTGTTCACTTTTACTGTTGCCACCCAATTTACAGCTTTATTGATCTATGTGGATGACATTATATTGGCAGGAAATTCAATAGAGGAGTTCACTCGAATTAAAACTATTCTCAATTCTACCTTCTAGATTAAAGATTTAGGGACTTTGAAATATTTTCTTGGCATAGAGGTGGCACACTCAGTCTCGGGTATCACTTTTTGTTAGAGAAAATATGTCTTGGATCTTCTACATGAGACAGGATTACTTGGTTGCAAGCCTGCAAAAACCCCCCTTGATACTTCAATTAAATTACAGCAAGATGGAGGAAGTCCTTATAGTGATGAAGCAGGTTATAGGAGACTAATTGGGAAGTTGTTGTATCTTACCTTAACTAGATCGGACATTAAATTTGCAACACAACAACTCAGTCAGTTTTTAAGCAGTCCTACAATGACACATTATAATGCAGCTTGTCGTGTAGTTCGGCATCTCCAAGGGAGTCCTGGAAAAGGTTTACTTTATCCTAGGAAAACAGAATTGCAGCTCCTTGGTTTCTCTAATGCAGATTGGGCTGGTTGTCTAGACTCTCGCAAGTCCATTTCCGGTTATTGCTTCTTTCTTGGTTCATCCTTGATATCTTGGAAAGCCAAAAAGCAGCAAACAGTTTCCATATCATCTTTTGAAGCGGAGTACCGTGCTTTCTCGATTGCTGCCTGTGAACTTCAGTGGTTATTGTATCTTTTCCAGGATCTTCATGTTACCTGTCAACGTGCACCCGTGTTATATTGTGACAATCAAAGTGCGATGCACATTGCTGCCAATCTTGTGTTTCACGAAAGAACTAAGCATCTGGAAATAGATTGCCATTTTGTTTGTGACAAAGTGCAAAGTGGTGTATTCCGTTTGCTACCCATTTCTTCCAAGGACCAGCTAGCTGATCTTCTCACCAAAGCATAGTCTCCAAAGTCTTTTCTTCCTTTCATTTCCAAGCTGGGCATGCTAGATATCTACCATGCTCCAGCTTGCGCGGGGGGGTTGGTTAAGCTCCTCTAATTTCATGGGTCACAATAATATTGATCCAATGGAGGAGGAAAGCTCTCAAATAAAATCACAAGCACTGCCAGGCTGTTATAACCATTTTTTTCTTTGTCTCCACTATCTAGTAACCGTATTGCGATAGTTTTAGTCATACCTTAGGGTGTAGCCTTTATTTTCTACATTCTTTCTCTTTCTATATATACCTACTGTACTGCACAGCTCTTCTAAGGAAAAATCAATTACCTCATTCACTCTTTTCTCTATTCATCTTTTATCAGCTTTCTTCTTTTACTATGTATGTTAAATTTCTTAATAACTATTAACTAACAAATATCAATCATATTTTATGTCGCATCACTAGGGTAAAGTTATCCTATAGTGCATATAAATTAGATTTTAAATCGACTACCAAAAATTACACATTATGTCTCATGAATACACTTATAAATTTTAATCACTTACCTCCAAAACATCTCCGAGACTAACGATGAAAGCATTTGGGAGGGGTTTAACAGGAACCCACGTTCCATCTTTGTTTATTTGGAGGCCTTCCACTTCATTGGCTTGGAGAAGGATGGTGAGGGCTGAAGCATCAGTATGAGGTTTTAGGCCAAGGACATATTCTGGTTGGGGACAAGGAGGATAGTAATTGATCCTTATTGCTTGTCCTGCTTCCCCTAATGACTCTTTAATTTCCTTCGGTTCTATACCTAGAGCTTTTCCAATAAGAATATAAATGCTGATGGCAAGGTCTCTCATCTCCTTACAATAAGCCTCCAAATTTTCCCTGCAGACCAACGTTAACTTACCAATTAATGTGATTTTCAGATACTACTCGGCAATGGCAATCTTCAAATATCATGTGGGCATTGGGTGACAGAGGCAAGAATTTGTCATTTCAAAGGCACAAATTTTCATGAAAAATTCAAATCATATTATTTTATTTAGGGAGATGAAAATTTAGACAGAGTGAATGGCGTTCCAGCTCAAAACAGGAAAAGCTTCCGTACTTAAAAAGAACTATATGATTGATAATATAGAGAAAATACATGTTATAGTATTTGAATATATGTTTCACATTCAACGTATTTGTGAGAATTTTACCTCTAACAGCCTCACAACAAATTCGAATTGAAGATAATAATTGAGCTTTACGAACTCTACCTCTTAGGACTTTTATTAATAGCTATTACTAAAATATTGAGTAAATTACATTTTGCATTTTCCACATTAATCAAAGTTTAAGGGGGTTAACTGATAAAACAAAGTTAAGGGAAGTTGTATATGTCCTTTTTCTTTTCTTTTTTATTCACAATAATATCATTTACTTTATTTAAATTAATGTTGATATTAGTTTGAACTTTATCTTTATGCTCCCTGTGTTGTTTTTCTTTATTACTGTTTCGAAAATCAGACTCGATTAGTTTGTTGGTTGAATCATGAAACGGCTAAGTGTCTGGCTCGGATGATCTCCAAAATCTGCTTACAAAAAGACTGGTTGAACCGATAAAAAAAATTAGACAAATCAGTGCAAAGGTTTAATGATTCCACCAGTTGGGATGAGCACACCTCACTGATCTTCCTCATTGGAGAGACCACCGGAACCCACAAGGAAGAGAAAGAGAGAGAGAGAGAGAGAGAGAGAACTTTTGAAAGTAATGGGTGGGGAAGAGGAAAAAATTAATAAGTAGAAGTATAAAACACAACACAGTGATGAGACCAAATGGTACAATAATCTCTGAGAAAGTAACCTCTTTACTTATGCAGCGGTGGGTGAGAATGTGAGAAACATATTAGGGTTTCACCTTATCCTCTGTCTATATAATTCAGAATAACTATCTTATACAAGAGTGTTTTTAGCTGTTATTTTTTAACGAGAGTGTTTTAGCTGTTATTCTTCAACTAGAGTGTTTTTAGAATTTCTTTTAATCTCTCATATCTTTTAATCTATCATTTTTAATATCTTTAGTTATAAATTAAATTTCAATATTTTTTAAATAAAATTATCAATCATTAAAATGATATTGTATCACAATATAAGTTATATATTAATTATAAATTTAAAATATAATCTATACAATCAAAAATATTTATTTTTTACAAATTTTAATTATAATATAATTTATATTTAGAAGATTTATATATTATAAATTTATGTATATAAATATTTATTTTGTACAATGTACATGTTAAAATACTATTCTTGGGTTATTATGACTCGTCTTCCAATAACAAGTTTCTTTTTTCCCTTTATTATTTTCATTGATTAAAGCCACTCTCTTTTTTAAATATTAATGTTTTGCATACCAAAAAGGTCAATCTCCATTTTTTTTTTTTGCATGATCTCATCATCACACTACTTTTTATCTCTTCATTCATTGAGTAAAAACCCTAGACAACAATGATACAACCATTACCATCACCATCACCACAATCACAACGATAATGATAACGAAGACGACAACAACAATAGTTCATCAGGCCTAAATTTGTTTTAATGATTTAAAAAACAGAAAAATTAAATTAAAATAATTTAAGAAATTTACATATATAACTTTTAAAGTCGTTAATTATTTATTCAAATTTTTGAATATAAATTATTTACATTATACAGGAATCAAAATTTTATATAGCTACTAGAACTATGTTAATATTTAAATTAGAAAGATAAATATTTTCATTATATATGACGAAAATATATTAATTTTTAAATTAAAAATATAGATGAATATTTACATTATTTGTGGATAAAAACTTTATGTAAAAACATATTGACATTTAAATCAAGGATAAATATATCCTTAACAAGGGGACAAAAGCATTATTAAAAATCATATTAGTATTTAAATTATAGCTAGGCACACACATGCATAAACACACACACACATGCACACTCACCCACACGCACACACACATACCCCCAGCCCACACACACGTGTATTAATATTAAATTACAAATATAAATGGTTTTATAATAAAGAATAAAACTGTATATAAATTACACACACGTGTATTAATATTTAAATTACAAATATAAACGGTTTACCGTAAAGAATAAAACTTTATATAAATTACTGTATTACTACGTAAGTTATAAAATAGATATTTAGGTTACAGAATATGAAAACATTACTTAATTACTATATAAAAAGCTAAGTAATATAAAAACAAAAAAATTGTATTAGAAGGGTAAAATTAATTGCTTTCTCTTTCACACACATATAGAGAGAGACTTATATTAAAGATGATAGAATATTTTTTTAATATAAATTTAACTCTTATAAAATAAGAGGTGTATTAATTTAGAGGATGAAATAAATTTGTCATCATTGATTATAAAAGAATAGTTGGTATTGTGATATAATATATATGTGTGTGAAGAGCGAGACAAGTGTATATTTACTACAAATTATGAAAGCTATTAAAATTATTTCACTAATTTTCTAAGCACCGATTATAATGTTATAGTACCTTATAAAATAACTTGTCATTTTAAAGAAATCATTTTGCTGATCAATTTTTTTTTTAAAGAAGTCATTTTTTTTATTTAAATACTGGACCTATTCACTCAACGATTCTTTTCCAACAGATACTGCAAATGTTATTTTTACAATTAATTTAAAATTTAAAATTTTCATTTTACACTAAAATCTATCAAACTATGACCTAAAGGATATAAATTTGAATTAATTAATATTTTTATAATTAACATTTAATTTAATTTAATTAATTCTAAGAAAAAGGAGAAAAAAGAGATTTAAAGAGCACCTGAAAGGTAGTGGTAAATTAGGGAATAGGTGGGGCTTCCTTAAGTAAGATGGAAGAGTTAAAATGTAGAACCCATCTACCCATTCTGGTGGGTCCTCTTTAGGCTTATCAATCATCTGACCAAATCCCTCCATATCTCCTGGTTTCTGCCAAAGCTTTTTCTTGTCTTCCAATGAAAGATTGAAGAGTTCATGAGAACCTGTCTTTACATCTTCTACCAATTCAATGCTAATTCCGTGATTAATCAGCTGTTATACAAAAACCACAATTTTACATATTAGGGTCATGCTTAATTTGGTACAATTACACTTACAACTTAGTCAGCCCTACATCATTTCGATACATCATTTCGATTGCATTCCCTTTTATTTTTCCTTTCATTCTTTTGTGCTTTTTTTCTCATTAGAATTTATAAGCATATTACTTTCGAATTAAAAAAATTATAATAATAATTAACAAATATTTATTATGTTTAATGTTATTTGACATTTTGAGTATTGATTACAAAATTAACAAAAATAAAAATTATATATAATTAAAAATAATTAATAAAATATTATTTAACTAATATAATTGTTTACAACACATATATGGCAAATGAAAATTGTAACACCTTTTTTTTTGCCTATCGAACTATTTTCCTAATTATTTTGTATTGATTTTTGGAGAACTGGATGGGAATTAAAAATAATTAAGAAAATATTTTTTAATTAATATAATTGTTTACAACACATATATGGCAAATGAAAATTGTAATACCTTTATTTTTGCCTATTGAACTATTTTCCTAATTATTTTGTATTGATTTTTGGAGAACCGGATGGGAATCTTAATAATTTGATTCCTATGGTTACATTCGTATTAGTAAGTAGTACTTACTTTAGATTTTTAATAATTTTTGGGGAACGGAGCCCGAAAATTAATAAAATGACTGTTTCGTCTCTAATAAACCAGATAATATAATTAATAAACAAAAATAGTTATAAGTGTTTAAAAATTATTTTAAGTCATTAATATACTTAGAATAACTAATAATAATTTTATAAACTTTTTAGGAATTTATTGAGATAGTTTTTGTGAAATGACAAAAATAACCCTATTTTAATTTTCAACTATTTTTCTAATATTTGACAATTTAATTCTAAAAAATGGGGAAATAATCTCAATTTTTTTCCATGGTTGGATTCAGAATGTCAAGAGCTATCTAATTATTATTTTTAATAATTTTTCCAAGTCGGGGCCTAGAGAAATTGGCAAAAGACAATTTTGCCTTTATTTGTCAACATTAACGGCTGACATGAAAAAATTCAATTGATATTAAAATTTTAATTTAAGTTTATAATCATGTCATATATATTAAAATATAATTTTGAAATTTTTTTGGAAATTTTCTGGAATTCCAGTGCAAAATAACCAAAATGTCCCTAGGTTGACATCCAAAAATGTTGAAAATGGTAATTTTAGTTTATTTATAAGTAAAATATTTAATTTTATAATTTCCCTAAAAAATTTGGTATTTATTGAATTAAAGTGGATTTTTTATGAATTTCATAGCTTAAAAACACAAAATAAATACATATAATTCAAAATAAATTAATAAAAATTAAGATTAATTATTAAAAATATATTTTTGATGAAAAATAATGCATATGATCTGTTTCACATTAAATTGATTTTTTTGATATTAAAAGTCAAATTTTTTAACTTTAGGCAATTTTATTATCGGTATTGGTTAATTTAACCGTGGATAAAATTTACACTGATAAAGTTGAGACAGCTCACTATGCACATCCCTAAACCTAGGAGGGGTGATTCACCACCTATTTTTAAATATGTGTCCTAAAGTAGATTTAAAAATAAATAAAAATTGAATTTATGACATTATGGATGATGTAATTTGGTGCACACTTAACCCCCCCTCCTCTATAAATAGGCCTTCAAAAATTTAGATTTCTCACCATCCTTGTTTGGCCAAAACATTAGAGAGCTTCACTCTTTAAAAACTTTCCTTTCTCTCTTTTATTTTGCTTAAAATTTATTAGTTTTCATCAACTAGTAAAGTTCTTCTCCTAGAAGTTTTGCACCAACAATTTCATCCTCTTCATCAACCATCTTAGAGGTTGGGAGCGGGGTTGGTTCTAAATTATTATCACTTTAAATGCTAGTAGAAAGGGTTTTTTCCTAAACCTGTTTAGACATAAGTTTTACTATTATCATTACACTGTTATAATGTTTGATGTTCAACTTTAATTTTTGCTAAGTTGTTACTTTGCTCAAATTTAGACTATTAAATGTGTTTTTTAGTTTTTCTGTATTTTATGACTATCATGTATTATCAAACCATGATGATATATATGTATACACAATCTTTCTCTTTTGTCTTTCACTACCATTTTCAAATTCTATTATGTTTGAAATTTTTTCTATTATAAAAGCGGGAAAAATTTTGTAGGCATTTTCATTTACTTAGACTTAATAATTAAATTTATACGAATTGTATTTAATACGAATGAGTGTTATATTTAGTGGTATTAGAGCAATTCTTTCCTGTCAAAGCCTAGGGTATGGCGTTGAACCTCTATGTGTTGTGTATTCTTTCATTTACTATTGACAAAACAGAAATTAAAGATAAATTGTTTGTTCTTATATTTTCTGTTGTGGACATCTAATCTTACTATAGAAAATGGTATGCACACTTAGTAGAAGACTTTGCTAAGAATAAACCTAATGTTAACTGTTTGGTTTAGTAGAAGTGACTAATTCATGACTAAATAGATTCTGACTAGGGAATAATTGGTACTTAAGAGTGTCCATCGAGACCCACCTCTATTTCCTAGGAGTTTTTCTAGTGCACTATTTCATAGATTATTTTTACTCACCTGACATGTGATTTTATTCAAAGCAATGAGCTAAGACATTGAATCTCTTTTTCAGACAATGGTTAGGAGACCACGACAAGATACTACCCAACAGACACTCGAAAGAATGGTTGCTGTCCTTAAGAACATGAACAGTGGATGAAATGCCAAGCTAGTAGAATATTGAGGGCTTGCAGTTTTCCTCAAGAACGATCCTCCAACGTTTAAAGGTAGATTTGACCTTGATGGCACTCAAAGCTGGATTGTAGAAATTAAGAAAATCTTCACAGCTATAGAGTGCATTAATGCACACAAGGTAGCTTATGCTACCTTTAGGCTGTCTAGAGAAGCTGAGCACTGGTGGAGGTATGCAAGACAATAGGAAGAAACTAAAGGAAGAATTATCACCTGGGAAATATTTAGCCAAAAGTTTTTGGGGAAGTATTTCTAGAAGATTTAAGACAAAGGAAGGAAATAGAATTTCTTGAGTTGAAGCAAGAATATATGTTTGTTAGGCAGTATGTCGCAAAATTTGATGAACTATCAAAGTATTGTCCCTATTTTCAAAATGGAGTTGATGAAAGGTCACGATGCTCCAAATTTGAGGGTGGGCTGAGGCCTAACATCAAGTAGGCAGTGGGATATCTTGAGATAGCCTAATTTCTTACCTTAGTGAATCATTGCAGAATTTATGAGGATGATACAAATGTGGGGCAAGCTTAGTGGAAAAGCAGAAGGCCTCAAAGGAATAAGCGAAATTTTCCAAAAAGAGGAAAGCCATATAATACTCCACCTAGATCAATTGATGGATCATCCAATTAAAAGACTAGTGTTGTTGGGAGTTTTAATATCCCTATTCGATGTTATCACTATGGAGGACCTCATCATCAGAGAAATTGTGACAAGTTACCAGTTACCTTGCTTCAATTGTAGAGAGAAAGGTCACTATAACAACATGTGTACAAAGCCCAAGAAGGAACAAGGCGATGCTAATAATGGAAAGGCTCTAGTTGGCAAACCTCGAATTAGTGGTAGAGTCTTTACCATGAGTGGAAGCAGTGTTGCGTTGAGAACAACCCATAACAATAATGAAAATATGGAATTTCTTAGGATTGGCAGCTTATTATCGAAAATTCATTGAAGGATTTTCAAAATTAGCTTTGCCTCTAACTAAGTTAACTCATAAAGGGCAATGTTTTGTTTGGACGAAGGAATATGAGGCTAGTTTTCAAGAATTGACCACTGTACCTGTATTGATTCTGCTTGATCTTACCAAAAAGTTTGAAGTGTATTGTGATGCATCTGAACAAGGATTAGGGTGTGTGTTGATGCAAGAAGGGAAAGTGGTAGCTTATGCTTCAAGGAAATTAAGACCACATGAAGTTAATTATCCAACTCATGATTTAGAATTAGTTGCAATAGTTTTTGCCTTAAAGATGCATCTTTATGGTGCTAGGTTTGAAATGTTCAGTGACCACAAACTCTGAAGTATTTGTTTGACCAGAAGGAGCTGTATATGAGGCAACGTAGATAGATGGAATTCCTGAAGGATTACGACTTTGAATTGCATTACTACCTTAGTAAAGCAAACATTGTAGCAGATGCTCTAAGTTAGAAATCTTTACATGCCTCAATGATGATGGTCAAGAAGATGGAGATAATAGAGCAGTTTAAGGATTTGGGTTTAGCTATGGAAGTGAAGCCAAGAAGTATTAGTTTTTGAATGCTTCAATCAAGTAGTGAGTTTCTAGAACAAATTCGGAATGCCCAAAGTACTTATCAATATCTCCAAGGAAGGTTGAAAGCAAGGACAAAAGGAAAAGGATTGGAGTTTAATCATGATTCAAATGGAGTAATCAGATTCTAAGGAAGGGTCTGTGTGCCAGAAAATGGGGAATTTTGGAAGAGGCTCATAAGAGCAAATTAAGCATTCATCTAGGATCTACCAAGATGTACCAAGATTTGAAGTTGTTCTGGTGGCCTAAAGTGAAGAAGGTTGTAGCAAAGTTTGTTGCGTCTTGTTTAGTCTGTCAAAAGGCTAAAATAGAACACTAGAAACCCTCTGAAAATTACAACCCTTAGACATTCCTAAATGGAAATGGGATAGTATAGCAATGGATTTTGTGACTAGTTTCCCTAAGACACATTCGGTTATGATTTATATGGGTAATTGTAGATAGATTAACCAAGTCTACTCATTTCTTGCCCATTAACATTAAGTTTTCTCTAGAGAAGTTGACTCAGTTGTGTATCAGAGAAATCATTAGACTACATGTGGTGCCTTCTAGTATAATCTTTGATAGGGATCATCATTTCGCTTATAGATTTTAGGAAAACCTCTTAAGTTTCGAGAAGGAGATCATGTGTTTCTGAAAGTTACATTTGTAATTGGGGCTGACAAAGCCCTTAAGTCTTGAAAACTTTTTCCTAAATTTATTGGTCCATACCAAATCCTTAGAAGGATTGGTCCTATTAATATCAAATAACCTTACGACCCAATCTTTTTAATCTTCATGATGTCTTTCACATTTCCCAACTCTGTAAATACATATTTGATCCTTCACATATCATTGAGCCTGATGTAGTACAAATAAGAAAAAATCTTACTTATGACATATCTCTGATCAGAATAAAGGATCAGAGGATAAAGCAGCTTCGCGGTAAATAAATACCTCTAGTGAAGGTTGTGTGGAGTCAAACTGATAATGGAAATGCTATTTGGGAAGTAGAAAGCAAGATGCAGAAATAATATCCTTATCTATTTATTAGTAAGTGAATTTCAAGGACAAAATTCTTAAAAGGAGGAGAGTAATGTAACGCCCTTAATTTTGCCTATTGAACTGTTTTTCTAATTATTCTGTATTTATTTTTGGAGAACTGGGTGAGAATCTTAAAAATTTTATCCCTATGTTTATATTCATATTAGTAAGTAGTACTTAGTTTAGACTTTTAATAATTTTTGGAAAACAGAGCCTGAAAATTGCTAAAATGATCGTTTCGTCTCTTAAAAAGCCAAATAACATAATTAATAAACAAAAATAGTTTGAAGTGTTTAAAAATTATTTTTAAGTCATCAATATAGTTAAAATAATTAATAATAATTTTAGAAATTTTTCTAGAATTTATTGAGATAGTTTTTGTAAAATGACAAAAATATTCCTACTTTAATTTTCAACTATTTTTCTAATATTTGACAATTTAATTTTGAAAAATTAGGAATAAATCTCAAAATTTGTTTATCATTATTAGATTCAGAATGTCAAGAGCTATCTAATTATTATTTTTAATAATTTTTCGAGTCAGAGCCCGAAGAAATTAAAAAATAACGATTTTGTCCTTATTTCTCAACATTAAGGGTTGACATGAGAAAAAGATTCAATTGACTTTAAAATGTCAATTAAGCTTGGAATCATGTCATATATACCCCTAGGTATCAATTAAGCTTAGTTAATATTGGTTTGACATTCAGAAATAGTGAAAATGGTAATTGCACTTTATTTATAGGTAAAATATTTAATTTTAGAATTTTTATAAAATTTTGATATTTATTGAATCAAAATAGATTTTTTATGAATTTTCTAGCTTAAAAATATAAAATAAATACATGTAATTCAAAATAAATTAATAAAAATAAAAATTAATTATTAAAAATTTATTTTTGATGAAAAATAATGTATATGATCAGTTTCACATTAAATTGTATTTTTTTGATATTAAAAGTCAAATTTTTAAGTTTAAGTGATTTTATTGGTACCGATTAATTTAACTACAAATAAAATTTGCACTAATAAAGCTGGGACAACTTGCTATGCACATTCCCAAGCCTAGGAGGGGTGATTCACCACCTATTTTTGAATATGTGTCCTAAATTAGATTTAAAAATAAATAAAAATGGATTTATGATATCATAGATGATGCAATTTGGTGGACACCTAACCCTCTCCTTCTTCTATAAACAGGCCTTCAAAAATTCAGATTTCTCTCCATCCTTGTCTAGCCAAAACATTAGAGAGCTTCCCTCTCTAAAAATTTTCCTTTCTCTTATTTTGCTTAAATTTTATTAGTTTTCATCAACTAGTAAAGTTCTCCTCCTAAAAGTTTTGCATCAACAATTTCATCATCTTCTTCAACCACCTTAGAGGTAATGGGGGAAGCGGAATTAGTTCTAAATTATTATCACTTTACATGTTAGTAGGAAGGATTTTCCCTTAAACCTTTGGGCATAAGTTTTACTATTATCATTACATTGTTATAATGTTTGATGTTTAACTTTAATTTTTGCTAAGTTGTCACTCTCCTCAAATTTAAATTATTAAATTATAATTGCCAAGTTTTTACTTTGCTCAAATTTAGACTATTAAATGTATTTTTAGTTTTTCTGTATTTTATGACTATTATGTATTATCAAACCATGATGATATATATGTATACATAGTCTTTCTCTTTCATCTTGTACTACCATTTTCAAATTCTGTTATGTTTGAAATTTTTTTATTATAAAAGTGGAAAAAATTTTACACACATTTTTATTTACTTAAACTTAATAATTAAATTAATGCGAATTGTATTTAATACGAATGGATGTTACAAAAATGATAATGGCTAGGTGAGAATAATTAAAAAGAATATGTAGAAAAGTTATTTCATTTTTTGATAATAATTAAATTTACTATTATGGTTGGAAAAAAAAAAAAAGACATGAAAAGTGAACATTCATTAAATAGAAATAGAAAAGTGAGTGAATACCAACCTGAAAGAAACCCCATTCTTTGCATGCACGGTCTAGCTTCTCCAGTTCAGGACCCTTCACTTCTTCAGCCAACAACTTATTTAGGTCAATGATAGGGAGCTGAGGCAAAGAGTCTGTGTTAGATAAAATTGGAGGGTCAATATCTGGACGAACATATCTCTCTGGAACTTTGGCTAGTGCCTCCTTTGCTAGTTCTTTCATTGAAGGAATAAGAAGATGTGATCCAAGCTCTGCTGTTTCTGGTTCCATATAGCTCAGATCACCAATCGCAAGGCTCAGATGAATGTTCCCTTCTCTCTCAACTCTTTAAGACAAGAGAATGATGTCAAATATATGTGTTTATGTGTATGTTTGGACATTGATGCTGAATTTTCTAAGACAGGTTGTGGATTATTATTTTTTTATTGTAAGGAGAGTTGAGGCTTCGCTATCTGATCCGTTGACCCCAAATATAATTATAACAATGATAATGAAATTACGGATGCCAAATAAGAGTTTGGCAAAACAAATTATTATTATGAATTCCTTTGCAAATGGCTTAGCTGGGGTGGCTTGTTTTTCGGAGCAGCCACGGTTATACATGTGGCATTTCCTTCGTTACACGTAAGTTGTGGTTCAAAGCAAGAACATGGGTTTCATGGTTTGAAAGTTATGTGATATTTAGTTTATAATATAATGGTTTTATTAAGTTGCAATCATTATTTGTGAGACGTTAGATTATATATAATTTATTTGTTCAAGTATGATAATAATTAAATATTAATATCCTTTAATATTATACATATAGACTCTCTTTTTTATAAGTAAAGACTTTATTAAACGAACAGAATACAGGGGTATTCTAGTCCCAATACAGAGTTCTTACATTTAAGGCTCAAGAAGATAAATAAAGGCGAGCTATAGGGTCAGAACACCAATCACCAAAAAGAACATTAAAGATTGTTCCTCTTGGCCTTAATCTCTCCTCAATCTAACCTTTATCAAATTCATAAAGGCAATGAAGTCGAAAGGAACACCTTGAAACACAACACAGCATAAACTTAATTGGATACAATAACAATATAATGGTTTTCATTCAACCGTAAATTGTCATATATACTTATATTATTAATTATAATAATAATTACTTTAAGTAGGATATGATAAGATAGGATCATATCCTGTTGTAATTCATTGTTTATTACGCCAATATGATATGATAATGTTATCCTATCCTTTATCCTATTCTGTTGTTATAGTGTATTTCTTATCTTGAAGAGAGTTAGGTTAGAAAACAGAATAGGATAAACTCTCTCTCTCTCCCTCTCTCTCTATATATAATATTACCATATACATTTTATATAATATAGTAATATTATATATATATATATATATATATATATTATAATATATATAATATATTTTTTATAATATAACAAAAAATATATAATAAATATAATATATTGTAATATATATTAATTTATATATAATAATAATTATAATAATAATTTTCACATGTAAATTTAAGGTATATTATTAATTAAAATACTAAAAATTAAAAACTATTCAAATATTTTTTAAATAAAATTATTTAATAATATTAATAATTTTAAAATCTTATATAATTTTTCTATAATTTTAAGAAAAGTAACTACATAAATAAAAAATATATTGTATAGTTTAGTTAAAATTATATTTTTTATGTAAAAGTTAAAAAATTAAATTAAAAGCTACTTTTAGAAAATTATATGTAATTTTATGAAATAGTAATTTTGTCATTTGAACGTAATTTATACTTTATTCTATCATTATTTAGTTTGTTATCTGGTGTGCACCAAACATTAGATAAGATTATAACTTATCCTGCTCTTGTCTCTTATCCTGCTCTCATATCTTAGCATATTCTATCTTATCTTGATCATCAAACGAGCCCTAAAAGTTATATTTAAAAATATGGGATTAATGATAGATATGAGAAGGAATAGAACGAAGTGGAATTCAACATAATGGAATAAAACTTCTATTCTATTTCCTGAATATGTTGTAATGAAATAGAACAACATTTCCATTCCATTGTCTAATGAATAAAACGAAATAAATTATTATTATTTATTTCTATGTCACCTTTATTTTAAAAATATTATTCATGAACAAATAATTTTTGTCCATTCTCCTCCTTGTCAATATTTGTTTTCATTATTTTTATTATAGTGAGCAATGATATATCTGCCGTTTGGTATAGTTGTCACTAGCATGCTTCTAATAAATTCATGGTTTGCAACAACATATTGGTTATCTTTTCCCTATGTCTTTCTCTCTTAGGCATCGTTTGTCCTTATATATGAAATACGAAAAAGCGCACAAGAAGGGGGGGGGGGGGTTGAATTGTGCCTTGTAAAACCTTTTTCGAAAAAAAACGTAGATCAAACAAAAAAAACGTTTTCAAGCGTAGGGATAGAGAGAAGAAAAACACAAACGGTTTTATACTGGTTCACTCAACCTGAGCTACGTCCAGTCCCTTCACCCAGAAGGTATCTACTAACCAATCTTAGGTTACAAGTATTGTTCGTGGCCTTTTCAAGCTTTACAACGCAATCTCTCTAGATTGCTTAACCCAAGTATTCTTTTACACTAAGCCTATCCAGGCTTTCACAACACACAAGTGTTTTAAGAGGAAGGGTTAACTCACGTAGTGAGGATTTGAAAGATTTAGCTCAAGATCACTTTGAGGATCTTTACAAAATTTTGCTATCGTCCACTAGACGCTCTTAACAGAGTATTACACAAATCTTTACGTTCTTGTTCTTTTTGACAGACTTCGCCTTTTTCTTTTCACCTTTTTGTTTTTTGTTGTTATTCTTCTGTTTTCGTTGGTGCACGTATATATAGTCTTCAGGAAAAAGATCCGTTGTAGATAATTTGACTATTTACGCAATGAGAAGCGTGCAGACTATCTTTTCAGAAATGTCAGGCATGGCAGTTTGTAGACTAGCACTAGAGGGGAAGGTGCAGAACTGCGCTGGCGGTCTGTTCTTCTGAATCTTCTTCATTTGTCTTGTTAGCTTGATAAGTTGACTTGCTTTATCTATTCTGCTGTGCTTTTGTACTGAATTGATGTTGATGCTTCAAACAGATTTGAACGCTAGTTTACTGGAGTGATAATATGTAATTTACGAGGTAGACTTAGTATAAATCTAATTGACGTTCAGACTAAAAACTTAGCCGTTTGAATATATGATCTTGGAGACTTGGACGGTCGCCTCCAGTTTGTTCAACTGGACGGTCTTTAAATACGTCTACTAGACGGTCTTTGACACGTCTACTGGATGATCTTTAACATAACACTAGACAATCCTTGTTGGCGAGTCTTCTTCTTAGCTGTGACAGGATTAGTCTATACGCACAAATATGAACATTAATAAGCTTTGTTATCTTCAAAACATTGAGGGTTTAGACGCTTCTACGTCTTTGGTTCCAACAATCTCCCCCTTTTTGATGATGACAAACCTTATTAATTTTATTTTTTTTAAGTTTTTGCTAGAAAATAAAGAAGTGCATAAAGAAGTTTTCGAAAGACTTACTATGCTTCCCCTGAGTTGGATATACCAAGTTTTGTATATTTGAGACACAGGATATCAGCTTGAATCCATATCAAATATCATATCAAGCATTAAGCATATTATATAACAGATATAGGATTTAATATAGGCAGAGCAATACTTGAAGTAAAACAGATCAACTTTGTATTTTATTTAGCTGTTCAGAGCATAAAATTTGACAAGAATATATGCACACAAAAAATGCGACAAAGGCAAAAAGGAAAAAAAACATAGAACATAATGCTTTCTCCCCCTTGTCATTATCAAAAAAAAGGAGTTGTCATCACAGTCACTGTGGCGGTGGCGGAGGAGGAGAAGGTTGAGAAGGATGGAGGAGGGCTTGTTGGTTCTAAAAAATTGGTGAAGAAGAGTGAATATAGGTTGAAGTTGGGTGGCAACATATTGTTGAACGGCGGGGTCAACAAATGGGATGGATGAAGGGGCGAAAGTAGAGATAGGGAGGCTGGCGGAGGTTTGGGAGCCAGGAGTAGGCAGTGGTGGAGGTGTAGGTGAAGCTGGTTGAGAAGGTGGAAGAGCTTCAGAGGGGCGAGGAGGTGCTTCTAGAAACTTGAGATTTGGCACGTCAAGTTGATAAGGTCGAGGAGGGGTCCAAGGGTAGGGTGGTTGGAAAGTGTTGATATGCGTAAGAGCAGCAATCAAAGTATATAGGATAGAAGTTTCTGGACCAAGGAGTGGACGCTCATCTGGTGGACGGACAAAGGTAGCTGAAGTATTCAAAAAGTGAAAGACACGAGCTGGACGCTGTGTGACTTCACAATTCGTTGCAGTTGGGATATCAGCCTTGTCGTCTGTTGAAACACCATTGCTGGACGCTTCTTGTTCGCATAGGAACATATGTTGATGCCTAAAGCGTTCAGCATCAGTCTCGTTCATGTCTGTATGAAGATGCTAAGCTAAAAACCATTCATGGGAATAGGTTGGATGATGTGGAATTGCAGCTTTGGACAGTAGAGGCAAAGATGGTGCCTTGGTCAGAATTTTCTTCTTCTTGCGATTTTCATCAATAATTGACAGTCTTGGATAGATGCGGTCTGGTTGGATGCGGATGGATGCGAAAGGTCGGATATGTTGGGATAGAGGAATGAAAAGCTGATACTTCAAGAAAGCTGAACCTTTGAAAGTGTTGCAGAACATATGCTCAAAGGCGGATGGAAAGAATCCATCTTCTTCCGAATCTATAGGCCGAAACTTCAAATCTGTAGGCCGTAGATGAATGATCCGCTCGTCCGTTGGTCTTCTTTGTTGTAGAGCTTTCTCGGTGTCTTCGAATGGAGGTACTCTGTGTTGAAGTACTCCAGAAGGATGAGCATTTATGCGCCAAGCTCGTACAACTCTAGGATACCTCCGTCTAATAAACAGCTTGAGTGGCAGGTGTTCAATGGCTTCAGGAGGTAGTGCCAGGTATTCTTTCGACGGCTGATGGACATAGTCGTCCATGTACTTCTCCATGACGATCGGAGAGTAGTCAAAACCGAAGTCTAGTTTAGGAAGCTCTGGACATAGAATGATGGCATTATCGTCTAGGATGTTTTGGAGATTGCCTTCAACAAAAAGAAGAGGCCATTTCTGTTTGGTTTGTGCCAAGGTTTTTGAGAAAGAGGTAGGTAAGGAGATGATGGTTGAGGAGGGAGGTGATTTAGGAGGTTTAATGGAAAGGTAAGTTTTTGGGATACCAGGGGTAGGAATGGTGCAGGTATAACCTTCATCACCAGGCAACAACATTTCTGGTTCAGGTGTGGCTTGTGTTTCGGTATGTGGTTGGGTAAAAGTTTCATATGGTTCAATAAGGATAGATTCAATAAAATCACTTACAGGTTCATCAGCAACAATAGGAGAGGAAAGCTTATGTTTCTTGGACTGTGCTTCCCCTGGTAGTGTGTCTGCTGGTCGTTTGGGTGAGGTAGATGGTTGGGATTGTGGTTGATCGGGAACAACAATCATGGCAGCTTTCTGCTTCTTGACAAGCTTACCAATAGGCTTATTGTCTTCATCATCAGAGGTGACGATCAACTCTCTCTTAGCAGGAATTGTAGTTGGTGCAAGAGAAGGATCAGATGCAACAGTAGGAGCAGCTGCAAGGGGAACAGGTGGAGTTGAAGGTCGTTGAGTCTTGGACCTTGTAGCTTTGGTCGCTTGTGTCTTAGACGACCTCCTTCTTGTGGACGGTCTGGCAACAATAGGATTTTTAAATAGTACCTCGTCGTCCATTAGTGCAGCATGTTGGACGACTAGCACTACTGTTTGTAGGGGTGCCATCTCAACAGCTTCTTCTTTGACGTCCACGAGTTTGGACGTGGTTTCCAAAAACTTTAGCACGAACCCAGCCTTCATCTGCGCAACATTGTTGCGTTCGAACGGCAGTTGTGTGAATCTATGGCCACCACCCAGAATCTGAATCTTGTTTTGCTCCCCACGAGACAGAGCAAAGAAAGCATGAAATACATGCTGTTGTCAGAAGATTCTGTTAAGAAGTGTGGCATAGGTAATCTGGTTGCGCTCCCCGCGTCCTTTCATGGTCCTGAAGATGTTGCTTAGGATGAGGTGCGACAAGTTGTACTGTTGACTAGTGATCACGTGGAACAACGCAAACCAGTGCAGGAAGGTAACACTGTCCTTGGATCCAGCCTTGTGAAGAATTCCCTTGTTCAAAAACTGTTGGAATATCTTCCCTTCTTTTGTCAGTTTGCTGTACTCGACTAGGCTTTGTCCTTCGGGACCCATTAGTGTAGCATCAACTGTGTTATGTCCTCCAAAGCTGTCTTCCCAGCCGTTTTTGATGCAGGATTTAGCCCTCTCACAGCCAATGGCTTGGGCGACAGAGCCTAGGTCCAGTGTGACCTTAACTCCCAGAACGGTTCTAGTAATGTCCGTCTTTGAGAAAATGGCAGAATTCTAGAACTGTCGGATGAGTTCTGGGTATATGATTTCATTTAGATGGAAGTAGTTGTGAATTCCACATCTAAGCAAGTTATCCTTTACATACACCCCCATGTCGTCGAGAGCTTGGATATCGAAGCGGCTTTCGATGAGAACAACAGCCTTGTTTAGGCTCTCCACATAAGCCACGGCCTTTGCAGCGAGACCAGTCTTTTCAGTTGCCATATCTGAGAGCTTGAAGGAAGGTTAGGGTTTGAGAAGTTGAAGGAGTTCAGGTGGATTTGAAAAGAGGTGAGTATTTGGTTTGGGCTTGAGTGTATATGACAAAACCGAAGAGTTTTGCTTTTGGCAGTTATTTTACTTTCGAAGAAAGAGGTGATGTGTAATAAATGCTAGATCAGGCGCTTACGTTTCTCAAGGTTGGTTATACGGCGCATGAGTGACTCAGACAAAAAAGAAAGTATTTATTTCAAATCATTTTTAGAGAAAACATGATTAAGTACGGATAATGATGCACACACAAATGAAAGTGGTTATGGAATGCGAAAATATATGTAAGTGGACGATGAAGTATTGTACGTTATGAAAACATTGGACACTACCGAACCTTGGACGATCAAGGCATGTTGAATAGAACTATTCACTCATAAATTCCATACCTAAAAGATCTCAAATACGGATGAGTTTATCTTTAGGAAGGGGTTTTGTAAATATATCTGCCAATTGATTTTCAGTGTTAATAAACTGAATATCGACAACTCCCTTTTGAACATAATCTCTTATAAAATGATGTTTTATTTCAATGTGCTTTGCCCTAGAATGCAAGATAGGATTCTTTGATAGATTTATAGCAGCAGTGTTATCACAGAAAATAGGAATGTTACTCTCGTAGATACTGTAGTCTTCTAATTGATGCTTGATCCATAAGAGTTGTGAGCAACAAGACGCTGCTGAGACATACTCTGCTTCTGCTGTGGATAGGGCAATTGTCCCTTGTCTTGTGCTCGTCCAGGAGACTAGATTTCCACCAATGAGGTGACATCCTCCACTGGTACTCTTGCGTTCTACTCTATCTCCCGCATAGTCAGCATCGCAAAAACCAACTAATCTGTATTCTTTGGTTGACTTAAAACATAAACCAAGATTAGTGGTTCCTTTTAAGTATCTAAAGATTCTCTTAACTGCTGTTAGATGAGTTTCTCTAGGATCAAACTGAAAGCGAGCACATAGACATACACTGAACATAATGTCAGGTCTGGACGCTGTGAAATATAAAAGGGATCTAATCATACCTCGATATGTAGATTGATCTACCTTTTTAGAAGTGTCGTCCAGGCTAAGTATTGATGATGGATGCATGGGTGTACTCATTTCTTTTGCATCGTCCATCTTATACTTTTCAGAAGTTCGTTGACATGCTTTGTTTGATGTATGAATATGCCATTTCCAATCTGCTTTACTTGTAACCCCAGGAAGAATTTTAGTTCTCCCATCATACTCATCTCGAATTCTTCTGTCATAATCTTAGAAAAATCCTTGCATAACCCGTCATTAGTAGCTCCAAAAATAATGTCGTCCACATATATTTGTGCAATGATAAAATGTGTTTTGACGTCTTTGTGAAAGAGAGTGATATCTACTTTTCCTCTAGAGAAACCATTTTCTAAAAGAAAAGAACTTAGTTTTTCATACCAAGCTCTTAGGGCTTGTTTAAGACCATACAAAGCCTTTTTAAGTTTGAAAACATGTTTGGGAAAAATATCACACTCAAAACTAGGAGGTTGTTTCACATAGACTTCCTTGTTTATTATGCCATTTAAGAACGCACTTTTTACATCCATTTGATAGAGCTTCATATTACTATGAGCAGCAAATGAAAGTAAAATGCGAATGACTTCTAATCTAGCTACTGGTGCAAAAGTTTCGATAAAGTCTATACCTTCTTGTTGAGAGTAGCCTTGTACTACAAGTCTTTCTTTATTTCTTACCACATTGCCAACTTCATCAAGCTTGTTGCGGAATACCCACTTTGTTCCAATGATAGACTTGTCCTTGGGTGCGGGAACTAGCATCTAGACATCATTCTTTTCGAATTGACTAAGTTCGTCTTTCATGGTGCTAATCTAGCCATCGTCCAGGAGTGCTTCGTCTACTGTCTTTGGTTCCAGTTGAGAAATCAAAGCAGTTTGAGCTTGCTCCTTGAAGGTCGATCTTGTCCTAACATGATCTTGGACGTTTCCAAGAATTTGATTTTCTAGATGATAGGTCTTCATTTGCCAAGAACGTCCAGTTGGTTCTTTTTCTTTTGCTTTTGGATCGTCCATTTAATCTCTAGACGCTGAAGGTCTAGCATCGTCCAGCTTCATATTTGCAAATGAATCGTCTAGCTCTGATATTTCGTTATCAGGCTTTTTGTCATTGAACTTAACATGGATGGCTTCTTCAACTGCTAAGGTTCTAGAGTTGTAAACTCTATAAGCCTTGGATGTTTCAGAATAGCCTAACAGTATTCCATCATCACACTTTGAATCAAACTTACCAAGGTTGTCCTTAGTGTTTAGAATGAAACATTGACATCCAAAGGGATGAAAATATGATATGTTGGGTTTTTGTCCTTTCCACAATTCATAGGGAGTCTTTTTCAGAAAAGGTCTTATATAAATTCTATTTTGTAAATAACATGTAGTGTTTACGACTTCAGCCTAGAAATGCTTAGGAGTTGAGTTATCGTTTAGCATGGTTCTAGCCATTTCTTGCAATGACCTGTTCTTTTCTCTACCACACCATTTTACTGTAGTGTTCGTGGTACAGAGAAGTTGTGGAGAATTTCGTTCTCCTCACAGAACCCTTGAAAACTTTCATTTTCAAACTCTCCTCCATGATCACTTCTTATTGAAGCTATACAAACACCTTTTTCATTTTGTATCCTTTTGCAAAAGGTAGAAAAGATTTTATAAGACTCATCCTTGTGTTTTAAGAACATAACCCATGTCCATCTAGAGTAGTCATCCACTATGACTAGTCCATATCGTTTTCCGCTCAGGGAAGCTGTTCTAGTTGGACCAAAGAAGTCAATATGTAATAACTCAAAAGGTCTAGTTGTGGAAACAATATTTTTTGATTCAAAAGAGCTTTTTACTTGTTTCCCTTTTTGACAAGCATCACAGAGAATATCAAACTTGTAAGCAAGATTTGGAAGTCCTCTTATGAGGTTATGCTTATTCAGCTTTGAGATTAATCTCAAGCTTGCATGTGCAAGCTTCTTGTGCCAAATCCATTGATTTTCCTTGATGGATACTAGACAAGATACGTTTTGATTTGTCAGGTCAACTAGATTAATCTTATAAAGATTGCTTTCCCTTTTAGTAGAGAATAATATGGATCCATTTAGATTCTTGACAGTACATTTATCTTTGTCAAAGGAGACATTGTGTCCACTGTCACATAATTGACTTATGCTCAGTAGATTATGTCTGGGGCCTTCAACATACAAAACATTTTCAATAGAAGGGAAGGAATGCTTACCGATTGTTCCTATACCTGTGATCTTTCCCTTTTGGTTTCCTCCAAAGGTGACCCATCCACCATTCTTGGGTTGCAGGCTTTGAAACATACACTTTTCTCCTGTCATGTGTTGTGAGCAACCACTGTCCAGGTACCATGACTGGGGTCTTCTTTCAATTGTCAAGCAAATCTGCAACAGGTATTATCATGGACTTAGGTACCCAAATAGACTTGGGTCCTTTTTGGTTAGTTCTAAAGGCATTGGACGCCTTCTTTGTTGGACGATATCTACATTTTGTTGATTCATGCCCATTCTTTCCACATATTTTACAAAATGTTATATTTTTACCAGGTTTGTAGTTTTCTTCTTTAATAAAACCAAGTCTAGATTTGTCATGAAGACTTCTTTTATACGATAGAATTTTGTCTAGATTTTCAGTTCCACTGACAAATTTAGATAAACTTTCTTTTAGATGAGTAACTTCTTTTTGAAGTTTTAAGACTTCATGAGAAGATGTTTCTTCTAAAATATTTTTAGTTTTCAAAACCTCATTTTCTTTCAAGACCTTTTTATGCTCTTCGTTAAGCAAATTGAATTCTTTTGTTATTTTTGAAAATTTCTTTTTCAGGTTTCTATATCCTACTGAAAGAGTTGAAGAGTTAGCAAGCAAGTCATTATAAGCTTTTTGTAGGGAGATTAAGTTGTCAAAGTTTACCTCTTCGTCTTGCTCATTGTCTGAGCTATCAGAGCTGGTTCCTGCCATAAGACACAGGTTGGCTTCTTCTTCTCCTTCTTCATCTGATGAAGATAGGTCCATGTCTTCCCAGGTAGCCATGAGACCCTTTTTCTTGGAGAATGTCCTCTTTTTGTTTTTCTGTAGACTGGGACATTCAGCTCTGAAATGTCCAAGCTTCTTGCATTCATAGCATACTGAAGGACTTTTTCTTTTTGGAGTTTTGTTAAACTTCTTTGTGAAGTTTTGGGCTCTTGATCCTCCTTTCTTCCTCCACATAGCCTGTATTTTCCTTGAGATGAAGGATATCTAATCCTCATCAGAGTCGTCCTTCTTACATTCTTCCTCAGAGGATTATTCCACGTTTAGTGCCTTGGACACTGATCCTCTGGATGGTCGCTGGACGCTTAGAGCGATGGACTTCTTCTTCTGTCCTTCGTCTTGCTTTAGCTCTAGTTCATGTACTTTAAGAGTTCCAAGTAACTCTTCTATTGAGAGTGCTGTTAGATCCTTGGAAGCTTTTAAGGCTATAACCTGCGGTCTCCATTGCCTAGGCAAACTTCTCAAGATTTTGTCAATGTGATTATAATTATCATAGGTTTTGCCTAAAGACCTCAGGTTTTTTGTTATGGTTTGAAATCTACCAAACATAAGTTCGATAGTTTCATTTTCTTCTATAGTAAATAGTTCATATTGTCTTACGAGTAAGCTCAATTTGGACCTCTTTACTTGTGAGGTGCCCTCGTAAGCAAGAGCGAGTGTGTCCTACATTTTCTTAGCAATTTTTAGACTATGTACCTTTTCATATTTAGATTCAGATAAGGCACACATCATAGCATTTCTAGCCTTTGAGTTTAGGAGATACCTCTGTTTGTGAGATTCTGTCCATTGACTTCTTGGGAGTTCCACTCCATCATGGTCAAGGGGCAGGTAGTTGCCAGTTTCTACTATGTCCCACATGTCTATGTGACATGCATCAAAGAATGCTATCATTCTTTGCTTCCATTAATCGTAGTTCTAACCTTTGAAAAGAGGTGGTCTGTTAACGGCTTGTCCTTCATTTTCCATGAGTGATCAGGATCGTTTTTACCCCTGCAGTGTTAGATGCTCAACCCCAAGAGGCCGAGCTCTAATACCAATTGAAATACGAAAAAGCGCACAAGAAAGGGGGGTTGAATTGTGCCTTGTAAAACCTTTTTCGAAAAAAAACGTAGATCAAACAAAAAAAACGTTTTCAAGCGTAGGGATAGGGAGAAGAAAAACACAAACGGTTTTGTATTGGTTCACTCAACCTGAGCTACGTCCAGTCCCTTCACCCAGAAGGTATCTACTAACCAATCTTAGGTTACAAGTATTGTTCGTGGCCTCTTCAGGCTTTACAACGCAATCTCCCTAGATTGCTTAACCCAAGTATTCTTTTACACTAAGCCTCTCCAGGCTTTCACAACACACAAGTGTTTTAAGAGGAAGGGTCAACTCACATAGTGAGGATTTGAAAGATTTAGCTAAAGATCACTTTGAGGATCTTTACAAAATTTTGCTATCGTCCACTGGACGACGCTCTTAACAGAGTATTACACAAATCTTTACATTCTTGTTCTTTTTGATAGACTCGCCTTTTTCTATTCACCTTTTTGTTTTTCGTTGTTATTCTTCTGTTTTCGTTGGTGCACGTATATATAGTCTTTAGGAAAAAGATCCGTTGTAGATAATTTGACTCTTTATGCAATGAGAAGCATGTAGACTATCTTTTCAGAAATGTCAGGCGTGGCAGTTTATAGACTAGCACTAGAAGGGAAGGTGTAGGACTGCGCTGGCGGTCTGTTCTTCTGAATCTTCTTCATTTGTCTTGTTAGCTTGATAAGTTGACTTGCTTTATCTATTCTGCTGTGCTTTTGTACTGAATTGATGTTGATGCTTCAAACAAATTTGAATGTTAGTTTACTGGAGTAGTAATATGTAATTTACGAGGTAGACTTAGCATAAATCTAATTGACGTTCAGACTAAAAACTTAGTCGTTTGAATATATGATCTTGGAGACTTGGACGGTCGTCTCCAGTTTGTTCAACTGGATGGTCTTTAAATACGTCTACTGGATGGTCTTTGACACGTCTACTGGATGGTCTTTAACATAACACTGGACGGTCCTTGTTGGCGAGTCTTCTTCTTAGCTGTGACAGGGTTAGTCTATACGCGCAAATATGAACATTAATAAGCTTTGTTATCTTCAAAACATTGAGGGTTTAGATGCTTCTACGTCTTTGGTTCTAACAATATATTGGGTCAACTAGAGCCCAAGTGTCTGCTCTTATATATAATATGTATATATATATATACATACACACACATATATAGGGAGTGACTCTTGTGAGAACACTTGTTTATATAAGAGCATGAGAACAACTAATAACAACTAATAACAACCCTTTAGATTAAAATTAAAATAATAGACGGTTGAGATTAAAACCCTATTAAAAATACCTCTTATGAGATCATCAATGTCATTGTTATTGCTATCACTACCCCTACCACCATCGCCCCTCCCTCACCACCACTACCATTATTGCCGCCACCACTGTCGTTGCCGCCGCCACCATCGTCATCACCACCCCCACCACCATCATCGCTGCCGCACCCCCACACTTCCTCCACCATTGACGCCACCACCAGCGCCACCACCGACATTATCGTCGCCACCACCACTGGGGTGATGATGGCGGTGACAATGGTAGTGGTGGTGAGGGAGGGGCGATGGTGGTAGGAGTAGTGATGGCAGTAGTAACAACATTGAAGATTTCATAAGAGGTATTTGTAATAAGGTTTTAATCTCAACCGTCTATTATTTTTAATCTTAATCTAAGGGTTGTTATTAGTTGTTCTTATGTTTTCATATAAACAAGTGTTCTCACAGGAGTCGCTTCCTATATATATATATATATATAGGGACAGGATCCGTTGACACTAGGTGTAAGAGTTAGTTAAATTACACCTTCAATAACTTTTTGTATAATACAAATTTAACCGTTGAATTTGATGATATTATCTTTATGATTATGTATATCAAATTTCACATCATTTGGACTTTTCTAAATATATTATCTAATATTGAATATTTACATATATTTTAATATCATATTGTACGTTAAAATAAAGTGATTTAATGAACTATTAAATAATTTTAGAATTGTATGAAATTTTGTATACTTAATCTAATTAATAAGAACATCAAATTCAACAGTTGGATTGGTTAAATTTGCATTATACAAAAAGTTATTGAAGGTGTAATTTGACCAACTCTTACACCTAGTGTCAACGGATCCTGCCCCATATATATTACCTTATTCATACATTACCTTATTCATATTTATGGATCAAATTGAGTTACTAAATAGACATGACAATTAAATCTGAACTCCTGAATAATTATTTGATCCTAACCTGACTTTGATGAATGTATTAATTGTAGTTAAGATTTTATTTTTATAATTATTATACATTAATTATTTTAATAGTTAATTAATTAAAATCATAATAATAATTAAATAAAAAGTTTTAAATTATACATTTCACTTAAAATATAATTTAATTCTTAAATTTTTATTTTTAAGTTCTTTATTATTCACTAATTTTTATTTATTGTTTGAATTATAATGTAATTAACAACATAATATATGATTTATATAAAGTACATTATTATATTAAAATTTTCAAAAACTGTGAGGTGAGTTTCCCACAAGTTACTTTGAATCCCATAAAACTCAACAAGGATGAGATATATTGTGTTTAAATTTTTTTTATCTTCCATTCTCCTTAACTCGACCCTGAACTTGCCTTGCCTTTTGTTAGAGACAAGGGTGGGGAAAGTCAAACCTACCCCTACCACGTTGCCATGCCTACTACCATGAGCCCAGAGGCATGTTTGTTTTGTTTTTATTTTTGCTTTTTCTATAAATCAGGTTAGGTTAGACCCAAAAGGCTACCTTTATTCTTTTATTAGAATGAGTTAGTTAGACTCAAACAAAAAAGAACAAAAATTACAAAAAAAAGGGAGAATAAAAGAAATTGGGCCAAGATAGGAACGAAATATCTTTTTAGTAAATCTAATACATAAAATGGCCAATGAAATACATGGTGGCGTTGAGATAGGAGAAGTAGATCAATCAAGTTGTTTTAGAATCAAAAGCAAAGAGAGATAAAAAAACAAGAAGGAAGATGAAGCTTGTGAACAAAAGAACAAGCATTTGATTACTTAAAGCTTTCTTAACAAATCGCAATGGTTCATATCCTGGTTTAGGAATGTTTTTGAAAAAAAATGTATTTCAAAATCAGAAATCAGAAATCACCATTAATATGACTTTTAAAGTATTTATTATAAAAGTCAACAAACTTACAATAAATGGTAGTTTGTAATTGGATGACAATATATAACTACTTTATACTGTCAGTGCATGACTATTAAACTCTTTCAAAAATAAAAAACAAATCTAGAAATAAAGGGTCATTTGATAAATTCTTATTCACCTGGATCCTACCTCCATTTGGTGACTAGAATTTTTGGCCCATCCTTTTCTATATAGCAAAGATGTTTTGCTTCAATGAATATTTACTTTTCTAGTTAGCAAAGATCTTTCCTCTCATTGCATATTTACTTTTCGACGAAGATGTTTCGCTTCATTGGATAATGGTAAAGATATTCCACCTCATTGAATATTTACTTTTCTATACGATGAAGATTTTCTATCTTATTGCACATTTACTTTCTTGTATGATGAAAATGTTCCTTCTCATTGCATATTTATTTTTTGCATGGAAAAGATATTGTGCTTCATTGCATGTTTACTCTTCAATAGGGTGAAGGTGTTTCACGACATTGCAAGTTTACTTTCTTGTATGGCAAATGTTTTTTGTATCATTGCATATTTACTTTTTTTATGATAGAGATATTCTGCCTCAGTACATATTTACTTCTTTTTTTTTTATGATTAAAGTGTTCTGCCACATTGCATATTTATTTATTCATATAGTGAAAATGTTTTGTCTCATTTCATGTTATGTTCCTGAGGCAAAGATGATTTGTCTCATTTTAAATCTATTTTTTGTATGGAGAAGATGTTCTGCCTCATGCATATTTACTTTTCTCTGTAAGGTGAAAATGTTCTGCTTCATTGCATATTTACTTTTTTGTATAACAAAGATGTCTTGTCTCATATGCTTATTTTTGTGTATGGCGAAGATATTCTACCTTATTACATACTCCCTCCAAACTCAAGATAAGTAAAATTAACTAACTTTTGAGTTAATTAAGAAAGTTAGTTAATATCATTTAATTTTACTAATCACAATTAAAAAATAAATTTTTTCCTAAAGTACCCTTCATTAGAACTTGATATGAAGAATAAAAAGGAGTCATTGAAAATAGAATCTCAATTAATTGAAGGTATTTTTGGGAAGGTATCATTAAATAGGGTGAAAGTAGTTAAAATTTGCTTAAATTTGAGTCCACTAAACCTTTTTTTTTTTGTTGCTTAGAATTGAGTCCGTAGGGAGTATTTACTTTTCTACATGTTTTCTTCATTTTTAAAATTTGTGAACCCTTATCCATTTAGTATACAATACTTTCTCCTTTTAGCATATTGGTTCTCCATAAGATAATCAGACAACAAGACAAGGTTGAAAACAATTAAGTGAAAGGGTGAAAAAAAATTACATAAAAAAGTATTAAAGTTTAACTCAGTAGAGAGTGGCCTAAACTTGTTAAGAGCATATATTTGAGCTGGGATTATTAATCCATTAAGTGAATTGCAACTAAGATTAAGAGCAATTTCTATTGTCTCAATGCAATCGAGCTTGACTGGTATGGTTTCGCTGAGCTTGTTGCTACTAAGATCAAGCAGTTGGAGATTTGAACATAGGCTCAATGATATAGGAATAGGTCTATAAAATAAGTTATTGCTTAGGATTAGCTTGCTTAGAGAAACTAGATGGCCCAAACTTGCTAGTATACGACCTAAAAATTTATCGAAAGATGCATCTAAGACTTGAACTATAGATAGTGAAGCAAAGAATTAGGTAGTGGACTTCTAAGTTGTTGTTGCTGAAGTCTATCATTTGCAATTTAGTGCAGTTTCCTATCTCTTCAGGCATTGGCTTGGAGAAGTGGTTCCCATAGAGGTCTAAAAAGTTCAAGATCTAGAGGTTGTCTATTGTCTTAGGAATCTACTAGCGATCCTATTGTTTCTAAGCCTCAACCTTAAGAGAGATGCAATTGTCTATTCCATTTGGTATGAAACCTAATATGTCATTAGAATTTAGAAGCAGTTTTGTGAGGTTTTGGAGTTGGAATAGGCTGACAAGAATACTACTAGTGAGTGCATTGCGCGACAAGTCTAGGCTGTCTAATGCTTGAAGGTTACTATAGTTCCTCAAAGTGGAGGGAATGCTTCCCTCAAGCTGGTTCTACCAAGCAAAGAACACCATAAAGTTTGGCAATTGCCCAAAATGAAACTAGTCTTATTCGTCTTTGCCTTGGCAATAAATTCAAGTCTCTTCCAAAGGAAAACCTGTTGCAACCAAGCATCCATAAATCTTTCAGATGGCAATTGGGTCAAACATAGAATAACTCTAGTTGGTTATAAATTTTGCATTTTAGATTATCGTGAAATACTACCCTCGACTTTTTTTTCCAACTTTTGATGCAACATTCCTTCACTTAATCTAATAATGACACAAATCCCATCCAATCATGCATCACAGCTGTTACGGGGTTCAGGTACCTCAAGTGGGCACCGCGAGTGGGCCTCGCACTCATGATCTTCTTGCACCCAGTGGCACCACTGATGGGATGTTACCCATTGGGGGAGTTTTTGGCTTTCCCAGGAATTGAACCCCCCAACCACTGGTGGGATGTTACGGGGGACTGACCTTGGTACCACCTGGGCTGATCAGCTCAGTGGTACCAAGGTCAGCCCCCGTAACATCCTAAAGGTTGGGGGTTCAATCCTGGGAAGAGCAAAAACTCCCCAGTGCAGTAATATCCCAACAACAATTCCACTAGGTGAGAAGATCATGAACGACAACCAGCCTGTCGTAAAAAAGGGCACCCTTTTTTACAACAGGTGTCAGCCTGGTGGTACCAGGGTTAGCCCTCGTAACATCCTAAAGGTTGAGGGTTCGATCCTGGGAAGAGCAAAAACTCCCCAGTGCGGTAATATCCCAACAGCGGTTCCACTGGGTGAGAAGATCATAAGCGACATCGTAAAAAAGGGCGCCCTTTTTTACAACAGGCTGGCTGTCGCTTATGATCTTCTCACCCAATGGAACCACTATTGGGATATTACTGCACTGGGGAGTTTTTTCTCTTCCCAGGATCGAACCCCCAACCTTTAGGATGTTACGGGGGACTAACCCTTGATACCACCAGGTTGATCAGCCTGGTGGTATCAGGGTCAGTCCCCCGTAACATCCCACCAGTGGTTAGAGGGTTTGATTCCTAGGGAGGGCAAAAACTCTCCCAGTGGGTAAGCATCCCATCAGTGGTGCACTAGGTGTGAGAAGATCATGAGTACGAGGCCCACTCGGGTGCCCACCGAGGTACCCAAACCTCATAACAATAACCTTGCAAGGCGTTGCCATCGTGTTTAATTCCATTTCAGAATCAAACAATTCTTATTTTTGTGTACCAAACTTGAGAAAATCATGGCACCTTTTTTTATGCACATTCATGTATAATCCTGGAAGGAGTGCCTCATGACACAGTGTGAGATTTAAGTTCCATAAGTTGTAATTGAATCCTAACATACCATGCTTCGCAGTCCTGACACTTTGTCGGTTGACTATATTTTGACTAGTCTTGAGTGGACATTATATTGTCAATGTCACTATCCGTGCTACTTGTTTGCAGTTAAGAGACATGTAGAAAACTCTAACATTGTGTTTGGATAAAGAATTTTAAAAGGGTAATTCATTTTTATAGGGAACTTAAAATACTTTGTGGTGAAATATGCTGTTTAGATAGAGAATTTAGTAAGAAATTGAAATTCTAGTAATTTATGAAGGTATTTTGATTACTTAAAATTATAAAATTTCAAATTCCACTAAAAAAATAAGAATTTGAAATTCTTCATACTCACTTTTTCTCACCTCTATATCTATTTTTTCTTTCCTCTCTCTTTCTCTCTCTCTTCTTTCTCTCTCCTCTCTTTTTGTTCTCTATTTCTTTATGGCCTCTCTATTTTATCTCTCATCTTTCTCTCTTCTCCCCCTTCTCTCTCCTTTCTGTTTTATCTCCCTCTCCTCTCTCTTCCATCTTTCTTTTTTCCTTCTTTCTTCTTTCTCTTCTCTTTATCAATATTGACATAAAAAGTATTAATATTTATATTTTCGAATTATTAAATATTATTTAATAATAAATTTATTTGTGAATTATTAAACATTTAAAAATTAACTAATATTTATTTTTGAAAAAGTTTAATATTAAAATTTCAATTTTTAAATATATATTTAAAAATGAAATTTTGTATGTGGTGGAAATTCAAATGTCATATCCAAACTTAGAATTTGAAATCTAAAAAATTTGAATTGATTTATTTGAACAGAGCAGTTAATAATTGAAGGAAATATAAATTAAAGCAATTCAAATTCTTTGAAATTTTAAAATTCCTCATCCAAACACAACCTAATACTAATTATTACATTGGCATTGTAGATTTAATGGAAAATGGATCTTGGTTTATTGAAGAAAAAAATCTAGACTAAACATATAGACTAATAAGCCCTAAGGCCTAAATAAAGAAACATTAGCACATAGGCTAAAAAAAAAACTCCCCGATAGCCCAATTAGATGAAAGACTTCATTTGAGCAAGTTACCCTAGCCTAGTTTTCATTCTAGAAGTTTCTAAATAATAGAGATAGTAACATTTATATGCTTCTTATATATTTTAGGTCAAATGATGATGTATTTATTTAACCCTAAATAATGGAATGAACAAGAATCAAATTATCCCATAACTTTTCTCTTTTTTTAACTATAATAATTTCAAGAGATTGTCCATCTCTAATAGGACACTACCTTCTCAGGCAAACATAGCCCAATCATTAGTGCTTTCATCCACCCTATGCTTTCTAAATCTATCAATGATTTAGAGGAGGTTTTCCTCAACATTGAAGAAAAAATTGAGATGCTCCAAACCTAGTAAGAGGCTCGCCACAAACAATTGCAAGCCATAATGGATTCGCGATATGAGTCCATATCCATTGTTCCCACTACAGTTATGGACAAGCTTGCCTCTCTGACCACCAACTATACCACTATCTAACCTATACTTCATGTTGACACCACTGCTACCATCATTCCTCACTCCCCTACTAACCTTCATGTTGCTTTTGATGGAACAATTCATTCCATCACTTCAAACCCTGGTTTCATCTTACCACTCTTTTCTACTAGTACAACACCCATACCTATTTTTGGCACCGCCTTTATTCCTAACCCTTTTGCCCATCAGCTACCTTTTACTCCTATTCGTAATACCACTTTTCCATTTTCCAATCAGTTCTTTACTCCTTAAATGTGAACCCCCCCCCCCCCCCCCAAATTCTAACTTTTATCATTTGAAGGCTCAAAACCACTTGATGGGCTTTTCCAAGTTGAGCAGTTTTTATGCCTTTTATCAAGTTCCCTTTGATAAACACTTGCCTATGATCGCTTTTTATATGAAATGCTACGCCTTAAGTTGGTACAAATGGATGTATCATAATCATTAACTAATTGATTAGGATTCTTTGGCTTGAGCTTTTGAGATTCCTTTTGATCAATCTTCTTAGGAGAATCATTAGGCCTAATTGTTTAAGTTATGACGATTTGGCTCGGTCTCTAATTACTAGCAAAGGTTAGAAAACTTTGCAATAGAGTCATCGGGCTTACACCTAAATGATTATGAATTATTTTATATCAGGTCTTAACCCTAAGATTTGGCGTGAGCTAGCCATCCTCAAATGTTTCTCCATTTATCAAGTCATAGGCCTTGTCAAACTAGTGGAGGAAAAAGTTAAAGATTCTAAACCTTGCTTCGCCCTTTACCTTCCTTCTTCTTCTAACCCCCTTACACCACTATCTACTTCTAACCCCACCTCACAAATGTTACCCATCAAAGGCCTTTGTTACAATTGTGACAAAAAGTACCTACTTGGCCATAAATGCCAAACCCCAAAGTTTCTCATACTTCTAGATGAAGATGATTCCACCCTTCAACCTTTACTACTCACACTTGAACTATAGGATCGTGTTGAACTACCTTTTGACCCTCAACCTTCTTCACCTAACCTAATCCTCTTCCAACTATCCAACTAAGCTCTTATTAGATAACCTTCACCACAAACCTTACACTTTCAAGGTTTTATTTTAGGTCATGCAGTTATGGTCTTCATTGATACAAGAAGCTTCCATAACATCATACAACCTAGACTTTCCTAACAACTTCAATTATCCATTACCCAACCCCTTAATTCTTGTCATGGTAGGGGATAAAGCTCATATCTTTTGTGTAGGCCTATGCAATAACGTCCCTTTAACCTTAAAAACTCACAAATTTCACATCCTTTTTTATGTACTCCTAATATAAGTAGCTGATGTGGTGTTTGGAATTGATCGGCTTCACACCTTGGGACCCATCATTTTGAAATTTTCTATCCTTTATATGACTTTCACCCCTAATGACCTCTCTATCACATTGCAAGGTGACTTCCCTTCCCTACCCAATCTTGCTACCTTTCAACAATTATGCCACTTACTACACATGGATTTTGTAGCTTATCTCCATTTGATTTCCTTCTTAACTCTTCACCTAAGCTTTAAGGTCTCGCGATCCCACCCTACCTAAGATACCATACCTTTTTTCTTTTTCTTTTTTTTTTCCATTTCCCTTTAATTTTTACAACCTTTACTTCAAGATTTTTCCCATGTTTTCTCTAAGCCTCATGGACTTCTCCCTCCATGACTCCATGATCACCATATTTCCTTTTTACCTAATGCCCTCTGTTAATGTGAAGTCGTATTATATCCACATGCCCATAAAGACATCATGCTATCCATATGGGGGATGGCGCATTTGCATTGATTATAAAGCATTAAATGCTATCACAATGCGTGATTGTTTCCTATACCTACAATTGACAAACTCCTAAATGAACTTAGGGGAGCAACTGTGTTATCTGAGATCGATTTATGATCCGGATAACTCGAATCAGAGTTTTACCAGATGACACCCACAATATAACTTTTCAGATCTTTGCAGGGCACTATAAGTTCCTAGTCATGCCATTTGGTTTGATTAATGCACCTTCATCCTTTTAATCATCCATGAATGACCTCCTACATCCATTTTTATGTCATTTTTTTAGTTTTTTTTATGACATTTTAGTTTACATCTCTTTTTTATTTGACCATTTACACTATCTTAGATTAGTATTGCAATTATTACTTAATAATAAATTTTATGCAAAACTTTCTAAGTGTATTTGTAGTGGACTTATTTGACTGCTTATGGCATGTTAAGTCTTCTGGAAAATATTTCCCCAGAAACTTCAAACGAAAAACTTCCCAAGTAATTTGTCTTCCTCTAACTTCTTCTTGCTGCTTAGCGTACTTCCACCAATATTCTGCCTCTTCAGACAACATAAAGGTGGCATAATTCACTTTGTGTGCATCAGTGCACTCCATGGAAGTAAAGATTTTCTCGATCTCCGCAATCCAGTTTGAGTACCATCAGGATTGAATCCGCCTTTGAATGTTGGAGGGTTGTTTTTGCAAAAAGCTGCAAGACCTCGATATTCTGTAGGTTCATTGTCTCGTCCTTGATTCATATTTTCAAGGACAGCAGTCATTCTTTCAAGTATTTGTTGAGTAGCATCTCGATGTGGTCTTTCGGCCATTGTCTGAAAAAGAGAATCAATGTCTTAGTTCCTTGCTTTGAATAAAACCATATGTTAGGTGAGTAAAAATAATATGTGAAATAGTACACCAGATAGATTCCCAGGAAAGAGAGGTGGGTCACAATGGACGCTCTTAAGTACCAAGTCTTTCCTAGCCAGAACCTAACTAGATATGCACTAATCACTTCTACTAAACCCAACAGCCAACATTTGGTATATTCTTAGCAAAGTCTTCAATTGCGTGCGCAGACCACTTTCCGCAACAAAGTTGGACGTCCAAAACGAATATAAGAACAAACAATTCATCTTTCATTCCTGTTTTATCAACAGTGAATGAATGAACACACAGCACAAGAATGGTCAAGGCCATACTCCAGGCTTTGACAGGACAGAACTGCTCTGATACCACTAAATGTAACACCTGTTTAATTTTAAATATAATTCATATTAATTTAGTTATTAAGTTTAAGTAAATAAAAATGCGTGTAAAATTTTTCCAGTTTTAAAAGAAATTCCAACTTAACAGATTTGGAAATGGTAATAAAATATGAAAGATATATACATATATTTCATAAAACTGTACATCATGGTTTGAGTAATACATAACAGTCAGAAAACAAAAGTACATCGAAATACATATACTACCTAACCCACTATAATATAAAAAAGATCCTATACAGAGCAGTATTTATCTACCCTATCCCTTATACAAAAGAAAATACTATAGGTCTTCAGGTCTTCCCCCGTTGACGATGTTCTCTATCTCGTACTCCAGCATCACAGAGCATTAATGTCGTCTGCAATAATCACACCCAATATACACAAAAGGAACTAATGGAGTGAGATGTTTTGTTCTAAATCACTTTTACATTGTGCGGTAGAAAATCTACCATAAACAAAGATAAAACACAACTGACAAACAAAGAGATCATAAGGTTCATTCCTAAGTATATCCGACTACCCTTGATTAGGTACTGGATCCAATACTTCACATTAGTGGGTAATATTTGTTATCAAAGAACCTGGAAGTGACTGGGAGTACATATACCCCTCTCAACACCATCACATGGTACAATCCTCGGTCATCATAAGGAACCAAAATACCACATTTAGGATATCCATTTATAGAGGTATACTCTCAAACCAATCCCTGGAATGCTGAGCAATTGTCAGGGTGATCGAGTTTGGTCAGGCGAATATCCCGCTCAAGGGCGCTACCCTGGCCATGGGACTTTCACCACTCGATGCCTACCCCAAGACCTCCGCAAGTGGGTCCCGGCCTTTCAGTCCTCAGCGTACCAAACTGTGGCTTCCCTAGCAGGGTGGTCATGCCACTGCATGTCACTTGCTTTACATTTACTCACTAATTTCTCACTTCCTAATTTCTCAAACAGAGGTTTTCCCTGGTCTCATTTAATTTGAGCACCAGTATAATCAACATTTCTGCCCTATTTTGCAGAAATTGCACTATACCAAAAGAATAACGATATAACAATTATAGTATAATTACTAAAATTTTGGCAGAATAACAACTAAATAAATGCATTTTGATTTTCTAAATTTGAGCAGAGTAACAGCTTAGTAAATGTATTTTTATTTTCTAAAATTGAACAGAGTAACAGCTTAGCAAGTAAAATTTAATAATTTAAATTTGAGCAGAGTAACAATTTAATAATCATGATTTAATAATTTAAATTTGGGCAGAGTAACAACTTAGTAAAAATTAAGTTTAACTTTAAACAATAATAACAATACTAAAATTAAAGCCAAACGGGTTTAGGGGAAAACCCTTCCTACCAACATGCAAAGTGAAAGTAATTTAGAACCAACCCCACTCCCCCCATTACCTCTAAGATAGTTGATGAAGAGGATGGAATTGTTGTGCAAAGCTTCTAGGAGGAGAAATTCTACTAGTTGCAAACTAGCAAAATTTTAACATAAAAACTAGATAAAAAAAATATTTTAGAGAGAGAAAACTTTAGAAAGAGAAGCTCTCTAGCTTGGGAGAGGAAAGGATGAGTGAAAATATGAAAACTTTGAGGCCTATTTATAGAAAAAGGAGGGGGGTTAGGTGTCCAAATAATTACATCATCCATTATGTCACAATTATGTCATAAATCCAATTTTTATTTATTTTTAATCCAATTTAGGGACACATATCTCAAATAGGTGGTGAATCACCTATTTTAGGGTTGGGGACGTGCTCCACCAGCTGTCCCAAGCCTCCATGTGTCAAATTTTATCTGTAGGTGAATTAACCGGTGTACCGACAAAAACGCCTAAACTTGAAAAATTAGCTTTTAATATCAAAATAATGTATTTTAATGCAAACTGGATAAATACATTAATTTTCATCAAAAATAAATTTCTAATAATAATTTTTAATTTTTATTCATTTATTTCAAATTATATGTATTTTATTGTGTATTTTTAAGCTAGAAAAGTATAGAAAATCCATTTAGTTCAATAAATATCAAATTTTTTATCAAAATTAGAAATTAAATATTTACCCATAATTCAACTAAAATCACCATTTCACCCTTTTTGAATGTCAAACCAGTACTAGCGACTTATTAGACACGTAGGGGCATTTTGGTCATTTTACACAGAAATTCTAGAAAATTCCCAAAAATTTCCAAAATTATATTTTTATATATATGACATAATTCCAAGCTCAAATTGACATTTTAATGTCAATTGAATCTTTTCCACATGTCAGTTCTTAGTGTTGAGAAATAGGACAAAATTGTCATTTTCTAATTTCTCGGGCTCCGGCTCGGAAAAATTATTAAAAATCAAGATTAAATAGCTCTTGAAATTTTGAGTAAAATGGTCGGAGTCAGAATTTCAAAATTCCTTTCCGATTTTTCAGAATGTATTGCTAAATATTATAAAAAAACAGTGGAAGTATTGAAATAGGATTATTATAGTTTCACTACTTTTCTCTCAAATAAGTTTTTTAATGAGAGGACACTTATATGAAAATTTAAATATTTGAGGGTCAAAAAGTCTCATTTGGTTCCCCAGTCAACCAGGGGTAATTTTTTGTCATTTTACAAAAATTATATCAATAAATTTCTAGAAAAATTCTACATTATTATTAATTGTTCTAAATACATTGCTTGACTTAAAAAAATTTTAACAACAGAATAATTTAATATACTCAAGTTAGGGATGTTACAAAAACTACTCTCGCTAATTCCATGGACCTTTACAGGTGCTTTTATGCATAAGCTAGTAGCCTATGAACTCGACTTGCCTAAAGACTTTCAACTACACTTGTTTTCCATGATTCTCTTCTTCACCATTACATCGGTGACCTATTGGCACCAACACTAGCACAATCGTTCTCGTTGTTGGTCTCCTCGTCCCTTTTTTTTTTCCTCTCAAGCCCCTTCCCCTTTTACTATTCACTATACTTGGATCACCTTTGTACTTCGACAACTGAACACTTACCTCCAGTTCAAACCTCGAATAATCAAACTACTCTACTTGCCGAAGCCACTAACACAGTTGGCCATCACTTATCATGACCTATCCTATCCCACCAACTTGACCCGATTTGAAGGAACTTTTGATGGGTTCGAGTTTAAGAAATTATATCCTGTGTATTTTGAGTATGGGTTTGAGTTATACTTCAAGTCATCTTAACCTGGTCAAATGTGATATATTATTTTTAAAAGTATAATTTTTTAAACAATCATGTATTAATAATACAACTTCTTGACTTAATAAATAATATTTTATCTAACATGATATTATATTTAATTTATATTAATAGCATTTATCTTAAAATATATATCTAAAATATACCTTAATTATAGTTGTATACTTCTTTAATTCTACGATTTAACTATATATAATGTTATAATTAATATGTTGTGTCAACAAGTCAAATCAACCTAGTCTTTTCTCAAATGTTGTCGGGTCATAATCTGGTCGAGTTTAGGTTCACAAAATTGACCCTAATAAAAAAACTTGGGCTAGGTCCCAACCATTCCACGGACACCCCTACCCATCAACACCCAATCCCAACCGTCCATTGACCTCTTAATTTGTGTGACACTTTTTCTTCTTCCACCCCCACCGTTATAAAAAACACACTCCACCCTACCACCTAACCCCATTGTATCTACTTTCTATGAGCAGCTCAAGACCAATTTTCCCTTTCGATCTTTGAGGACAAAGACTAATTTGTAACAAGCGGTATTGATAGGCCCTTAGGCCAATTTGAAGAAACATCAGCACATAGGCCTAAAAGAACCTCTTGTCAGCCCAATTGGATGAAAGACTACATCTGTGAAAGTTACCCTAGGCTAGTTCTCATTTCATAAGGATTTATATAATATAGATAGTAACACTTATATGCTTCTTATAAATTCTAGGCCAAATGATGATGTATTTATTTAGCACTAAATAATGGAATGAACAAGAATCAAATTATCTCAAAACTTTTTTCTGTTTTTAGATGTAGTAATTTTAGGAGATTGTCCATCTCTAATAGGACACTACCTTCTAAGGCAACCATAGCTCTATCATGGACAGTGTGAAGTACAAATGAAATTTTCAAAAAAATTCAAGAGACTCTAGACTCTCTTATCACATCAACAATCTCAACCGAAAGATACCTTTCTCGTTAAGTATTAGGATACAAGTAGTAACTAACTAATTGACAACTTCTCTAACTATCTGTTGGGTCTATTACCTTTCTTTCTTACGTGACTTTTCTAATTACTGGTACCCTATCACTATGTCGATTAACGATTGATCACACACTTGTTAATTTTGGGTGAGCAGTAAGCCGAGTTTGTCTCACTAGAAACATTTTATAACTCTTCTAACCTTGGCATGTAAAATTCTGACTTCCCATCATATGCTGAGTACTTCTTCGTACCTACTTCAATCCAAATCATGTGATAAATAATTACGTATATTGTATTTGAAACGAAGTCATTATATTATTATTTCGTGAGGGTTTACTAGATTCTATTATGTTTCCCTCAATGACAAGCAAATTCAATTTCTTGCTAGGAGCTAGCCTTTGACGTGCCCATTTTGGATCCTCAAAACATCATTTATATATGATTTTGGTTTCCCAAGGTGCTCGGGTGAAAGGTATCCCTTATAGAAATCTGCCACGCCAATTGTTTTGAACAAAGCTGGTCTTTCTGGAGTAACAAGAGTTGGTGCTGGACCAATGTTTCCACTCCATTCTGGGCCGTAAAATGTAGCTATGGATACTCTCTCTTTCTGTGAGTTTACTACTGCTCGATGCATAGTGCTCCTATATATTCCATTTGTCATTACCTGTCAAACCATATATCAAGCGACATTTCAAATAATCCTACGGTATAAGGAAAAAATAGTCTAATGATATAATTTCACTAGATTTAACTTCTTTAATTTTAAATTGATTAAAAGAAGGTCTAAATGATATTTTAAGATCCCTAAGTATTGTAAAATCTTTCTTGTGATAGACTATATTTTAAATTCAAGACCTAAATTTGTACATTTATAATTGTCACTAATACAATCTTAACTAAATTTTAATTACTTACCTCCATAACATCTCCTAGACTAATGATGAAAGCATTGGGGAGGGGTTTAACAGGAACCCACATTCCATCTTTATTTATTTGAAGGCCCTCCACTTCATTGGCTTGGAGAAGGATGGTGAGGCCAGATCCATCGGTGTGAGCATTTAGGCCAAGGACATTTTCTGGTTGGGGACAAGGAGGATAGTAATTGATCCTTATTGATTGGCCTCCTTCTCCTAATGACTCTTTAATATCCCTTAATACAATCCCAAGAGCTTTCCCTATAAGATCAAAAATGTTGATGGCAAGGTCTCTCATCTTTATACAATAATCCTCTAAATTTTCCCTGCAGCGGCCAACATTAACTTATCGATGTGATTTTCAGATACTAGACAGCAACGACAATCTTTAATTTTGACTTCATACATTGGATGACAGAGGCAATAAATTGTCATTTAAAGATCACAATCTTTATATGAAAAATTGAAAACATTTGATTAATGTATAAAATATTGACAAAATAAATGTTATATATTTTATTTAAATATATTTCACATTTAACGATTTTGTGAGAATTTTACATCTCTCACCTCACAATCAATTCGAATTGTGAAGACAGAAAATTTCGCTTAAACGACTCTATTACACTTATCAACATTTTTTCTTTCTATTTTAATAATTAACAATTTTTTTTTTCAGAATAATTAAGAATTAATTTAGTGATTAAAAGAAAAAAGAAGAATGAAAAAGAGCACCTGAATGGCAGTGGTATATTAGGGAATAGGTGGGGCTTCCTTAAATGGGATGGAAGCGTGAAAATGTAAAACAAATCTACCCAATCTGATGACCCCTCTTTAAAACCAAGCATTTGACCAAACCCTTCCATATCTCCTGGTTTCTGCCAAAGCTTTTTCTTCTCTTCAATTGAAAGATTGAAGAGTTCTTGAGCACCTGTCTTTACATCTTCCACCAATTCGATGTCAACTCCATGATTAATCAGCTGTCATACGAAACCACAATTTCATAGAGTTGCAAACTTGCATTAATACTCTCTATTACACTTACAAATTACTAAGCTGAGCAAGATTTTGATTGCTTTGCCAGTTTACTTTTTTATTTTTTAATTTTCATCAGTGTATATATATATATATATATAAGGAGCATATCTGGTGAGAGGGTCTTTTTTATGTGAAAGTAAGAGGAATAAAGTTGGACCATTATATTTTATTATAAATGGTCAAGATTAAAACACACAAGTTATGTGAGATTTTTAAAAAGTTATATGACTTTTTTAAGTGGTCACATAACATTAAATTTTGACAATTCATATATGATTATATAGCTCAGATTTACTCATTTCACTCTCATATAAAGATGGTCTCACTAGATATGCCCCCTATATATATATATATTAGAATTTCTTAATTTGCATATTATTAATTTCCTTTCGCTGGTAATTTTTTTCCTTTAAAACCAATGAACCAGCGAAATAAAATGAATATATAATATTTTTTTTAATAAAAGACTAATGATAGGCTTTACAAGGGAAAAAAGGAATAAAAGAATAATAAAGAGACAAAAGGGTATTACACATTATTAAACCGGCGCACACACAATTCCTGTCCTATGAAACTTAGCTCGGTCAAAGGTACATAAATATATAGTTTTTAAACACAACTTATGATATTGATTGCAACTTGCAAGAACTAAATTAGAACTAAAATATGCTGATTTCAATTAATTTTTTAGATAAAATAATTTTTTGATATTATTTTCTAATCAAAATTAAAGTTTTTTTTTATGACTCACACAATAAAGGATAATATTAAAGATTGATATTAATTATCAAAATAAAACTTTAACTTAAATTGAAAAACTGTACTAAAATCATATAACATACAGCATTTAGATTTTTTTCTTTATTCTTCGTATTGCGCTTTATTAATTATTTCTTTATATCTATTTTTATTTAACATTTTCTTTATAAAATAGTAAAAAATATTTAAATAATACTAAAAGATATAACATTACACTAAGTCAAAATAATAGAAATGATCAATGGTACATTCAATATTTAATAGCAAGAAAAGACAAATTAGCTATATAATATTTAACTAGCAAAATTATCGTGTGTACATTTAAATAAAATATTAAAAAAAAATAACAAATTAATAAAAAAGTTTATTTTTAATAAAAAATTAAAATATAACCAAATGTATTCGTTTAAAACTATTACTATTGGTGATTTGTAAATATTTTATTATATTTGTTAATAGAATAAATTTCATTAATAATTAAGAAATTAAGAAAATAAAATTTATTTAGATTGAATAAATAATAAAAAAGAAAAAGATTTATTTAATTTAAAGTTTAGTTGAAAATGTGTATTATAAAATGAAAAATATTTATGATACTAGTTAAGAAATGAAAATAAAATTTTTTAGAGTAAATTACCTTCGGATTCCCTTTGTTTATTTGAGATTTCGCCTTATACTTCTTTATTTTTTTGGGTTTTCACTCTACAATAAACTCTTCAATTTTTTGGCATTTGTTACACTGAAACCCCTAACCTCCAAAGACGGTCCAATCCGTTAACAAGAGCGAAGCATATGACTTGCACATACTTTTTAATGATTTTTTTCTCCGAAATGTCCTTACCCTCTTCGTAGAGGTCCCCCTCCTTCGGAACCTTCCAGAACCTCCCTGTACACCGTTCCACCTTCTCTCTTCAACATCATCACCCTCAACACGCGCCCATGTACTATACATCAGACAGAAATTAAAAAAAGGAGGTGAGAATGGATGTAGATGCTAACCTGGAAAAAACCCCATTCTTTGCATGCAAGGTCTAGCTTGTCCAGCTCAGGACCCTGCACTTCTTCAGACAATAACTTGTTTAGGTCGATGATAGGAAGCTGTGGCAACGAGTCTATGTTAAATAAAATTGGAGGGTTAATATCTGGATGAACGTATCTCTCTGGAACTTTGATTAGTGCCTCCTTTGCTAGCTCTTTCACAGAAGGAATAAGAAGAGAGGATCCAAGCTTTGCTGTCTCTGGCTCCATCATCACAAATTCTTTGGCTTAGATGGGTGTTCTCTTATCTCAACATTTAAGACCTGATATAAGAATAATGTCAAATTTGTTTATGGAAACAGATTTTCCCAAGACATGTTGCCGATAGTTGAGGCTTTTCGCCATCCGTTGACCATATGATTGAATATAACAAATAATGATGAATCATGGATCGGGAAATAAAGGTATGAGAAAACAAAATATTATTATTAATTGCTTTGCACATGGCTTTGCCGGGGTGGCTTATTTTCCGGAGCAACCACGGATATTACATGTGGCATTCTCTTCCTTACACGTCAGTCTGTTCCAAGCACATGGGTGTCATGGTTTAAAATTTCTCTGATGGCCCATTAAAATATGTAGCTGATACATTATTGTCATAATTGTCACTAGCATATTATTGTACGCAGATACAATGTAACGTAGTTTTCGTAATTGAGAAGCGACTCAAAGGGACTTTATCTTATGTACTTTAATTTTATACGTAAACTAAGGTGATCACGTGGAGCACGTGAAATCTTATTTAGTTCTCTTTTTTCAACATGAAATAATTAATACGATATTTAACATTGTGTGGGTAAAAGCAACAAGACTTCATAGACTAAGTATGTCTTTTACTTTAGCCACGGATACCTTTGACCTAAACTAACTTACTTGAGCATCAAAAACTTTGTAGGTAGCCTCCCCTATGCTCTTCCAACTAGGAGCCAAACCCTCCAAGACTAGCAAAGAAGGGACAAGTGGACAACCAACACCACTTCCATTACCTAAGCACATAATTAAGCAACTTGGCGCCCAACGCTGAGGCACTTGAGTGAGAATGTTTGAAAAGGCTCATCGACAAGCAAGCACAATTAATAGAGTAGCAAAACCAAAGGCTACATCGATTAAAGGCACAAGCAGTGGATATCTCATCTAGAATTTCACTACAGAACACCAACCGTGCAGGTCGTTTGGAACCATTGGTCAAGTGACCTTCTCTTTGAGATCGACATCTTTAAACACAAGAAATAGAGTCAAAACTTTGAGACTTGTTGTCAGGGTTAGGACCTTAATCATTTATTTGATTTAGAAAGCTTAATATAAAACTTCACTTAGTAAAGTATATAAAATAGTGGGTAAATTTTTTTCTTTTCAAAACTTAATACCATACTCGAAGAATCATGCATAAAATCTGATTAGAAGGAAATAAAGTGAGGTCTTCTCATTCCTCATAAACAGTTTATAAATTTGAATTATATACTTCAACCCAAAAATCTAGGAAAGATCATAAACATAAACTTTTCAGAGTCTCATTTCTATTTCTCCATTGGTACGTGATAGACAGATATGTGTATGTAATATGAAAACCAAATTGGAAGTATTTATCGGATAAGGTAGAATACACACACACACATACATATGTACAACGTCAGAGAAATTGTTCTTACATGCGTAATAAAAATATAAGTCATACATCCATAGTCTAGAAGTATCAAGTGTGCAAAATAGACTGGACAATGCTGATAATGCTAGCCACTATATATACATCTATAAAGCTCAAAAACGTAGAGTAAGGCCTAGCTCGACGTGGCCTAAACATAAATACATATCAAATAACATTAATATTATATACTCAAAGACCATGCTCCTACAAGTACCACAAATGGCCCCAAATCCCCCTTAGGACTACTATCCATGTATCTAGCCATCAGTGGCTAGAATGTCACCTTCTGGATTCCTTAAGATTGATCTCCCTATGAAGATGCTCGCCCATCTACTACTTGATAACAAGTATGATAACAACAAGAAAACAACACCTAAAGGCAAGGAGTGAGGTTATGATTATATAAAAGTTTAGGCAGGAGAGAAAACATGCATATGTATATATACACCTAGACGCATACATATACTTAAACATAGATGTTAATTCATTGGCAAGCGTAGACAAGTGATAAGTACAAGTATCATTTCCTAAGGGATTTAAGTAATACTAGATTTTTGTACAATTAATGCTATAAAAAGAAATTTTTACGCAAACACAATAAAGAGTCTTTTAGAAATTTTTTGAACACTTAGAATATGAAAATAAAGACTAACAACAAATGAAGAAAGCGTTGAGGTTTGACTACACTAATTTGTCCTCTCATGCATACAATGATTACTCATTGAGTTTATGTTCCATTCATTACCATTAATCCAAAAATTATCTAAACACTAATCCTTTAGTGGAAAAGACCTAAGTTATTTGTTTAAACCAACAATTCCTTGATTAGTTTACCCAAACAACTTGCTTTAAGAAAAGAGATTAAGACATGGCTAATAAACTGTGTTCTATTCCTAGACACAAGGTTCATTAGGTTCTTATTTAGATATTTTGAAAGAAAGTGTTTTCCAACAACATCCAATACAATAAAATCAAGTCATGGGAGATCAAACCACAACAAGCATTAAGCATAGAAATAGAGGCACAAATGAATATAACATAAACTTCAATAAATAACTTAAAAGGTATACATGAAAGTAAGTTTAGTTACATCAAACCCCAATTACGATAATCTAGCTATTCATAGTGAAGAGAAGCGTCCAAAGAAAAGATGACGAAAATGGATTGGAAGTCCAAGAAGAGCTTCCCAATTGGCTTCCAAAAGCTCCTAGGGTTCAGAAATAGGTCTTCAATGTTGTATTGGAGAGAATGTTCGTTCATTAATGTTTTTCCCCTCTTAAATGCTAGACTTTGCACCCTCATTAATTGAGCTGTCATTGATTCACTTAGCAAAAGTCTTTATTCACTCAACGAATCCTTCTCATTCTAACTTTAGGGCACAACTTTCACTCAGCTAAAGTAAGTCTCGCTAAGCAAATTCTGAGTTCAAGAAAACTTTACTCTTTAGAGTTCAAGTTTTCGCTAAGTGAGAAGGATTCTCACTTAGTGAATATTCTTGCTCAATGAATTATGATCATCAAGAAACCTTTTTGATTTAGTGAAGATCACTTCTCAACTCAGGAATTTCCCTCTGAAATGCTCCAAGCCCTTTTCTTCAAATCCTACAAAAAATGTTAAGAGATCAATAGCAAAATGTTCAAAGTCACTAAGTCTAACTACTGATTCAATTTACTTACAATTGTTAAATTTCAAGGTCAATTAAAGTCTTAAGTATGGAAAAAGGAGAAATAATTATATAAACACACACCTAAAAAGTATGTATAAATGCCAATTATTAATAAACATTGACACACTAAGACATGGCATCTCCTATGTATCACAAGGAAATAATTTAGCCTCATAGACAAAACAATCAATCACTCATAATTATATTAATCAAGAATGGTACATATAGGTACTTAGCAATTTCAGTTATAGCAATGAACACATCATACAAAAAAAGCAATTATCTCAACACCAACTATCGAAAACAAGAATTTAAACGCAGGTTGGTTAGTACTAATGCATGTAATGTATGACAACCTATTTAGTCAATTACTACTTTTTCTTAATGTGTGCATGTGCATGGGGTATCCATCTCATGAATTTTGGCGCTAGAACACCCCGTGTAAGGCATTTTACACTTTATATGAAGCATTTCCACCCTATGGGTGTTTCTTTTAACTCATTTAGCGATCTCTATACAAAACATAGTTATATCTCTATAGGATAATACACCTTGCATGAGTGGTAACCTGAAACTCCCTAAGGAGCTAGCTATTCTTCCTTCCATGTCATGATGCATGAGTGGTATATATCTCTTTCTCTTTAGTATTTAATAATGGGATGGATTCTATATAGTGACCCTATTGTAGTATCCCACGTTAGGGAATTGCTTACCTTACTTTTGTACCCAAAGATCCTCACTCAAACTCATTGAGAAAGAATCTTTTTAGACATAAAAATTATTGAGTTCAAAAAGTAAAAACCATCACGTGTAAAAAAATATAGTAAAAAATAGATTAGAAATATGTAAGTAGTGTTATGAGGTATTTCTTAAAACCCCATAATCTAGTACCTTTTTCTTAAATATCACCTTAAGTGAAAAATATTTAAATAACGAAAGAATAAAGGTCTGTTACTTGTTAAATTCTACCAAGATTATAATCTATCCAAACTTGCACAAAAACTAAAACAAGTTATGAAAACTAAAAATCTAGACATCTAGTAAATTGAAAAAGATGATTTTAGGGAAGCCTTTTGAGATAGAAATCCTCAAGACATTAACACACCTCCTCAATTTTTCTCAAAATTTTCTTCCATCATTACATATCCAAAAATTGGGTCACAAATCAGTAATGAAAACAACACCCTGCTACTAGAATCCATCCACCAACATCTATAAAATTTGCCAAAAATTCTGTACTCATCTATTTCTCCTCATTTTCTAGATTTTTTAGAACCATCATCAAGTTTAGTTCATGGAAAAAATACAAGGAAAAACCTTTTCCACACGAAATTGAGACACACCACTCAAGAAAACAAAATTAGTATACTTTTAGCATCATAATAACCAATCTTAGTTCAAAATTCACCATAAATCACAGAAAAATCTAAAAATTGTCAAACCAATTGCATTCAAAACTAGACACATAGTGCCACAATCCCTTGAAAGGAAAAGTTCAAAATCGAAACACACAGATCACACCATTACACTCATAATAGGTTTAGTTAAAGGGAAATTTTTCCAACAAGGACAATGTTGATTCTACTTCTACATATAAGAAACTTACATAACTCCACCAATTTTAACTTATGGATCAAACCATGGTTTAACAAGCATCATATGATCAATTAACATGTAATTAACACTCATCTTATGGCATAACCCCCTACATACAGATCAGAAATGCAAAACAATCTGTCACACGTAGTAATCTAGTCACTAGATCACTTTGAACTTGTTTTCAATGTGTCATACTCACTTAACTCATGTATTAGTTCTTTTCATTGTATATAATTAAGGTTTTCTTTTACTTAATCATGTTGCTTTCAAAATTAAACACTTACATCCAACAAATGCTTCCCTAAAAATAGAACAATAATTCATGACTAAAGCAACAATTTATAAAATTTCAATGCCATCACTTAGTACATCATGGTAATCACTTAATCAATACAATTAGCCAATGTAATTATCATCAACCCGTGTATAACCTTAAGTAGTCACATATTTCAGACTTTTAATTGTATGCACATATCATGGATTAGCAAAACAGAGTACTAACTTACATGGATCAAGCACAATATTTCACATTTCAATTCAAATTTTTAATGTGCACAACTTTTACCCCAAACCTTAAAAAATATGGCTTTACAGTGGTATCTGTCACTCTCGACTAGGTCAATCAACATATGGTTAGACTGAAATCAAAATTTTTAAATCATTTTTTGACGGGTTGAGCTCAACCCAAGACAAAGGCCAATCTTATGGCCATACAACATAAATAATGAGAACCCCTCAAAGAGTACATTGCAAGATTTTCTTAAGAAGCCTTGCAAGTACAAGACTTAACCCCCGACATTAAACTGTACCTCATCAAGGACAAATTACTACTAGGGACACCATTCCACACCTTTAAAGGGCGCAAATTCTTGAAGATTTTATGGTGAGATCTAGAAAGTTCATGAGCCTCAAGCAAGAACTAAAAGCTTTGAAATTAAAAAATCAACCAGACCAACACAAAGTGGACAACATCAAAATCATATCGAGTTAAGTTGACCCAAACGGGAGGAACGAAGATTCAATTACTACACTCCACTGACAATGTCACAATCTAACATCCTCAATGAAGTATACAATTTAGAGTTTTGAGAGGTGCAAATCTCGAAGCTACTGTCAATCCATCCTATGTATTTCTCAGACCGCAACAAATTTTGTAAAATTTCATAAGTCACATGGACAAGATGCAAAGGAGTGCTTCCAACTTCAAGATGCTATAGAAGAATTGATTCAATAAGGGTATATTTGGATAAACTTCTTCGTAAATACTTTTAGGAGAAAAAAAATGAAATAAAGTTCTTCAAAAGCTAAAATTAGCTTATACATAAATTAAAACCAGCTTTTGGAGAAGCTAATATAAGAGAGCTTTTACAAATTAGTTTATGCATAAACAAATTTTAGTTTTTGAAAAAGTTTATTTTATTTTTGTTTTTATTTTTATTTTTTACTCCTATAAGTACTTTTGGAGAAGTTTACTCAAATCGGTCCAGGGGAGGGGTCGCCCCCGCTTCACCAAAGTTGGCAATCAAAGTTGTACATCATGCAAACGCAACCTATCATTCGTAGGATCGGTGTGACTACCATCAAAAAGATGTCGGTGAATCATCGAAAAATCGAAAAGAATGAAAGACAAGTGACAAAAGCACTAGTCGTGCGGAGCATCAACAAACAAGGAACATTGTTTATACGATAGTCGATCGATTTGCAGGAGGAGCATGTAGTAACTCAGCTAGAAAAATAGCTGTGAGGGAACTCATGACCCTCTTCATAGCAAGGAGCAACCTGCGAAGACAGGCATCACAAATATTGCGTATCTCTTTCTCAGATGATGATCTTAGTCCTGTAGTCCCAAGGCACGATGATCCAATAATAATTTAATTACCTCCTTCATGGCCAACTTTGAAAACAAAAGAATATTTGAAGCTGTTAGAGTGAATCCCTTGAAGATTCTAAAGCCAGATACAGGAAAAACACTTAGGAAAATTCACCAATAATTGTATTTGTAGGCACCGACGTCCTAATGGCTGACTTCGATGTAAGGGAAGGAATTTCTAACTTGAGACTACAACCAAAAGGAGAATTTAAAAATATTCAGATTGGCGTAGACCCATGCAATTAGTGTAAATAGGAGAAAACTACCAATCAAGGTCAAGGTGATATTTACTTACCTCTTGAAGTAGAATTGAGATGAACAAGGGACATATACATTCATAATGAGCATTGGTCAAAATCATGGTTCTAAATTGCGGTTCGCAACTGCAATTGCGGCTGCAACGTAAAGATTTTTGGACTCATCGCAACTGCATTGCAACCGCAATTGCGGCCACATCAACATCATTTTCCCGCAATTTCCCGGAATATTAAGGATTTCAATGAAACCGCAACAGTGACCGCAACCTCAATTTAGAACCATGGTCAGAATCAACACTAACTTTAAATTATATGTAGCTGGGGCCAGCCTGACCAATTAAGCATAAGCGTGATCAACACTAACTTGAAAAAATAAAACAATAAATGATTCTAATTTTAGCGTTGACGTAGCATTGGTCTAATTAATGCTAATTGTGTTGCTGTTGTGGCCGACGTTAGGCATTGTAAGTAAATCCGACCATGCACGTAGCCCTCCGACCCCGACCCACCTTTGATGGAGAAAACTCATTTTGATCGGCTTCAGTATATATATATATATACATATAATTTTTAGACTTTCATTTTTTACAATTATTAAAAATATAAATTAATTATTTAATAGTTAAATAATGTAAATTATAACAATTATTAAATAACAAACTTATAATTATACATTTAACTAAAAATATAATTAAATTCTTAATTGTTTTATTTTTAAGTTCTTTTTTATTTATTAATTTTTATATATTATTTGAATTAAAATATAATTAATAACTTAAGATATAATTTATTTAAAAATACATAAGTAAATTAAAATTGTAAAAAAAATGTAGTAGGTTCTTTGCAGGTTTACTCAAACCCAATAAAACTCGATAGGGATGGGGTTGAGTTTTAAAAATATAAATCCGCATCTTTTAAATCCGAGCCGGAACTCGGTCTGCCTTTTACGGGAACGAGGATGGGAAGAACAAAACTCGCCCCCGACCTACCCCATTGTCATGCCTAGCCAACGCTATTGTCTAGCAACTAAATCGCATTTTTCTTGTAGTACTTTTACCAAGCCTCCAGGCTTAAAACAAACCAAAGGTTTTATGAAAATATGAAGCACCGTAGACTATCAACGATATGCAAGCATTATTACAATAATTAAGATAGACTACACTCTAAAAATATTTATGAAGGGAATGTTTTGCACACGATTGATAATAAATGTGCGCAATAAATCTTAGCTTCGGTTATATATCTCTATAACTCATTCAACTTTGGGTCTTTTATAAGCAACTAATAAATAGTGGTTAAGAGCTTCCCTTCTCCTTTTGGTAAATATGAACATTGGGATACATTAATTATTGCATTAAATGTTTTTACCGTTCTACTAGAGATGATAAAAATAAAGTATGATTTTCCTTTCTCTTTCCATTTTATGATTACGCGATAGGTAGAAGTTTCTATATACCTGTGAAAATATTTGTTGACTTTTCTTAACTCACGTCTGGTTCATTTCTACTTTTGTGTCAATTGCTTTCTTCAAGATTAACGAGTTGGTAAACTTATAATTATTTGTCTATTTTGGGTAGGATGAAAGTTCTTCAAGCTTGTATGATATGCTATATGACATATGATGTTGGTCCAATATCTTGAAGTCCTTAAGGTTTTCTTATTTGATGAACCACGTGAAAGACAAAGTTAGAAGGCTTGAGGCAAATAATGTTTTAGTGGGAAGCAATAGTGTGTACCTCTACATAGATGGAGCAAACAATACATGCATACTTAGAAAATATTAGTTTAATGCAACTAATCTATTCTTATGCCTTGTTTGCTATCATTAAAATTTAGGGTTAGAGTGTCTTAGACTTAACAACATGGAAATAAAAGTTGTGATATATGTATTTGAATGAATTTGGTGCTTAAAGTTTATTAGGATCACTTAAGGAATTAGGGTTCATACTTGAAAATAAAAGGGTTTTCTATTGAGAAATTTAGAATAATCTAAATTAGAGAAGATCTATATCAATTGCCTAAATAGAATGAGACTAGTAATTGAATGAGATTATATTAGAAGATAATTGGAATCATTCTGAATTTACCTACTTCATTCCTATTGATTGTATCATTTTAGTGTTCTATTACATTGTGATAATTCATTACATAATTGCATGTTGCATTGTGTTCATTCATTTGCATGATTGTAGTCTTAATCATTATGCATTCAAATAATAATTAATTGGTGATAGGGGTGAAAATAGGCTAGGCTAGACCAAGCTTTGGTAGGCTTGAGTCTGGCCTTCATTAAAAATATAAAGCCTAAGCCTGGCCTATTTACCTATTATAGGCCTTTTTTGAAGGCCTAAGCTTGGCTTGCATAAAAGTTTAGCTTGGCCTGTAAGCCTGCTTAAGAGTTTATTTTCTTATAAAGCTTATAAAAAAGCTGATAAACCTATTGGCCTAAATAGGTCTATTGGTCTAAAAAAGCCTATTAAACTAAAAAACCTGTTAGAAATTACATATTCTTTTATATTATTATATACAATATATGTAATATGTATAATTACGTATATATATATATAGTTTGGCTTGTTAGGTTTAATAGGCTTTTCTTAAGGCCTAAGGCTTGACCTTTTTATCTAAATAGGCTTTTTGCAAAGCCTAAACTTAACTTTTTTAATAAACAAATCAAGTCAAACCTTATGTAGGCCAGGCCATAGGTTTCTGACAGGCTACCTGACCTATTTTCACCCCTAATTGGTAATAGTTGTTATTTTATATTATTGTTGGACTGATGTTTTACTTATCACTTATTATTTTATTACTTATACAACTGACACAATTATCATGGTCACATCAACCAAATTTGGGTAAGATCTAAAAACGTCCCCAAACAAGTTTTAAAACACAGTATGGGCACTATAAATATTTAGTGATGTTGTTTGGAGAAACAAATGTACTTGCTGTTTTCATAGATTACATGCATAGAATCTCTCAACCTTACCTGATGCCCCTTTAAGACAGAGAGAGAGAGAGAGAAGATAGAAAATTTTCCTTAATGCTCATTGGTCCTCCATTTACCAATTTATTGAAAAAAAAAATCCTCTTTTTCTATTATCTTTAATCCTTACCCACTCTAATTCTAACTTAAGCCAATAGATAATTAAAATTTTAAGTTTAGACTTATCATAATATTTTATATTATATACATTAATGTCATCTTATATTACATTTATTTAATAAAATTTTAATGTTGAGAAATTTTCTTACAATATTGAATTATTATTGTTAAATTATTAATTAATCTCGAAATTCGAAATGTTACAACCACCACACCGGTTGTTAAACGTCTTGCTTCAATATACAAGGAATTCGTTCCTACAATACACTCAAATCTTTCCGTGAAATTACAAACTTGAGCATGCAATGTAAATTCGTTACGTCATTGGTTTGATGTAATAGTAGCTCAAACAAGATAATATATTCTTCGACGACAGATCTAAAAATCTATAACATTACTTATATTCGTAACTTGAATTAAGCGTGACAAATTGTTTAAAATTTAAATTCGGGATTGTGAAACTTTCGAAAACGTATGGAATCTACTTGAGGAGACAACTGAAGAATTGAAGAATCATTTGCTTTCTTTTTGGCAACAAGACTATATGTACAATGTACACTTGTACTTGTGTCTGGCCTTTTGTGGCTTGACACATTAATTACCGATGAAGCAATGAGAGTGAGTAAATTAAACTTCTACTCTTCCCTTTCTCTACGCTTGAGAGATAGCCTGCTTCAGGTACTTGAAAGCTTTCTGATAATTCAAGAAACCCATAAACCAGAAGTCAAAGTTATCCACTGTAACTATTTCTATGTACTTTTGTGAAGGCTTCTTCACATGTTGACTTTGGTTAACGCACTTTATCTTTTCAAGTGGGATCACAACCTGCAGTGACAGATAGTTTTGAAATTTTATGTTAGGGAGCATGAAGAGACACATAAATATATAGAGGTTTTGTGTAAATTAAAATTGGTATGTATGTGTATTACCTTGTAATGGATTCTGATCAAATGACCTTTTGAAGAATAGGCCTTGATTGATCTCTCACTGCAAAAGGCAACTTTATCGGTGGATATGAATAGGAGGCCTGCTAGAGGACCAGATGTGGTTGATAGGTAGCACTGAGACGCTTTTAGCAGCTTCTCTCCATCTTTTACACTGAATAGTTGCATGAAGACTTTTTCCACCCCCCCTACTTGAAGAATTCTAGCTCCTAAGCTTAATTTGCCTTTTACTGTATCAGTTATTTTTGGCCCAAGTTTTACTGCATGTCACCAAAAACATTGATCAGTCAATTACAACTTTATTGTGTGACTAATTATGAGTTAGTATAAACTTCCCAATGAAAACTTATAGATGAAGAAACATAAAATGAATTAATTAACAAAGTAAATGAATCAAATTTATAGCACAAGTTTAAATTAACTTATGTCTAAATTTGATTAGAAGAGTATATATATACCATGTTCTTTGAGTCCATTTGCAAAACTGTTAGTCTTTCTCCCAAGCTTGTTCATCCTGGTAAGAACTGAATTTACTCTGCCTGAAAAATCAAGACATTAAATCAGTCTTGTCAACTCCATACCTTTTTAAAGACCTGATGATGAATCATTATCTTTTCTCTCATATTCTAATTAAACAATAGATCAAATAACTTTCAAATAAACGATATATCTTACTTTGCTTTGAGGTTGTGGTAGATGTGTTGTATTGGGTGGCAGGATCAGGCAAGTATCTCTTTGATGATTTCTCACCCAGGTATGCTGCTGAGTTGAATGGAAATCCAATTAGCAGCTCTTGAAGAAAAAATGCCATCATATCTAACCTTTCAAGTAAATTAATTTCTTCTTCTATGATCTTTAATTCGATATAGTCAAGAGAGCTATGCCCACAGGTTCAAGAAACCTTATGATCAGAAGAGGTATATATAGCAATGAGAACATAGAAGATGAATCTTGACTTTTGTTTTGGATGACTCATCTTGTCATCATGAAAAATAAAGGAAGGTGGTTATTCTGTGGTTGAAGATAGCTTTTCTTTCTGCTTGCTTTTATCAGAAAACAATGTCTTGTAAAAGGTCTCGTCATAATTTACAAAGAGAAAGCGGACATTACTAAAAGTTTGATATAATGGGCTGTTTGGATGAACTTTTTTAAAAAGACTTATAGAAAAAGAGCTTATTTAGAAGTTTTGTTATGAAAAGATCTTTTTAAATAAGCTAATATTGTATTTAGATAATACACTCTAAAGTGCTTATTCAAAATGATAATTATTTAAGAAACTGAAAATTTTTACTTCACCATAAACTCTACTGAGAGCTTTTACTTTTCTAAAAGTTGAAAAATAATATACATCCAAACATCACTTTTTACATAACAAAGTGCTTATTCCAAAAGATAAGCTTTCAAAAGATCTTTTAATATGTATCCAAACAGGCTCAATATGTGTATAAATAAGGTAACTTCTTAGTGTGCAAGGCTTCATGATGTTGATATTATTGATTATGAAAAATGAAAATAGATAGGCTACAATAGTTAGAATATTGAGGTTGCAGTTGGTTGAACTGATTAGTCGGTTCCTTTTAGGGCAATCATCTTTTATTCAAAATTATAAGGACATCTCTTCAAAAGCTCTTTGCAATAAAAATATATAAAGGAAATCTTTTGGGGAATAGTATGCTTTCTCGCAATATGTTTTGGGGGAACATATCTTGGTTAGTTTGAATAATTTTATGATATATACCTGACAAAATACGATGTATTACCCCCCTTTTCTTGTATAGATTCCTGATGTGTGCGTGTCAATGAGCTGGCAAGTTAGCTTTCTGATGCCAGACTAATCTGTGATATCTTGCAATAAGATATGATCATATGAAATCCAGTGAAAAATGAAAAAAAAAGAAAAGAAAAAGAAAAAGAAAAACACTATAAATGAATACACCTTGAGGTAGAAGAAAGAGATGAGAAGTAAAAAGAGAATATATATATATATATATATATATATATAATGAAATAAATTATACTGACACTATTTGAAGTTTTTTGAGATTATACATAATTCCATGTTTTTTAAACATTTACACTAACATCCCATATAGATATAAATGGTGTAATTTTTAAACAATAAAAGATGTCAATATAATATTTTTCAAATAATTAAAAGAAGTTAGTGTAGAGATAGAAAAAAAGAGGGTTACGAGAGAAATTTGATAAAACTTTAGAAAATATCAGTGTAATTTACTAATGTGATGGAAAAAGAATAGAAAAATAAAAGATATAAAATAAATATAATAATTAGAGTGTAGGAAAAATATCAAAGTTAAAAATAAAATGGCTATCTTGCAAATAACTTTTTACGTCGGACACGTTTGCTATTGGCATCCAGAATAGTTTATGAAATGACATCTATTTAATGTTTGCTTACAGATAAGATCAGCGTTTTTCCAAGTTGGTTTAATTTTTCACTCATATTGGTCCCGCCAGTAGAAATCAACATCAGCAACCATCCGTGAAAAGTAGTGTTCTTAATTGGATGATGAAAATAAAACACCGCAAAATAAGCAAGTTGTTGAAAGCTCAAGTGCTTCAGATCACTTCTCAGCATACTTGGCAATTTGGTAATACCTGAGTCAGCTAAGGAAACGCACAAATGTTATTAGGCCGGCTATGAGAACGTCATGTGGTGGGGAAATAAGGTAAGACACTTGCTTTGAAAAAAAGGGAATGCCAGATCGTTCCCACATCATCCTTATGCCCCACATGTAAACCGCGTTTGTACTTTGAAATGAAACCCAATATTTCAAAAGAGACTAGAAGGGTCAATTTCCGAAAACAATTACAAAAGCAAAAGATTAATTAATAGCACTATTAAAATTTTAAAAGTTGATCTCTTTCCTATGCATTCATCCATCTTTCATAAACTAAAAATATTTATTGATATAAATATATAATCTTAAGCACAATGTGTTATAGGCTGTGTTTGGAAAGCCGTTACACTGTCGTTCAACGGATCTTTTACACATTCCGATGCAGAAACATAAGAGGAGGAAAAGGTTTGAATTGGCGTTGCATTCAATTGGACGAATACGCAAACACGCATACAAAGATTAGAGAAATCACCATCCAAAATAATAAATTGCACTAATACAAGAAAGCACCGTAATACATATCAACAGAACCACAAGAAACCATACGTCATAGTAACATGCCTGAAGAAAACACCGTAATATGAAAGACATCCTTCAATAATTTTCAGAAAGTATGAATATGGTAAATTAGTAGATTAGACGTACGATGCATTTTACATCTCACTATTAGTACACCAGGCATAATGTTTAGTAGTGTATGTCTTTTTGGTACAGAATGTTTAGTAGTGTCTGTATGCAAGTTTTCATTCCAGAGTATCTCATCTTAAGGCTGGAAAAAAAAGAAAAAATAGATGTCTTCTTGATGCAGCTAATCTTAGCTTGTTATATAAGAAAAGTGAAGATTTGAATTTAGTTAGGTACTATGATGCTAATTATGCTAAACATCAAATTGAATGGAAAACACCACTAAAGGATGTTGATTTATTAGAGCTAATTTGATTTTATTGTAAATGACACTTTCCACAGCTGAAACAAAAAAAAATTGCAAATTAATTGTTACGTTATAACTTTCTTGAATAAAATATCAACTTGAAGATTATTTTATGCATTATCATATATATATAATGTACATGTACTCGATGTTAATATTAGTGCAATAAATTTATTTTAAAAATCTAATTTAACATTCTAGAGTAAAGTATACTGAGATTAGACAACATTTGATTAGAGACTATTTATATAGATGTTTTGATATCCGATTTATTGATATAGAACATGAATGGACCAATAAATTCACAAAATTCCTAACTAAAGATAAATTCACATTTACTAGGAATCATCTAAACATGTTCATCACCTTTGAGTAAATCTTTCTGCTTCTGTGTGATTACGCCCCTTTTGTTATCAGTCGATTATTATCTGAAAGACAAATAATTTGTACTTAAAAAATTGAGACACGCAAGTGTGCATTATCGTTTGAATTGTTTTAATAAGGTGACGTTATTTATTTTTCTCTCTGAAAAAGTTTTTATTTCAAATTACAAAATGCATCTTTTCAATTTATTTTAATTAACTAAAAGGACTTAACCAAGTGTAGGGACTGTATGGCATAAATTAATCAGCTCACAGGAATTAATTGTAGTTTATTACGACAAAAATTTAGATTCGGATGGTTGTCTGAGGGGGACTCCAACTTAGGTTTTGTGTTGATAGGAGGAAAAGGAGTGAAATATTATGCCCTAAATGTTAACGGTTCAAATGTCGAAGGGATCGTGCCTTTGAAAACAGCAATCGAACAACACTTTCAACAACACTTTGAAAATAAATATTGGGCAGAGTCAGACCAATGTTGGGACATATGAGTAATCAGATCAGTAGTACAACAAATCTAGAGTTGATTAAACCTTTTATAGAGGAGGGATAAAAGCTACTATTTGGGATTATGAGATTTCTGAGACTCCAGGATGCATGAGATGGAATTAATTTCGCTTTTATTAAAGACTTCTAGGAGTAGATTAAATATAATTTTGTTTTTTTTTTGGATGAATTTCACTCTAATTGTAAGCTAGTAAGAGGTTCAAACAACCCGTTTCTTATATTAGTGTCTAAAAAGGATAATCCATTGACTGTGGGGATTATAGACCTACATCTTTGATTGATTGTATGTAAGGTGTTGACTAAATTGCTAACTAATAGGATGGGGAAGGTCTTGCACTCAGTTATTTTTGTGAATCAATCTACTTTTATTAAAGGAAGGCTAATTTTGGATGGAGTTCTCTTTGCGAATGAGCTAGTGGAAAATGCAAAAGAAAGCAGAAAGAGGCGTGGTGTGTTTTAAAATCGACTTTGACAAAACATATGATTCAATTAGTTGGGAGTAATTTGACTTCATGATGGCTCATATGGGTTCGCATGAAAAGTGGAGGAAATGGATAAGAGACTATGTATCCATTGTTGGAAATAATTCTTTAAATACATGCTTTAATCTTTAATATGAGAGATCTTTAGGCGGAAGCATATAATTACAAAATCATGCATATATCAAGAACAACCCGTTCTTGCTCACATAGGATCTACAACATGCTGGATTACTAAGGATAGGATAAATACCTGGATCCATAATCGGTTTCTGATCTAAGCGTTCTTCACAGAATCTTTGAGACAATTTATCACGAACACGAACAAAGAGAGCCGGTGGCTTTATGGTTCTTCCTCAACCGAATCTCTTGAGTTCCCGATGGGACCTTAGCCTCTCTTCAGATGGGGAGAAGGGAGTATGAGTTTTCTGTGATTCGGTGTATTGGGGACCATAGCCTTCTTATAGTGTGTTAACCTAATAGGGTTCCCATTATCCCCTAATGAGCCAACACTGACATCTGCTCATTTAAGCCCATATCATCTTATTTAAAAGTCTAATGGGCTCACTTAATTTGACCACATAAAATAAAGCCCACTAATGATAAATAGCTAATATAATTGTCTTATAATATTAGCCCATATTAATTATTGGAATATAAAATTCCAACAATCTCCCACTTGGGCTACATATTGTAACAATTATATCACAATTCTTTAGGCGCGCGTCTGTAAGCTATTTATCTTTAAACTTTTACTTTAACAATCTGGTCCATCTTATGCATCAATAATGGAACCACCGCGGCTTTCGTCACTATTGTAAAGTGTGACTAAACCCCAATGACCACCACATCAACACACTTAATGACATAGATCAATATGGATGAGCAGCATGGAAATTACATGTAATGTGATCTCAATCATGCCTATTTCCAACTGGTCCAACTTTAGTCTTTAGTGAGATCAATCCAAAGTCCTTAAGCACAAAAAAATTTTTTTGTACACAACAAGATACAAACAGGTTGATAAATTCATAATCTTTATTTCTGCAAAAAATAAAACAACATAAAGTTTGCATCAAATAAACATAGAACATAAAGAAAGACTCCCACTAAACTAAGGCAACCTCAGTGACAACACCCATATGAGCAACATACTCGTGAAAGACCTTAGGTGTCAAGCCCTTAGTTAATGGATCAGCTAGCATAGAATTCGTCCCTATATGTTCTATTGAAATCTGTTTTTCCTGAACTCTTTCCTTAACTACAAGATACTTAATGTCGATAAATTTCGACTTCGTAGAACTCCTATTGTTGTTGGAGTAGAGCACTGCTGATTTATTGTCACAATAGATTTTGAGTGACCTCTCAACGGTGTCAATCACGCGTAGGCCTGTGACAAAATTTCGCAGCCATAACCCATGGTTTGATGCCTCATAACAAGCCACAAACTCCGCTGCCATGGTCGAAGAAGCTACAAGAGTCTGTTTGGTAGACTTCCAAGAAATAGCTCCTCCAGCCAACATGTAGATGCAGCCTGATGTGGAGCGTCTGCTGTCGGGGCATCCCGCAAAATCGGAGTCAGAGTACCCAATGATCTCTAAACTGTCAGACTTCCGATAAGTAAGCACGTAGTTTCTTGTTCTCTTCAAATAGCGCATCACGCGCTTCACTGCTTTCCAGTGCTGCATACCAGGATTACTCATATATCTCCCCAGGACTCCCACTATAAATGCTATGTCAGGACGAGTGCAAATTTGAGCATACATAAGACTCCCTACAGCGGAAGCATAAGGAATCTTTTGCATCTCTCTCTTTTCAAGATCAGTAACGGGGCACTGTTTGAGACTAAACTTGTCTCCTTTAGCAACGGGTGTATCTCCTGGTTTACTATCTTTCATGCCGAATCTATCCAAAACTGTATCGATATAGCTCTTTTGTGATAACCCAAGAATACCTTGAGAACGATCTCTAAGTATTTGGATTCCTAAGACAAAAGAGGCGTCCCCAAGATCTTTCATCTCAAAATTTTTTGTGAAAAATTTCTTGGTTTCGTGCAGTAAGCCTATATCATTGCTGGCTAGTAGGATGTCATCAACATATAATACCAGAAAGACAAATTTACTCCCACTAAACTTTTGGTATACGCAATCATCAACCAAATTTGCCTCAAAGCCATAGGAGGTAATAACTTGATGAAATTTGTAATACCATTGACGGGAAGCCTATTTAAGGCCATAGATGGATTTCTTTAGTTTGCACACCATGGACTTTGTATTGCCTAAAACAAAGTTTTCTGGTTGCACCATATAGATTGTTTCATCGATGTTGCCATTTAGAAATGCAGTTTTTACATCCATCTGATGTAGCTCTAAATCAAAATGAGCTACAAGTGCCATTATAGTCCTAAGAGAGTCTTTCGAAGAAACCGGAGAGAAAGTCTCTTTATAATCAATGCCTTCCTTTTGAGTAAACCCTTTGGCAACAAGACGAGCTTTATATCTCTCAACATTACCCTTTGAATCCCTTTTGGTTTTAAATATCCATTTACAACCAATGGGTTTCACACCTTCAGGCAATTTGACGAGATCCCAAACGTCATTGTCAACCATCGATTTCATCTCGTCATTCATGGCATCAATCCACTTTTGAGAGTTAGAACTTCGCATAGCTTGATTAAAGTTTATTGGATCTTCCTCAGTCAAGCCAATGCCATCCTCATGTTCTTGAAGAAATACTATATAATCATCTGAAATTGCACTTCTCCTTTCTCTAGTGGATCTCCTTAGCGGCACTTCTTGAGGTTGTTGAGTTTGAACTATAGGTGGTGGTGCTTGGGGGGAATCTCAGTGTTGTCTTGTTCTTGAGTGATGTTAGGAATAACATCATTATTAAGTATTGGATCTGTTTCTTGAACAATGATAGGTGCAAAGACTTGTTCATTGCTAATGACAGGTTCTTCTTGAAAGACAACACTCCTTATGTTTCCTTCCCCTCCAAACTCAACTTCCTCAAGGAATCTTGCATTCCCCGTCTCAAAGAAGGATCTTGTAATGGGATTGTAAAACTTATACCCGCGAGAGCGTTCAGCATAACCAACAAAGTAGCAACTAACTGTTCTTGAGTCTAGCTTACCTTCATGCAGCCTATAAGGCCTTGCTTCAGCTGGACATCCCCAAATTCGCATGTGCTTGATGCTGGGCTTTTTCCCAGTCCATAGCTCATAAGGGGTTTTAGCAACTACTTTACTTGGTACCCTGTTGAGGATATAAACTGCGGTCTTTAATGCCTCTCCCCAAAGCGACTCTGGTAGAGAAGAGTGACTAATCATACTCCTTACCATATCCTTAAGAGTCCGGTTTCGTCGTTCTGCAACTCCGTTCATGCTGGGTTTGCCCGGCATAGTGTATTGCGGAACGATTCCACATTCATTGAGGAAAAGTGCGAAGGGCCCTGGACGTTGTTCACCTGATCCGTCATATCTGCCATAGTATTCTCCACCACGGTCAGATTTGACGGCCTTAATATTCTTTCCTAGTTGAAGTTCAACTTCAGCTTTGAAAGACTTGAAAACGTCTAGAGACTGAGACTTCTCATGTATTAAATAAAGGTAACCGTACCTTGAGTAATCGTCTATGAATGTAATAAAGTATCTTTGTCCATTCCATGAATCTGTAGGGAAAGGACCACAGATATCCGTATGTATTAGTTCTAAGACATCCTTTGCTCTTTCGGCACCTAAATTCCTTTTGTTTGTTTGTTTACCCTTAATACACTCAACACAGACTTGGAAGTCTGACAGATTTAAGGGTCCAAGAATTTCCTCCGACACAAGCCTCTGAATTCTTTGTTTAGAGATGTGGCCTAAGCGCTTATGCCATAAGGTGGCGGAATTCTCATTTAATTTACGTTTCGTACCACGCGAATCTGTTTGCAATATCTCGTTATAGGAATGCTTAATATCAAGCATATAAAGATTATCAATTAAAGATCCGTAACCAACAATATTTGAATCATAAGAGAGACTAACTTTATTATTTCCAAATGAACAAGAATAACCAGATTTGTCCAAAATAGAAATAGAAATTAAATTCCGTCTAATAGACGGTGCAACATATGTCTCAACCAAATCCAAATAAAAACCAGTCTTTAAAAGTAATCTAAAAGTTCCTATAGCTTCAACTGCAACTTTATTGCCATCGCCCACATAGATGAATCTTTCAGCATCACTTGGCGGACGGCTCCACAAGCAACCCTGCATAGACATACTTATGTGAGTAGTAGCACCAGAATCTACCCACCAAGTGTCCTTGGGTACAGAAACTAAATTAACTTCAGAACAAACAAAAGTGAGAAGTTTACCCTTCTTTGCACGCCAAGCGGCGTACTTAGAACAGTCCTTCTTCATGTGTCCTGTCTTCTTGCAGAAGAAACAAGTAAATTCCTCATCTTGCTTCTTCAGCTTCTTCTTTTGAGAAGAACTTTCCACAGTTTCCTTATGTTTCTTCCTCTTTTTATTCTGAGAGGTCGAAGCCAAATGAGCACTTTCAGTCTTATCCCTCTGCAGTCTCTCTTCCTCTTGCACATAGTGAGATATAAGCTCATTGAGGCACCATTTGTCCTTTTGAGTGTTATAACTCACTTTGAATTGCCCAAAGTGTGCAGGAAGTGAGATCAAAACCAAGTGCACGAGCAAATCCTCAGAAAGCTCTAACTTTAGTGCCTTGAGTTTTGATGCGAGATTAGACATCTCCATAATGTACTCCCTTATGTTCCCTTTACTTTTATACCTCATAGAGATGAGTTTAGCCAAATGACTACTCGTCTCAGCTTTTTCATTCTTGGCAAAGAATTGCTCTATTGCCTCCAGGAACTTCTTGGCATTCTCGCTCTCAGCAATCGAGCCCCGAAACGCCTCCGGAATGGAGCGTTTGATGATCATGAGGCACATTCGGTTGGACCGATCCCACCTCTCAATTTTTGCCTCATTAGAGTTCTCCAGAGTGGAAGTGGGTCGTTCCGTCCTCAGTGCCAAGTCCAAGTCCATACAGTCGAGAACAATTTCTACGGCCTCTTTCCATGACTTGAAGTTCGTCCCATTCAGCATTGGGATTCCATTAATTTGAGTAGTGAAGTTAGAAGCGGTAGCGGTAGCAACTAAAGAGAGAACAATAAACATACAATAACATTAGTGGGCATGTCAAAAGATAATTAATAAGACATGCATTATCAATCTTTATGGCAAATTTAAAAACCCAACAAGATACCTAGCGCACCATTAATCCTCAATCTTTGGATTGAAAGAACAAATTGCAAGTGGTACTCTTGACGCAATGATCAAACATTGGTGATAAGTCCTGTCAAACAACAGTTGTCTTTGGACACTCCATTGTTCACATGGAAAATCAATCTTTATAATCACCACACATTTACCATCGCAAGCATGTAATTATCCGGCCAAACTGTGTCTTCCTTTGGGCTAAGCACAGTTCGCATGAATAATTCCATGCAACATCTATGTAAATTGAATCGAATCAACCTACGCAACAGAGGTTACTTTGGCAACATGTTGTTTCAATTAATCCAACCAAAATTACTAGACAATAATAAAATATGGGAAGGGTCTAAATTTGTCGAAATCATGCATAAGCGTTGACGTCAATTTTAATTTCATAATTTCTAAATATATCAACAACTTATTAGTAAACTGAACAATTTAGAAAACACAATAAATCATATATATATAAATATATATTGCTGGATCCAAATATACCAAAATCTAAATATATACGAAATAAATAAACCAAACCGTTTGACGTCTCTTGATTTGAAAAGAAAGCACAATCATATTTTGTATTGATATATATTAATATAAAAGGAAATATATATTAGCATATATTCAAAAGAAGAAGAACGAATTGTTCCGGCTTTGCTTTCCAAATCATATATTCATGATATATATATATATATATTACCGAAATCAATATGCATAACACTGAATCCAATTTCATGAACAGTAAGGAACCATTCCTTATATATATACAAATATAAATCCGAAGCTTTCAATTTCAATATTATAATCATATATTAATATATAATATATACGAGATTGGAAACGTCAATTCTGCTGGAACCACGAAACAAAAAAAAACTTTTTTTTTTGGCCTCTTTTTTAAAAAAAAAAAACCTTCACAGCAACAATTAGTAAAAAAGGTTGACTTGCAAAACAATATACAAGCAAAAAAAAATAATAATAATAAAGGAAAAAGGCCCTGATATCTGCAGCTATAACCATCCCAGTTTCAATGAAATTGAAAACTGAAGGCAAGGACATGAATACAAGCCACTGAAAAAAAAAATAACGTAGCCAAAAAAGGTAATACAAATCCTAATAACCCAACATAGGAGACCGCTCTGATACCACTTGTTGGAAATAATTCTTTAAATACATGCTTTAATCTTTAATATGAGAGATCTTTAGGCGGAAGCATATAATTACAAAATCATGCATATATCAAGAACAACCCGTTCTTGCTCACATAGGATCTACAACATGCTGGATTACTAAGGATAGGATAAATACCTGGATCCATAATCGGTTTCTGATCTAAGCGTTCTTCACAGAATCTTTGAGACAATTTATCACGAACACGAACAAAGAGAGCCGGTGGCTTTATGGTTCTTCCTCAACCGAATCTCTTGAGTTCCCGATGGGACCTTAGCCTCTCTTCAGATGGGGAGAAGGGAGTATGAGTTTTCTGTGATTCGGTGTATTGGGGACCATAGCCTTCTTATAGTGTGTTAACCTAATAGGGTTCCCATTATCCCCTAATGAGCCAACACTGACATCTGCTCATTTAAGCCCATATCATCTTATTTAAAAGTCTAATGGGCTCACTTAATTTGACCACATAAAATAAAGCCCACTAATGATAAATAGCTAATATAATTGTCTTATAATATTAGCCCATATTAATTATTGGAATATAAAATTCCAACATCCATAGCACGAATTTCAACCCTTGTTGGTGGAAGCCTGATTGAAGTATTTAGTGCAAGCAAAGGATTAATTTAAGGGGATCCACTTTCTCTTTTTCAATTTCTAATAGTTGCGAAGGGCTTGAGTATGATGTTTAATGAGACAATTAATTTGGGCTTGAGGATGATATACTTTGATTTATAGTAGTAAGAGTTAAAACAATATTTGGGTAATTAAAACAATTCAATAACTGTTTGAGATAACATATGGATTAAAGGTGAATTTTCACAAGATCTAATTGGTGGGAATCAATGTAGTCGAGTGTTAGTTAAAGCTAGCAGCTTATCTATTGATATGTAAAGTTGAGTTGATGTTGTTAAGATGTTAGGGTTTACCTATTGGTGTAGATTCATGGGGAAAAAAATCCATTTTGGCAACCATGAGAAAAAAGATTAGCATCATGGAACAATAAACACATCTCCTTTGATGGTTGAGTAGTCTTACTCAAATTAGTTTTAGTATCCATCTTGGTCTACTGTCTTATCTTCTTCAAGGCTTCATCATGTATAATTTCTTCAGTTGAATCTCTCACTACAAGAAAATTGTTGTTTAGCGTCGGCCAAAAGTCAACATTAAATCGTACTTAGCATTGGCTTATGCCGTTGGCCTTGAACAATAATTTTTTTGCGTCCAGTTTTGGGCACCAACACTAATTAGAATCGGCCAAATTGTCACAATAGTGGAAGCTAATTGCAAATGAAAAAGGTGAATGTTAACCTTAGTGTCCACGTGGTAGACACAAAAATCCTTAAGGCTATGTTTTGGATTGGTGGTAAAGGGCGAAAAGGAGAGAGATAGAGTGGAAGAGAAAGTTGTTCCATTGTTTGGTTTATAAAAATAGGAATGAAACATAATGGAAGAAGATGGATTATGATCCATGCCATTCCATCATTTAACCCCAATTTTGTCCCTCCCTCCCTTCCCCGTCGCACCACCCCCTCTTCCCCCACCCCCCCCCCCCCCCCCCAATTTAGGGTGTATTAGATAGAACAAAGCTTTTAAATTATAAAATGACTTTTTTATCTTTGTAAATTTTGTCCTAATCATGAGTCTCTTAAGGATAATATATTTAAAATAAAGATAATATGAGAACTAAAAAGTTATAACCTATTCTGTTTTATCCTTTTTCTAAACAATGAAATGAAATCTTGTCTTATTTCATTATAAAATATCCAAACAATGGAATGAAATCTTTTTTCAAACATTTTTATTCCATTCCAATCCATTCTATTTCATTATATTCTAATCCATTCCATCCCATTCTCTTCCACCAATCCAAACATAGCCTAAAGCTGACATTATTTGCATTAGGTTTTGGCTAACACTGATAGCGTTGCCATGAAGCCAATACTATGTAGATGCGAAAAGTGTAGTGTCAGCTTGGTTGATACTAATATTGTATTTTTTGAGTATTTTTTTTATTTATTACTAATATATTACAAAACCTGGATATATAAATTAAATGAAATAATAAAAGCATAACAAAGTTTTAATATCAATAATAATAACAATAACAACAATAATAATAGTAATAATAATATACACAATAATCCTCACTATGTAGTACAATAGTTAAAGTACCTTAAAAAATATTTTAAAAAATCAGAACATAAGTATTCTAACATGCACCCTCGATCACTTTTGCTTGTCATCCTTTTCTATTTATTTTGTATTTATTATTGCAAATCAAATAAGAATTTGAAAATTTTGCAAGATATCACTGTGCTCAAAATGTCAAATACTATTCAAATTTGATTTTTAATAATTTTTTTGAACCGAGACCCAAAAAATGACCAAAGTACCCCTAAGAATTAGAAATTAAATATAAATTAGTAAAATAGTAAAAAATGTAAAAAAAAAAATATTTTGATCTTAGAATTATTTTTAGATTAATAAAAATGATTTTTGAGAATTTTCTGAAATTATTTGAAATTCCTATGAAAATGACTAAAATGGTCTTAGTATCATATAGGTTCAACTAGTATTTTTTTTTTAATCTAGAAAAATTATATTTTTAAGTGTAGAATTATTTTGTCAAATTATTTTATTAATTTATAAATTATTTTGAATAAAATTGAGTGAAATTATCTTATGTTTTTGATTTATTTGAAAAATGACAAAAATACCCCTAGACTCGTTTGATACCAAATTTAGCCAACCCTATGATTACCATGACCAGATTAATTTTTATCAGTTGTCACACTTTCACTTAAGTCTTTAATGTCACCTTCACTTTAGTCCCTAAAACATTTTCACTTAAGTTCTTGAATTATTTTATATTAGTCCTTAAACTTCTTTCAACTTGGACCTTAAGTGGATAAGAATAATGTATCTTATCCCTTTGCCACACTTTCACTTTGGTCTCTAAAGGGATAATACCAAAGCTTCTAGGTTAAAATAAATTACCTAATACTAATTATTATTACCACAAATTATATGGATACTTGGCTCATTATTCATCATACATTTTCACTTAACTTTGTGACCAAGCAAACTCCCTCCATCTCTTCTCATTCATGCCCAAAAACACACTCACCTCCAAAAATTTCTCACAAATTCTCTCAAGATTTTAAGGTTTTAGCTAAGGCTTCAAGTGGTTTGGTGTTGGCTTGTCTTCCCCCTCCGTTAAAACTTGGTTAGGATTTCAAGAAATCAACTTCTCTTCTCCTCTTTCTCATTGTTGCTATGACCATTGGGTAAAGGGAGAAGAGGTCATTTTGTGGGTCACAAATGGTTCCATGGATGTGGTATTTGCCCCTTAAATTCTTTAGTTGCTTAATTGTGATATATTGATGTATGTTACGTATTGTAAATTATATATTAATTGGTGATGGCGATGATCATGGGCTGTTTTGTTAATTTCACTTGATGCTAGAATGGTGGGTTTACCATGATTTATGATGTATTTACATTGATGGATGATCATGTACATCTGGGTTGTTTGAAAATTTGCAAAACTTGATTGGTCTTGGATGATCCCACGACCTTATTGGCTTTGTGGTGGGTTGAATGAGCTTTAATTTCTAGTCATTTGTCATGTTGGAAATTTAGACCTTGATGTGGTGAAAATGGAACTTAGGGCATGAACATAAAGGATTAGGTGAGGGAATTAGGAAATTAAATCATTACCACTAATTAAGACTTGAACCAAGCAGCTAGAATAAAGATTTTTTTTTTTAATTTTTGAGACCTATGTAAGCCATGGTCTTGGTAGGATTAGGTACTAGAGTGAATTTAATTTTTGCTAATCACAAGAGTTAGGATCTTAAAATGCCAAATTAAGTTAGTTGAGATCACGAATTAGCATATGTTAGAAGTTAAGAATTATTGAACCCAATATTAGTAAATTGAACCATGTGACTTAGAATAGATAAAATTAACCTCTCTTAGCTATGTGTATGCCATAATTTTAAAGAGTAAAAATGAGGAATGTGATCTGAAATGGTTAGAAGAACTTAGACTAATTAGAAGAATTACTTAAGTACCCTATAGATACTAAGTAAGAATTCAAATAAATGAAAATATTTTAACATTAGCAACCAAATTTGTGTATTAGCTTAGGCAATGGATTTGACATTTATGCATTCTATTAGTAACTAAATCAAGTTAAGTAAAAGGAACTAAATGCTTAAAATTGACTAAGAATGGAATTAGAATAGGTTTGGATTAGTTCTAATGCTTTAAGAAATAATGTATGATAAAGATTGAGTTAGAAAAGAGTAAGTTTGGTAAACTTTAGTTAATTTGTATCAAACCTTATGTAACTAATAATTTAATTCAAAGGGGACTAGAGGAAGAGTGAAGTATACATAATTGAATTAGATTTTGTGAGTAATTAAAAGTTGAATGGTGATATTGGAATTGCTTAGAGGCAATTTAGCCAATGTGGTCAATTGATGATGTCTTTTGATTCAATGCATTTTAATATGTGATACATGTTTATGTGTATGTGAGATCAAAAATCATGATTGAATATTGAGATGCATTGAGACATATATTGCTTATTTTTATGGATCTTGATGTTTATTGACCATACCTCGGAGTAGGAATGTGTGGAAAGTACCAATTTACAAAAGAAACTCAACCAAAATTTCTAGAGAAATTTGTGAAATTGTGAAACTCTATGTTAGATTCCTTGAGTATTAAGATTGTGAATCATGTGTTGAGGTGAGACTTGGGAAGTATAGTTTGGTACACGGATGAATGTATGTAGGGAGTTAAAGGGTCTTAAGAGTAAGGTATCAAGTAATGCAATCTTAATGGCCAAGATAGAAACCTTGAGCTGGGATCTTTGTAGAGAATAAGCTTGATAACCCTAACAATTGTTGAGTCTTCACTAGGATTGGTTGAGAGTATTCCTTCATGAAAAAGGCCTTGAAGTGACTTAGTTCTTGAGAACAAAATTATGATAATGGTACTATGATGAAAGGAATATAAGCTCCCAATCACTTCCAAAGCTATTGATGTATTAATGATGAAAATAAAGTAGAGTATGGATCCATACGTGTCACATTATAACTCAGTCAAGCCTTAGGAACCTTGGTAACACCCTCGTTTTTCTTTAATGATTGTTTTTCTATTTATTTTGCATTTATTTTTGGACAATCAAGTGAGAATCTCAAAATTTTGACACTCATGATTGGGTTTAGAGATGAGTGCCATTCGAATGTGGTTTTTAATAATTTTTTTAAACTGGGAGAAATGGTAAAATGACTATTTTGTCCTTAAAATTAATAAATGAAGCTAATAGTGTTATAAATTGGTAAAAATGGCTAAAATTATAATTTTGACACTCATGATTAGGTTCAGAATGATGAGTACCATTTGAATGTGGTTTTTAATAATTTTTTTTGAACTAGGAAGAAATGGTAAAATGACCGTTTTATCCTTAAAATTAACAAATAAAGATAATAGTGTTATAAATTGGTAAAATGGCTAAAATTATGATAACAATATATTTTTGGTTTAAAATAATGTTTTAATAATAAAATATATTTTTAAAAATTTTTAGAAATTATTTGAAATTCTTGTAAAAAAAGACCAAAAATATCATTAGTTGATTATAAAAGCTTAACCACTGTTTTTTGACCTATATACAAATTCTAGAAAAATCATCTAAATAATATTTTTATATGAAAAAATATTTTATAAAATTATTTAGATTTTTTCAAATTCCCTTAATTAAATTGATTTATTTTGCAAATTTGCTACAAAAATGCATTAAAATAGCTAGAACATAAAGTAAAAAATTATAAAAAAATTATGTTTGGTATTTTTGTCGGATGGAAACCATCCACATAGACCATTACCATAACCATGTATTTGGTAAAATTTAGATAAATACAAACTATTTAGAATTAATTCATTTTACTTAATTATGTAATAAATAATTAAATAAAGGTAAAAATTTGTAAAATATCTACTCCAATTGTGGTGAAAATTTTGGCCAAACCACACCATTTTACAGCCACATTTACTTCAACAATTGGATAATATCAAGTTTTACAATAAAAATAAATTACTATTAGCAAATTTTTTTGACCATAAACTTTTATCTTAAGATAAGATCACATTTATTACAAAGTAAAATCAAACTCTCATCCTCTCCTTTTCACTTTAGCAATCGAAACACACACACACACAAACACTTAATTAACCATTTCTTTTTTTAATTTCCTGACACAAACATAAAAGAAAAATCTTAGATCTTTGAAGAAAAATTCCAAAGCTCTCATATCTTTCTACTCTTTTGCTTACCTTGGAGGATTGAAAAGCTAGTTCTGACCCTCTCCTATGTTGCTTCTTGCTAAGGTAAGGGCAGGGTGTGATTTAATTTCATTACTATTGCTGGAACAAAAGGTTTATGGAAGAGATTTGACCCTCAAATCTCATTTAGTTGCTATTTTCATTTATTATTTATATTTGTTGTTCAAGATTATTTCTATGATTTGTATTGGTTTATATGATGATGTTATGGTGATTTATTATTGTTTATATGATGTTTATGATATATATGATTTGTAGAAGAAGTTTTATATGGTGACTATATTGTTGAAATCAAATTAAGTCATGTTTCCATCATAGATCCAAGGAAGAAAAAAAATATTTTTGATTACTATTATTAATATGAATAAAAATAAATTAATTTGGTGATAAAACCATGATGACTGGGTGTCATAAAAATTAAAAATTTATTGATTAAGATTATTATATGGCTCTCGGCCATGCTTAGGAAAAATAGCAAGAAAATTGTTTTAATTTTATTAGTAGTAGTATAAAATATAAATTAATTTTATAATAAATTTAAGATGATTGGAAAGTTGAAAAAATAAAATCTTTTGGCTTAGAACTCTTGTTATAGTATTCGTCCATTCAAGAGAAAAATAAGGGATTTTTGCGAAAAAATTTAATTATTACTTAAATTAATGATAAAATTATTTCTATAATAAAATTAGGTTAATTTAAGTTAAGTAGAGAAATTAATATTGGATATTTTTGGCATAAATGGCATTCGGCCATGTTAAAAAAAATAGGAAGAGAAAATAATTTTTTATTATGATAATTATTATTAGAATCAAAATAATTAAATTTAATTAAATTAGGAAAATTTTTGGATAAGTTGAAATTTTAAAAATGATAAGTAACAAATTTGATCAATATATAAATATTTAATTAATAATTATTTAGGAAATTAAAATAAGTAAAAATACAAATTTTTGTGTTTAGAATATATATATATATATATATATATATATATTCGGCTTATATATATACATAAGACAATAATTAATAGAAAATAATATAAATATTTTTAATTTGATAAATAGAAAATTTTATAATAATTTATTTAATTTATTTAAAATAGCCAAATAAAATATATTATATAAATAAAAATAAATAGATTGTAAAATAATGTTAAATTAATATGTGTAATAAATTAAAAAATTAGAATTAAAAAAATTAAATGAGTTACATATAAGTATATATAACTTTAACTTAGAATTATGATAATAATATTAAATATTTTTGTGAATGATTTGGTTGTATAATGACTCTATGATTTGATGAAATCTAAGATGTCTATGCATGGTTCTTGAGGTATGTGACTATACTTATGAGTAGGTATTGGTAGTTAGTACCAAATTGTAGAGAAAACTTTATTAGAGATTTAGAGATTAATAGTGTGAAAGTGTTGTTAAGTCACCTATGCACTGATGGCATGTGTTTTGAAGATGTGGGAAGTTACAGTTTGGTATACTACAGGATGAAGGCAAGAACCACTAATAAGGTATAAAGGGTATGATATCGAGTGGTGAGCGTCATAATGGTCAAGGTAACACCCCTAAGCTGGGGCAATCACTTAAACTAACTTGATAATCTTGACACTTGCTCAACATTACCAAGATTGGTGTATGTATACTCCTAGGAGAAGCCTTGTACTCATATCTCGAGAATAATGATGATGATGATGATTTTACTTCCTAAGATCAATGATGTTTGATGATTATCATTAGTGGGAGTATGGATCCATATGAGTTGTACGAGTCTTAGGTAATTTATGATAACTTAAGTCAAACCCTAGGTTCCCTTTACATATGATGTGTTAAGTAATTTATTCTCTATGATTGGGTTAATCCTATGAGCCTTTTGTGACAGTGATTTAGAGATTAAATCACCTCACTCATTTCTTTTCTTCTTTTCTTTTATATGTGTTTGTGGTACTGTTTTTAGAGGATGGATCATTTCCTTGTGATGGGGAGACTTCACTTGCAATATAGCCTGTTGGGTCAATGGGAAGATGATGAGCTCTTAGGGGAGGATACTTTCTAAGGGCACATCAGTTTTTTTTTTCTATGATTCCTAATGTATGGATGCCCACTGCTACCTTGACGATACTATGATGTTGACTACTAGCTCCACCACCTGATATGTTAGAGATGCTTTTGCTCCACCTTTACCACCTCTTGAGGACATTTTTATGATGGACACTCAAGTTTTTCCCATTATATAGTATTATGATCCGCCACCATCACCTCTGATAGTTCCTAAACAATAGACTTCTTCAAGTTCTCCATCATACTCACTTGCCTACTACCTTGGTATGGTGAATGGTTGGTTGAGTCTTACTTCTTTCTTTCGAGTGTGCTTGGGCAACCTCTGTTGGGTGGTCAATTGCTCAGTGGACTTGTGGATGATGCTAAAGGGGATGATGATGATTCCAATTTCAAGAGATAGAGGATGACTATTACTCAAAGGACTCTTTTTAGTTGTTGACAACCTACACCATGTTTTGCTGACCTTAAGAGGGAAGGGTTTTAGGTATGTATTGCTCTAAAATAAACCTTTTTATTTTGCTTGTATATATAAAGAGAGTAGTCAGTATCTTTGGCATATATATATTTTATGATGACAGTTATAACGATACTTGACTCTTTGGATGATTATATTCTTTTATGGTGGGATATCAATATGACAGTGACATGTTTATTACTGATGTATTATATATGGATGCATGACATATATATTACTATGATTTTGTGTTACTTTAACTTTTCATTAACACGTCGCAAATTATTTATTCAATTACACGCTTTATTTTAATTAAGTTTAAATAAAAAGAAAATTTTCACTCTAAGTTTTAATTTAAATACAAATTATTTTCTAAATAAAATCAATTAATTTAAATAAAATCTAATAAGTGTTATGTTATAAGTCAATGTGATTGGGTGTCACAACCCCTATATGTAGTATATTAGTTGATTGTTTTGCTATGACTTATATGCGTAAGTTGATCCTACAAATTCATTTATGATTTGTGATTTAAGAATTTATCACCTTACTCCTTCTATCTTTTCTTTTCGTTATATGTATGTGGTATGTTGTTGCGATTGGCTAGCTAATAATTGATACATGAAACAGACTCTACTAGTTCAAGTCAACTTATTGATGTGGTAACAAGCAACTAGTTAGTTAGTGGTTAGCTGCTGTAGCAACAGTAGTTAGTGGTTAGTTGATTTTGTTAGCAAGAATTATAGCATGTAAGAGTGATTGTGGTGCACTCTTATCTTGTTATAAATACCAGCTCTATCTCATTATTCAAAATAATAAGAATTTCTATTGTTTTTTCTTCATTTACTCTTTTCAATTCTTTTGCAATTTCTTGTGATGGTAACAGAGCTTTTTAAGAAGAGCTTTACTGCGTACTCTACAATGACGCAAAATAATCATGGAAATTATTCTAGTAGTTTGGGATTTGGTACGAGCAACAATGGAAATTCAATTCTCAATCCTTCGTAAAATCCATTAAGCCACTATTACATACATCCTAGTGATGGGCCTTCTTCAGTCACTATAACTCCAATCTTGAGTGCTTTGAATTATCATGCTTGAGCGTGGTCGATGTGTAGGGCTTTGATTATCTAAAACAAATTCAGATTCGTTGATGGATCTATTGAAATGCCAATGGAAGCTGATTTGAGCTATCAAGCTTGGGAACTGGTGCAACATGTTCATTCTTGGATTATGAATTCAGTTTTTGATTTTATAGCTTAAAGCATTGTGTTTTTTGAAAATTCAATTGATGTGTGGAGGAATCTAAGAAAAACGTTCTCGCAAGCAGATCTAATATGGATCTCTAAATTATAGTAGGAGATGCATGCATTGAAGCAAGGATCCTTGAATGTTATACAATTCTTCACTGAATTGTAGGTTATATGGGAGGAGTTAGAAAGTTATCGTTCGATTCCAACACAGCACTTATCCTTTTCGATGTTCATGCGTCGTTATGAGGAATGCGCAATTGTTTCATTAACAAGACTATGTCATTCAATTCCTAACTGGCTTGAATGACCAATTTTTTGTGGTCAAATATCAAGTTCTTTTAATGGACCCATTTCCAACCTTAAATAGGTTGTTTTCTATTGTCTTGCAATAAGAAAGGCAAGTGAATCTAGCATCTGGTAATGATTTCAGGATATTGATTAATGTTGTAGACTCTCGTAAACCCTAAGGAAGAGGAAAGAGTTATAATAAAAAACTTGGTGGCAAGAATTCGAACAAGATATACTTTTATTGTGGCAAGTCAAATCATATAGTGGAAACATGCTACAAAAAGTAGGGAAATCCACTAAGTTGTGGAAGCTATCAAAACAAGAATAATTTTGCTACTGCCAACAATGCAGCAAGTGACAATTTTGAGGTCAAAACTAAAAAGAATTCAATGATGCAAGAGAAAATTCATAATGATCAACCAATTTTCACACATGAACAATATGAGAAAAATTTGGCAATAATTCAGCACATTAATCTCAATCAACAAGTCTAGCATTAAGTACCTTCACCAACCAAGTCAACCCATCACCTCAGATTGGTCATAAACCATTTGAGGATTCAAGTTCAGTAATGCTACTAATTTGTCATGTTCTGCTAATTCAAGTTTTGTTAGCACATAGATATTATACTTGGGTGTTAGTGACCATATTTGTTCTTCCAATGAGTGGTTTCAATCTTATTTTTGTATTAAACTTGTAAGTGTCAAATTACCTAATGGCACTTTTGTCATTGCTAAATATTCAGGTACAATAAGTTTCTCCCCTACCTTGTATCCAACCAATGTCCTCTTTTAACCCAAGTTTTCTTTTAATATGATCTCAATCTCAAAATTATGTCACTCATTAAATTGTGTTCTCTAATTTTATGAGTCCAACTGTGTATTACAAGATGTCCATTCTCGGAGGATGATTGGTTTGGCTAACCAAGTGGTAGGCTTATATCAGCTGGTGGTTAATGCCAATGAAGTAAAGACAACTAGGATTAATGTAGTGATGGTAGAAGTCATACCAACATTGGCCTTATGGCATTTTCACTTAGGACATTTGTCTCATAATATGATGTCTAGGATGGCATCTCACTACCCGTTTATATCTGTAAATATGAATTTAGTTTGTGATGTTTGTCATTATGCAAGATAGAAAAGGTTTCCTTATTCTTTGAGTAATAAAAGAGCTTCTAGAATGCTTGAATTGATTCATTTTGATATATAGGGCCTAATTTCGATTGTTTCAATTCATGGCCATAAATATTTCTTAACTATATTGGACGACTTTAGGATATTTGTGTGGATTATATTGTTGAAATCAAAATTTGAAGTGCAATAGCAAGTTAAAAATTTCATTGCTATGGTCAAGCCAATTTGACACTAAGGTAAAAGTTGTTAGAACAAACAATGGGCCCGAGTTTCTTCTAAATCAATATTACACCTCCAAAGGCATTATCCATCAAACCTCTTGTGTCGAATCCCCACAACAAAATGGTAGGGTGGAGCGAAAACACCAACACATTTTAAATGTTAGAAAAGCCTTTTTATTCCATTCCCATCTCCCTAAACAATTTTGGTCCTATGCTTTTACCCATGCCACCTTCATCATATATAAAGTGCATGCTCTTATCCTGAACAATTAGTCACCATACAAACTCCTTTTTGGTCATCCATCTGATTTGACTGACTTGAAAGTGTTTGGTTCTCTTAGTTTTATAGCCACCCTACATGCCCATTGCAATAAGCTAGACCCAAGAGCTAGAAAATGTTGTTTCTTGGGATACAAATCCGGTACCAAGGGATATATCTTACTATACATCAACAGCAAAAAGATCCTTTTATCATGTGATGTTACATTTCATGAGATGGTGTTGCCCTATGGATCATCTACTAAACTAGTTCATGCTTAGGAAATTTTTTAAATTAAATACTACTCCTCCAGTCCTACCACACTCTAAAGACTTATTTATGGCCACTAAACATGTGCTTGCTACATCAGATGATTCTATTTTTAGTCATAATCCTAGTAAAGATCTACTTACAGATGATGGACCAAGGAGATCCAATCGCCCTTGGCATAAACCACCTCATCTAGCTGATTGTGTTTGTTACACTTCCACTAGTTCAACTAAATCATCTTCCTCACATGTTTCAGGTATTCCTTATCCACTTTCCAATCATGTGTCTTTTTCTAACCTCTCTTTCCCAACTTTGTTTTTCCCTTTGCATTTCCACTTAGGTTGAACCCAAAACTTATGCTGAGGCTAGTCAATTTGAATGCTAGAAGCAAGCCATAAAACTTGAACTTGAAGCATTTGAGAGGAATGGTACTTGGCAACTAGTTGATTTACCTTTCAATGTTGTTCCCATTGGTTGTAAATAGGTTTATAAGATCAAACATAAAGCTGATGGATACATAGAGCACTTAAGGCTCGATTAATGCCAAAGGGATACAATCAAGTTAAGGGGCTAGATTATTTTGACATTTTTTCCACGGTGGCCAAGCTAATGACTATTTGTGTGATCCTAACTCTTGCTTTAATCAACCAATGGCACTTACACCAATTAGAACATTGCTTTCTCGCATGGAGATTTGCAAGATGTCTACGTGACCATTCCCCAAGGATTGGTTTCTTTTAAACCCAAAGCTTGTTACCTTGCTTATTCAAAAGGGATATACACAGGCAGCCTTGAATCATTCACTCTTCATCAAGAGTTCTGCTCTTCATTTCACAGCCTTGCTCATCTATGTAGATGACATTATACTTGTAGGGAATTCGTTGTATGAATTTTAACATTTTCAAGGTTGTCCTTGATGCCTCCTTTAAGATCAAAGATCTTGGCATTCTGAAATATTTTTTAGGCTTGGAAGTTTCCCATTCTTAATAAGCAATTTTAGTGTATCAACAAATATATTGTTTGGAACTTGTTGCAGACGTTGGTCTTGAAGGTTGCAAGCCTGCAAAAACACCTTTTGAACTCTTTATCAACATATACCAGGATAATGATCAAGCTTACATGGATGTTCCCTCTTATAGGCACTTAATTGGAATATTCTTTTACTTAACCACAACTAGACCTGACATCACCTTTGCCACCTAGCAACTAATAGTATGTTTGGAAACTTGTTTGCATTGATGCAAACAAAAATCACACTTTCTAAAGCACCAAAATAAGAAGGAAATTTTTCTATCTTTTCCATTGAACGGTGGTTTGCAAATTTTCAACTACAAACCAAACACACACTAAGTCAATTCCTATCCAAACACACAATCATTCATTACATTGCTACCTGTTGCATTCTCAAATACTTAAAGGATGCCCAGGTTGTGGTTTATTTTTCCCCAGGTCCTCTTCCATCCAACTATTTGGCTTCAATGATGTGGACTAGGCTAGGTGTCTTGACTCTTGCCAATCTGTGTTAGATCATTGTTTTTTTCTAGGCAACTCTCTAGTTTCATGGCACACACAGAAACAACAAACAGTGTTTAGATTGTTTTCGAAGGCTAAATATAGAGCTATAGCTTCTACAACTTGTGTGCTTCAATGGCTCTTGTATCTTCTTTCCAATCTTCAATTCACCTGTACTTGCATTCCAATTCTCTATTGTGACAATCAAAGTGCCCTTCACATTGCAACCAACCCATTATTCCATGAGAGAACCAAACATTTGGAAATAGATTACCACCTGGTTTAAGAAAAGTTACAAGTTGAAATCCTACGCCTACTGCCTCTCTCCTCCTTAGCACAAGTTGCTGATTTCTTCATTAAGCCTATTTCCCCCAAATTATTTTCCACATTTATTTCCAAGCTAGACATGATCGATATATACCATGCAAGGGGGTGATACACGAAACAAACTCTGCTAGTTTGAATCAATTTACTTATGTGGCAGCAAGTAGCTAGTTAGTTAGTGGTTAGCTAATGTGGCAATAAGTTAGTTAGTGGTTAGTTGATTCTATTAGCAGGAATTATAGTATGTATTAGAGAGTAAAGTGATTGTGATGCACTTTTCTCTTGTTATAAATACCAGTTGCACCTCACTATTCAAAATAATGAAAACCTGTACTGTTTCTTCTTCATTTTCTTTCTTCAATTCCTCTTGTAGTTTATTGTGAACAATGATGACATGCATCTCGATGGTTGGAAAGATTTTTCTATAGCTCCAATAGGAATGGAACTAGATTTAATTTGAAGATGATACATCATCAAAAGTGCGGCGGTTCAAATATTAAGTGGACTTGGAGGAGAACTCTTGCCTTAGAATAAGGATACTAAGGAGATTTATTCTGAAGGATATCTACAAATGTTTAGATTTAGTTATATAAGAGTAAAAGATAGGGATGGGTAGATTGCAAGCAGTAATACTACTCTGAAATGCGGATCCTTTTATTTGGTTGTATATATGGGCATAGCCTATGATTTGTTTATTATATGTTATCATTATGTATGACTTCATGATGTAATGTTAAATATTTGTTAACTTGTCCATTTGTGTGTATGTGTGTGTGTGTGTGTGTGTGTATAAGTGTATCTATTTCTTATAAAGTGTATTGTTTAAGATTTAACTATGTATTGATTAATTTAATTAAACTAGTTCTTTTTAATTAGTGGATGTTCATATTTGAATTAAAACCTATAAAAAAATGCCCTATATTTTCCTAGATAAATACGATAATTTACTTATAAATAAATTATAAACTAATCTTTTTATGCTGAAAGAGTAAGTTTAATATAAATAATAAGTGTGTTACAAGTATCTAATAATCATAAGGACCTATCGTCTAAATCGTCTAGCTAGTGGGACGTGGAGGCGTCCTACTCTCATAGGAGCCTGGACCCTCACTCCATGTTGTCAACCATTGCAGCACATGTTAGATCTCTTGAGATAGGGTAACAATCACCTGCTAAGAACCATGTGTCCTTTATTGAGTATCTGCAGCCTCTTGCCTAGCTGTTGCATATGCTTGGTCAACTATAGCGAGCCTTTCGTCAAAGTCTCACAACCTTGCAAACCAAAAAGGTAAGGAGTGTTTAGTTTAAAAATATGACAGATTCAAAATATATTGAACTATGCAAAACACGTGTGTGTATGTAGGAGTGAATACATACCAACTATAATGGCACCTCAAGTTGAGACTTAAGGTTTGTAGTGTGCATTACTCTACCTTTGGCTGAGCCCGATTGGCCTTATTTTGGGATGAAGCTATCTCGAAGACTATTCTAATAAGCACAAAGAATAGACTAAGCCTTGTCCCTATCCAATTTGACTTCTTCCTGGCCTTCCTCACCTTGGTCAAAATATTCGTAATAAGTTTTGAGAAATGCTCTTTAAATGTCTTACAAATCATTTACTCATGTCAAGGATCCCATGAGCATTTGTCCTACATAGTAATTGTGAAATAGTTAGTCAATATGTAAGTGACATAAATATATGTAAACTAAGGATGAATAAACACAATAAAATTTGTGCCAAATCTCAAAAACAATACATTCTTAACATCCTCTAGGTCACAAAGTAGGAATGGGGGGCTTTTTAAAAATTTGTCGTGATGGCATGCTTAATCACCTCAACAATTGGATCTGATGAAATCTGCATGCAAAAAATAAAAGTTAATACTAAAAATTAAATGTAATGCTTAATAGATACAAACAGAAATAAAGAAAGTATAACTTATCAGTGACCAACAAGACGTATGATGTACTTCCCATCAATATCCATCTCGTATTGCCTCTGACCCCCTTGCCAAAGAGGTTCGTGATCCTCTTATTGATGTGTGTCAACCTCCTACTAAGGTATCTCCTCCTCTTGTTAAGTTAACTCCTCCTCCTCCTCCTCCTCCTATTGATGAGAAGACGATGTCCTTATCAAAAGCTATTGAGTGAAAAAGAAATGACCAAGATTAGGGGCCATCTTGAAACTTGTAAATGATGCTCCCTATGTAGGGTCGATAAATGGTAGTGTAAAATGTCTTTGGTGATACTGAGGTATGGCCTTGATAGGTGCCTAATCTCTAGTGTTTCTCTGGCAACGCTACAAGTGCTTTATCTGTGAAGTGAGCTGACCAAGTTGTATCACCTTGGGTCTAAATTGACCACCTTTACTAGCAGACATTTTTCCTTTATCTCGAGAATCTCGGCCTTCCAAAACTATTGCAAAAATATAACATATAAGTATAAATATAATCTAGGGTTTACATACATATAGTAAATAATTAATTATAAAGTTGAGTTTTTTAAAATCATTGTACAATGTCAACTTTCACCACCTATTCTAATTGTTGTCTTCCTCGTTAATGTCCTCCTCCTCCCCTTCCCTGTTGTCAATGTCCTCCTCTTCCATGCCCCCATCTTTTGAATGATCATCATTTGTTATTTCCTCAAGGTTATTAGGAATAATAATTTCTTCATAGTTAGTAACCAAATTATCAACTAATCCATTTCTATGGTCAACTTCCATAATTTGTAGAACGAGGGAAATCTGATAAGCTTGATAAGGCATTTTGTCCTCCATGTCGTCAACTTCAACATGACCTATCAATTTTGTCGTGATTATCGTAAGCTAACCACGCACATCTTTGTACATTTCTAGATAAAGGACATAATATACATGTCTTACCTTTAATGTAAGGATGAATGAATCATATCGACTATGCCTTATGGACATCTTAATATTAACGATATTATACAACAAACAAAACCTTGTGTCTATTCCTTATTGGATTAAATCATTCATAGTAAAACGCACACATCTTATTACCTAAATCATTGTATTCCTAATTCAAAGATATGTTGAATGATGTCGTAAAAAATCATCTATTCCTTTAGTAAATCCCTTTATGTGAACCCTGCAATTGATAATTTTTTTTACCCTCACTCCAAGTCTTAGTGTGAAACCTGTACCCATTAATCAAGTACATGTTCTAAGATGTTGGCTTTGAATAAGGACCAAAAGCTAGTGACTTTAAGTTTATATTCCTCACCTTATTCCTCTCATCACATACCTATTAAAAAGATACATGTATGCATAATTAGAGAGTGTGATGATTAATTATTACATCAATTACACTTATATATGCCTTGTACCAAAATAGAAAGTCAGTGTGTATACGACAGGAAGTATCTTGATCATTGATCGAGTGACATTGCAAGACATATCTAAAATAAAGCATGTGTTTAAGTCAATGGACGATAGATAATGGAAAGAACATACTTTACACAATTGGAGACGTTATTTACTCAAGATATGGTTTGAACTCATTAAAATTGATAAGGACATGTACATGAGTTGATTTCCATTCATCATCTGTCAGCCAATGAGCATGAGAAGTCCTAGTAGGAATTCAAATTTTCTCAAGACTAACAACCTTGCTTAGAAGTCCTCATGTTCTAATCAAGGATCATTCCTAAAACTTGTGGTTGATAACGATTTGGAGTTGTTGAAATAGTGAGAACAAAATAAGGTTGTCTCACGATGTAAGTAGAAAACATATATAAAACCTTCCATCTTAATCATATTCTTTATCGCCTGCTTTGACTCTCTCATAAATCTATATGTAAAATAATCATACAAGTGTGAGTTTTAGTTAAAAAGTTATATCAATAGTTAAAAAAAGATTCATTAGTTACTTCAAATGGATACATCCACTGGTATTGAATAGGACCACAAATAATTGCTTTATTAGGCAAGTGAAGTGGTAGATGCTCCATTAAGTCAAAGAAACTTGGTCTAAAAAATCCTTTCCAACTTGCTTATGATAATAAGAATATTCTAGTCCAATCTGACTAAGTTGCCCATCCATAGTGTATTACAACACAAATCTTTAAAGAATCGACATAATTAAGTAAAAGGTTTCCAAACACGTTTAGGCAAGGAATAAAAGGTAATTAGGAGTAAATACTCCATGAATATATGGTAGTCCTAGCTCTTCATCCTATGCATCCTACCTCTATTGACATCATCACACCATGAGAGGTTCGAAGCCAAGCCATCCAACATTTTTAAATCTATAATCCATTTACACATTAACCTACAATCTTCTGGGGTCAAAGTGTATTTGGCCTTTAGTTTTCCCATCTTGTTGTTAGGTAAGAGTTTCATAACAATGCTAAACATTGTCAAAAAAAAATTCTATGTGCATCACATCAAGGTTGTGCCTCAACAAGTTGTCCTTCTAGTATGGAAGATCCCAAAATATATTTGGTTTAATCCAATTATAAAAGTCACCGTAACCATGCCTTTTGTCAACAAAACTAGGATTTGTTACTTTTGAAAAATAAAGAAGAAATTATCATATTTGTTCATTTGTCAACATGTAAAGTGGCCTACCTTTCTCATTTGTGCTTCTTCTAAAGGATCTTTTACTTCTCTAAACGAATGATCTTTAGGGAGGAACTAACGATGATAATTAAACCAAGAGTTTTTTTTATTGCATTTCAAATGGAATGCCTTTATGTCTTCCATGCAATAAAGGCATGCCAATTTGTCCTGCAATCCCTATCCAAATAGCACACCATATGCTAGAAAATAATTGATTATCCATAGTAAGCATGGTTTCATCACCAAAATTTGTTTTGTGGAGATATCATAAGTAAAAATGTCAAAACTCCACAACTATTATAGATCATCAATCAATGGCTGCAGGTGGACATCTATCTTTACTTTCTAGTTAAATGGTCTAAGTACCAGATATGTCAAAAACATGTATAGTCTGGTCATGCACATTTTAGAGGGAAAATTGTAAGGAGTAACTATTAACGACCAACATGAATAAGGAGAAGTATATGCCTGCATGTGTGATGTAAACTCATTAACACATAGACCTAATCTTATATTTCTTGACTCATTTGAAAATTCTAGATAAACATCATCAAAGTGTTTCCATGCCTTTCCATCAAACAAATGGTGCGAAATGCCCGCACTTTGATTCTTATGATGCCATCTCATTTAAGGAGTTATTTCTATTGATGCATACAATCTTTGTAATTTGGGAATGATTAGAAAATAGAACATTCACTTCACTAAAACATCTTTATGGTTTTTCACCTATGCCTTCAGGGAACATATCTTTGTGCTTTACAAAACTTGCAATGAACTAAGTTGCTATCTTCCTAGTAATATAGCATGCAACCGTTCACACAACAATGAATCTTTATAGCTTTTAACCTTAACTAAGACACCAATCTCGTTGCTTGGTAATAGTTTTCAGGTAAGTAAATATTTCTTGGTGCTATGTCATTTAGCATTTGCGTATAAAAGGAAATGGATTTTTGAGGGACATGCCAATTAGATCTAGTTACCAAGAGTTTAACATATATTGATAACATAGATTTTATTGCACATCCATAAATAGGTTGATTTGTATTCGCCAGCGTTTATAAAATCATTGAGCTTCTAAATAGGGCAACTTTTCCATATAGTTTGGCTCAGCTTTGACGTTAGCATTGACATTAAGGTCTTCAATAATTGGCCTGAAAGTGTCATATACTATTTAATGCATTAACTGAATTGATCTTCATGTTCCACCTCTTTTGACTCACTGCACGAAGAACCTTCTCACTATATATGTGTTTCTTCTCATTATTTGATCCATATAAGATCATTTGGCTTAAACCTAGACTTGTAAAGTTGAGCCCTCACCTTATTTGGAGCCAGCAGTTTAAAGTGTTTACACTTTACACACTGACATTTAATCCCCCCCTCAAACAAAAAGTACGATAGTTTCATTGCCTTCTTAGCAAACTCTACAACTCCGTTAATAAAGTCATCTTTCAACCCTCTCCTACCTTCATTGACCTTATTACACATCCAATTTCAATCCATTTTGTACATGAAAACAAAAGAATTAGTATTGAATAGGAATAATACACAAACTTGGAATAAATCTGATAGCATAACCCTTGTATTTTGGATATTTCCTAATTTTTTTATTGCACAAAATAAGACAAACTAACACTACATACAAAACAGAAATGCTACATAAACTTGGAAAATTTTTGACAACATAACCCTTGTATTTTGAACATTTTCCAATTTTTTTTAATTTGAAAGAATAACACAAACTTACACTTGATATATAACAAGTTAATAATCTATCAAACAATCCTATTGAGTTGTGCTTTCCACTAACAAACAGCAAACACATGCATAATTACTAAATTACCAACACATAATCCAACATCCTATATCTCAAACAAGAACACACATATTGAGCTCTACTCTACACTAACAAATAGCACATCAAGGTAAACACATGCATGAGTTGTAAATTATCAACACACAATCTAGCATTCTGCATTTTAGATAGGATCACACCTATTGAGCTCAACTTTCCACTAACAATCACAAAACACACTTATAATTAATAAATTATCAATACACAATCCAACATCTTGCATCTCAAACAAGATCACGCTTATTGAGGTTTGCTCTCCACTTACAAACAACACATCAATTCACACAACTTTCACAAATATATATAGGATGCACCCACAAAATAAATAAATAAATAAATGTCATATGCGCACTTGTAACTCCTAACGAAAGCTCCAAGTAATATATACAAAACAAAGAAAAGGGAAAACATATTATCAACATATGCAAGTGAGATTTGGTACTTGTATAATTAAGTTGAGATTTTGGTCAACAAGTCAGAACATGAGAATGAAGTAGATCGACCAATTAACAAGATTAATGATAAGTCTATATCTTCCAAACTAGAAAACATTTTGATATGAGGCTTTCTACTATAATTTTCTAGCAATATAGACTACTTGCTTGAAAACTTTCAGCTTATTTGGGTCACTATAGCTTAATTTGGACCCCTAAGACTAAAATGTCAAGTTTAGGTTTCAACAATTGAAGATAAGTGTATTCTTCCAAACTAGAAAACATTTTGATATGAGGTTTTCTCTTGCTGTTTCATAGTACTAAAGATTGCTTGTTTACAAAATTTCAACTTATTCGAGTCATTGTAGCTCAATTTAGACTCCTAAAACCAAAATGCTTAATTTATGCTTTAATAATCAACCTTAATATTTTTAATAGTTGGTTCTAAGGGCACCTCCATCGGTGGTGCTTATTTGCTTTTTTCTTTTTAAGCATCAGTGCTTAATAAAAGGGATGGATTTAGAGGGGGGCAAGCAAGGGCCTTGGCCCCCTCTCCCTCAAGCTTCTTTCAATATATATATATATAGTATTAACATTGGTTATTATTATTATATTATATATATTAGTTTTATGTATAAAATTGATAAATACTTTTACAAAACTCATTATTTATTAAATGATTATTTGTTAGAAATTAGATATTAAAATAATTAAAAATAAGAAAAAAATTGTCCCCCCCCCCCCCCCCCTAATACATTTCTAGATCCGTCCCTACTTAATAAGACTTTCTCATTGGAGTTGGTGCTTATTAAGCCCTCCTCAACCACTAGGTGCTTATATAAACAACGGTCCTTAAAAATTTTATGGGTCCCATGTGCATGTCATTTTATGAAATAGTGATAAAATGTAAGGATGTGCGGTTATTTGTAAGACCTATTTAGTAAAATAATGCTTAGAGTTGTTGGATTTGAGAGGTGGGTAACAATAAAATAAAAAGTAAATATAAGTGATATGTAATAGTGAGGCTCATTAAAGAACTCAAAAAGTGAAAAAATGGGTTATTGGAATGGAGATGAACTTAATAGTTTCTAAGTTGGGGAGGAAATGTTAGGCGTTGTTATTTTGTTCTGTTTTGTTGGTACCCTGTTACATTAGGTCAGGACGTTTTAGTTCCTTTTGTATTGAGGATTTTCAATTCTACCAGCTTGGACATGCCTCATGCTAAGTTGGTGCAAGTTTTTAATAAATTTTTTACCTATCAAAAAAAGTTATTTTTACGTAATTGTCAATATAAACGTTAACACTGCGGTTATATATCACGCCGAACTAATCACTGGAATAGTGTATTTTTTTTTTGAAAGAAAAAAAAAAGTGCATATGCAGTTATTTCAACCGAAAGGTATAAATTGATCAACTTTAATTTATTAGAATTAATTATTTTCAATAAATAATGACTTATAAAAACTTTTAATTGTCAATATAAACGTTAACAGTGCAGTTGTATATCACGCCGATCTAATCACTGGAATAGTGTCTTTTTGTTTTGAAAGAAAAAAAAAAGTACATATGCAGTCATTTCAACCGAAAGGTATAAATTGTTCAACTTTAATTTATTAGAATTAATTATTTTCAATAAATAATGACTAATAAAAACTTTTAGATTAATTGTATTAAAATTATTTACAAAAAAAAATATTGAAATTAACTTGTTATTTTTATTTATAATAATTATTAATTAATGGAACAAATTATACTTCTTAAAATTTAACAAAATTACATAAAATATCTCTAGCATTTTAGTATTAGAGTGACTTCCTCAATTCAAATAAGAGTGTATGGGTTTATTTTCTTATATAAGTCCAAAATTTATATAAGGTTAGAAATTAAAGTGAAGTGTATCGATGTAATATTGTTAAACGTTAAAGAGCGTGAATATAATTTATCCTTAATCAATGAAATATAAAATTTCTCAAATAGATTGTTCTTTCTATTTATTTTTTGCTAGAGAAGAGTGTGCTAGCTATATTATTGAGGAACTTTGAGGGAAGTCTACAAGGAGCAAGACGGAGGAGAAAAGGAAACAAGAAATTAAGAGGTTCAAAGTGTATTGCATGGTTTAAACTTGCACACTCTCATATGTTCCACGACTCCCCTAAATTATCTTAATGAGACAAATTCAATAAGATGATAAGATAGTACTTTAATTTTTGTTTTTGACCATGGTATGTTCACAAACATTATTATAAGACTAACCTTTCCAGTCCATGGTAATGATTAGGTTAATCTCTCCTTAAAGTCATAAAGTGGGAAAGTGGCCACCCATATAAAGTAAAATATATATTAAAGTTGGTGGGGTAGAGGAAGAAGTTGTGAGAAAATGTTGATTCTATGCTGAACAATAATTGACCAAAATATAGTTCTAGTCAAGGCATTTAGCGTAAGAGTTCTAATTAAAGTCGGTGGGGGTAGGAGGAGAAGTTGTGAGAAAAATGTTTGCTTTATTAACTTCTACACGATTTACATATTATACAAAGCACATTCATACTACACTCATTATCTCAGATTCTTGCTCTTCTTATTTAACTTCATTCTTCTCATTCCCTTATATATTTCGGGTGATTTGCTAAAAACTACCAGTCAAACATCACAAAATTACTTGTTTTACTCTTCATTTTAAAGATGATTGGGGGAGAAAATAAAAAGATAAAAATTTGTGATTCACTAAATCAAGAAATAACTTTTTTTTCTGGTATATAATAAAATTGATAAGTCAAAATTATCTTTTTGATAAGTCCTCCTCTCTTCAGCACGTCTTCTCCTCCCCCTACTTCCTCTTTATTGTGTCAAGCTTATGTTTTACTCTTCCCACTTTTTTGAGAAATTATTAATTAGTCATGGACTATCACATGTTAATGGTCCAATCAATCTTTATATGACACGTATTCATGTTTTTAACTTATAAAAAAATTAATAATATTTGATTATATGTCATATAGAGATTAGTTGAGACCATGATGATCATGAACTGCCTAACAATTTCTCCACTTCCTCCCCCTCTCTTTGAAAATTAAGAAAATGAAGAAAAATGCCAAAAGAATTTTGATTAAAATGTAAAAATATAAAAAAAAATGGATAGAAACGAAAAAGAAAAGAAATTTTGAGTTATTTTATTATTTTAATCAGAGTTTGCTATGTTTTGTTAAATTGTCTAATTTGTTCTTTTAATGATGGTTATGTCAGTAGGCACGGCACGTTGTCATGGTGTAAACATATTCCTAGCTAGTTTAGCCTTAGACTTCCAATGTAAAAAATAAAATAATAATAAAAAATTATATATATATATATAGATATGAGATTTGCTAATGTACACCTACTTGTTTTCTAGTTGGAGTATATTGACAAGTTACACATACATTATAGTTATAGCTTGCTAACATACTTTAACTAAAAAATAAGTACGTATACGTTAACAAATCCTGCAAACATATGCGAACATACATCCACTTATTTTTTAGTTGGAGTACATTAGCAAACTATATCATAGGTATATTTTAATATATATTATAGTTATAACTTGTTACCGTACTCCAATTAAAAAATAAGTGTGTATACGTTAGCAAATCTCTCTCTCTCTCTCTCTATATATATATATATATATTGTTTAACAATAAATAATGAAATAATTTAAACTATCCAAATCTTGTTTTATGTGTTTTCCAAATGCAAATAAAATATTATATACTATAAAATATATTTTAGTAAATTTTTCATTGTTTTGTTCAATACTCAAGCATATCAAACAACATTATGAACAAAATTTCTTGTGCGTGGCATTCACTATCAAACAACATACAATACAAATAGTCAACTATTTGTCTTGTACTAATATGGTGTGTCAGTTTTTGCTATATATGCATTCTTTGTCTTCTACCCTGCACGATCACCTCTCCTTACAGCCTAAGCCTCTAATATGAAGCTTAGTTCCTCCTTCAATCTCAATTGCATTATATTGCTTTGCAGGTCAACTCTTAATGTTTGTCATGAAGAGTGAAGATTCAAGCTAAGCCTTGGATCCTTAGGCACAATGGGTGGCTTTAGATGTTCATCTAAGCTTGAGAAATTGCCTGCTGAAGATAATTGAAAGTTTTCTGATACTTTAAGAAACCCATAAACCAAAACTCAAAATTGTCTTCTGTAACTATCTCTAAATACTTCTGTGTTGGCTTCTCAACATTCCTACTTTGGTTCACGTACTTAATCTTCTTCAGGGGAATTGCAACCTGCGAGTGACAAGACACATAATTAATAATTTTCAGATGTAAATTTTATGTGAACAATTCTTGGACTAAAGGAAAGTAGAGAGATAATTAAAGGTTTTTTATTATTTCATCACTTAATTACCTTATAACGGATCCTGCACATTTCGCCTTTACTAGAAAAGACTTTCATTGATCTCTCGCTGCAAAAGGAAACCTTGTCGGTGGAGATAAAGAGGAGACCTGCTAAAGGGCCTGATGTGGTTGATAGATAGCACTGGGAAGCTTTCAACAGTTTCTCCCCTTTTCTCACAGTGAAGAATCGGTTAAAGACTTTCTCCACTCCACCAACTTGAAGAATTCGAGCCCCTAGGCTCAACTTCCCCATAACAGTGTCAGTTATCGTTGGCCCCAGTCTCACTGAAATTTCATGAAAGTTATTGAATCAAACTTTGATTGTATATGGACTATAATAATAATAATAATAAAGGTTAAATTGATTTGGAGAAAATTAGTCAAAATTGCATGGTTGAATTCTCTCTCTCTCTCTCTTTCTTTTGTGGTGTATAATGAAACTTGAACCCATAGTTCTAAATTGCGGACCGCAACACGTGTTGTGGCCGCAATATTCAACTGCAATGGCCTACAATTGCGATGTGAAATAACATCACAAAAATTGCTGTAACACATCCGCAAAAAGGCCGCAACAGAGTTGCAACACCATCCTATTCCATTTTTTTGTGAAAAAATAAACAAATATTTAAACTTAAATTTTTTATTTTAATGGGTGTGGTCGTGTGGAATGTTAGGGAAGGGAGGACGACATTTGATGGTGACTGGTTTAGGTGTTGGTAAGCTGCGTGATGCATTTAAGACAAGAAAAAAGGATGAGATGGTGAGGTAGGCCAGTAAGGGAAAGGTAAGGTGGTGAGAGCAAAGGAAAAGGTGAAGTGCAAACATATAATAATTTCAAGCCGCAATAGCCGTAATACGCATCGCAACAGTAGCAATGTCCACAATTACAATGCTCGCAATCGCGATTGCAATCGCAATTTAGAATCATGCTTGAACCTAAAACCTCATGTAAACTACTCAAACCTCTTACCATTAGGTTGACTCTAGTGGGTTGGTTGAATTTTCTCATGACCTTATTATGTAAAAATTTTGTCAACTTATCTCTATTTATAGATATTAAATAGATGGACCTTACACTGTTCGTACATATTTATGAAAATGCATGCATTATCACTTGGGAACATATATCAAGATTACAAGAATACTCACCATGTTCTCGTACTCCTTGCGAAAAGCTATCAGCCTTCCTTCCAAGCTTGTTTATGATCGAATATATTCTACCTGAAATATTGAAGCTCCAAAGTTTATCAAAGCCATCACTACTTGATAAAATTTGATGTTTTTGTGGGTAGAGAAAAGAAGGTTTTACTTTGCTTTGATGTTGTGGTTGACAATTGACATTCACTGGCAGGGTCAGGTAAGTATTTGTTGAACGACTTTTGCAGTTGATTATAGGTAGCTAAGCTGAGTGGAGTTCCAACAACTAGCGAATGAAGAAATGTGGTGTTCATGACTTAATTCTGATGATTTGTAAAGGACTTCAGTTTAATTGAAGGTGATCAATACGATGGTCAGAGCTACTAGCTTACTAGGGAATCTATGCTTATTAATTGATTTGATAAGTCCCTTAATTCTATTCCGAAGAGCTATTTAAAGAGATGTTAAGCTAGGAGTTTGGACGTGAATATTCACCTTTTTCTTTGGTGACTCATATCCTTAGATCATCAACTATGATGATATGGACACAACTGGCATAGCAACTTCAAGATGGTATAAATGCAATATGGACTATTTGGCTGCTTTTAGAGAAAAATGCTACAGAAAGATCCATGTCATCTTTTAACAACTAGAAAATTTTCTAAGGAGTTGCTTTTGAGGTTTAGAGAGAGATTGTGTACCTTAATGAGCAAGGTTCCATTGTGGTTGATCAATGATCAATTATTTAGTCAATCCTGCATGATTATCAAATCCTTAGATTTACGGCAAGCTCTTGAGAGTTTACAATCTCGGGACACAAAAGAGAATTATTTCACTCGTAAACTCTGTTTTTATGATCAAGCTTACACAAGTTCAAGTAAATTCTAACGAAATTAGTGAATTTTCCTTCTTTGGCAAGTTTACCAGCTTATATATACTTATATAGTATTTTATACATTGTGTACTGATTTCTGAAGCTGAAATATTTTATTTCCATTATTGTTCTTGATCTGTTTAATTTGTCGGACTATGAAATAATATAAGTTTTAATCCCAGTATAACATAAATAATATGGACGAAACATTATGATTTTACTTCATTATTTTTATTTTATTTGTTTTAATATCGATGGATTACATGTTATTAATTTATGTTTGGGCGTATAAGGATATTAATTTTTTAGAAGAAGTATATTTTAAGGTAAAATATGTTTTTAGTCTCTGTAAATATAATTAAATTTGATTTTAGTTTCGTAAAAAAAGATTTGTTGGTTTAAAATCAAGAAAAATTAAAAAGAAAAACTAAATTTAGTTTTTTTTTTTAATAAAAGGTATATTTTCGCCTAGAATTAATTTAAGTATATAAACTCTTCTGAGTTGACAATTTGAGTTTATTAAGACTCTGCGACTTCATCTAAATAATTGATTTTTTTTCTCAGAGTAATATTTTTTTGCTGATAAAAAAAATTCTATAATATTTTAATCTGACTATTTGATTTCTTCTAGGGCAATTCCTAGGTGAACTGTAGTCTTTTGCAAAGTGGAAAGGAAATTAAATTAAACTAATGAAAAAAAAAAAAAGTACCCCTATTATTTGGTACACTTTTTAATTACACTTGCTTAATAGGGTTGTTATATTGCAACTGCTTATAAATATGTGATGTGAAGATGCATCATCCAAGCCTTTTCCAGTTGGCATTTGAACTTTTTGACTCAACCGTTCTTTAAATTCTCTTGCGATAGGACAAGAAAAGGTAATGATAAAATGCTGAAGTATATTCCATGCCTTGTTACTGTTTACTAGAGTGCTCAAACTTAATGTCACACAAAAAAAAAAGAAAAGGAGTGCTCAACTTAAAAGATCGTCCTTCCGTTCTTTATCATGACCAATTGGTGAATGAAAGGATATTCAATTGTAAAGTTCACTACTAATAAGGTGATGAAACTTAAGTCCGAATAGGAACTGATCACCTACAACAAAATTGGCTGCTACATAATTTTAAAATTCAAGAAATCAGTCATTAGAACTTGGCGTGGAGGTCAATTCCAATAGAATGAGAAGCTTCAGTATCTCATGCCTTGTGAGATAAACAGAAGGAACCAATTAACAATGGAAGTCAAGTTTTGGTAGATGGGTCAAAATATGTGACTTAGGAAACAACGCAATCACTATTTTATTATTATTATTTTAAGGAGAACAACACAATCACTATGCTTTCCTCTGTCTTGTGAGAAAATGGACTGCACGTTCCCTGTGTAAAGAAAAGAAAACATGCCTTGTCTTGGAATCAACTATTCCTCTTTGAAGAAATTGAGTCTACGGCTGACCAAAAACATTGCATTTTAAAAGAAGGGGAAGGGGGAGTAAGCTAAGGTAATACATGCTTTTTGTATTTTTTGGAAAAAGGGAGTCACCCAAGTATTCCTTTGTTAACTTTTTTCCCTTGCTACTTTTGGGAATAGCATGATTGATTGTCTCAATTGCCTTGCATTTCCACCATCTACCGCTGAGAATATTTGGAAGTTAACAACAGTTAGATTTTGTTTAGTACATATATGTTTTCAAACAATCATCACTTGGCTGGCAGATGTTAATTTGTTTTCACTTATTTGTTACATAAAGAGAGCACTAACCGGGCCCTGGTTATTGGGCCATGAGGAGATGATTGGACATTTTCCTTAGGATCCAAATCATTTGAAATATATAGAATCACAAGTAATAGCATAAATGTATTGGACATTTTAGTAATTGTCTGGCGCACAAAATACGGGTGTGAATTTAGAATTGGGTCTTAGAATTTTAATTACGATGTTTGGAATTATTTTTTTTAAAATTAGAATCATAATTCTAGACCTTAACTTCAATGACAATTATATATGAAAAAGAACTTATAAAATAATGAAATAAATATAATTATTTTTTGATTAATACATGTTTAAATAATAAATAAATCTATTATTTAGTATTTAATAAAATGATTAATTTATATTAATAATAGCTATTGAATTATGAAAAATAATTGATATTTAATACACCAAGTAAATAAGTAAAAAAAGTAGAACATTTATTAATTAAAAAATATCATTAGTGATTTGTTATAAAAACTGCTACTGATAGCAATAACGTTAGTAGCTATTTTAGTGACAATGTTGAGATACTACTATTCTTTTTTTCTTTTTTTTGGTAAAGTGATACTACTATTTTTATAATATATAGAGTATTCTAATGTTTATAGTTAATTTTTATAATTACATTAGTAGTATCTCAGAAGTTTAGCTAGGTCTCATAGCTTCCGAGATACTACTATTCTAATGTTATCTTGGGTGATTTGTTATCGATGCTTTGAAGAAATTTTATCAATTACATTAGTGATACTATTCTGCTAATGCTAATAATTTTTTAGTGATTTGTTATCGGTGCTTTTCATTATAGAGGAAGGTCAATGTTATATCAAGAAGGGGAATCAAAGGCCTAGCGTGCAATTTCATGGGAGGATTATCCTTGGGTGATACGTCAAGTTGCTGTGCGGAAGGAGTAATAATAGTCCAGATTTCTCTTGGCATTTCTTAGGGGTTTGGGTGGGATGTGTCATGCTGGGTATTGAGCTTAGACTGAAGCATTTAGCTAGTTCTTCTTTTATTTGGGTGATTTGTAACAAAGGTTTTTTTGTTGGACTCTAGCATGTCTTATGCTACAGTCCACTCTATTCATAATAATATTATTTTTGCTTTCAAAAAACACATGTTATCTTGATTCTATTTTATTATTATTTTTCTTATTTTATTCACTAATAGAAAAATGTTTTTTTCAGACAATTTTTGAACAATTTTCTCATGAATTTCAGATGGAATGTGAGTTTGATCGGTCATTCAATCTGAATTCATTTTTATTAAATAAAGAATCTCTATGGACTTTCTTCTAATTTTTATCCATTTGTAACTTTCTCTCAATGTGGAATTTTCATTTTATTTTTCCTGTCGTCAAATTAACCTCTCTAAACAAGTAAACTGTACGTCTGTACCTTCACTTTCCCTCTTTCGAAACCATTACTTAACCAGATGAATTCTTATGAAATAAATTGATGTTATTATCTTGTTAATAAACTTTAATACATAATCTGGCAGTCAAGTTTTCAATTCTGTCAAAATGCTTTAGCAATTGCTTTCTTGGATGAAACAAATTACACATTTATATAGTTTTATTTATTTAAGTTTAGAAAAAGGAACACAGAGCGAACATAATGATACGGAAACACATAAAAACTATTATTCCTTCATATCACGAGCGAAGAAAGATTTCCACTTTTATTACAACCACCCTTCTCATGAGGTGTTATTTATTGCGATAACTTAAACCCATATATAGGCTTTAGCGAATTTCCTTCTTAGTTGCGAGGGTTAGCATCAATCCCAGCCTCAACATGTTCATGAGGACCACGCCAACCACCATAGCCACCACGCCAACCTCCATAGCCACCACGCCAGCCACCGTGCCAGTGGACCATCCCAGCCACCACCATACCAAGGACCACCCCAGCCACCACGCCATGGGCCACCCCAGCCACCATACCAAGGGCCACCCCAGTAACCCCATTTGCTTTCATCTACCCCATTTGCACCAGGCTTCCCTACAATAAAAACAACAATTGCAATAATAGTTAGGCAGTGGCTAAAATAATTGTTTTAGATTATATTTTTGTTTTATATGTATCCCAAACAAAATGATGAAATTGACAAACTAGGCAGCCTTCCAATGCTTAATCAAAATGCCTATACAATTCTCGATGAAATTGGCAAGTTGTTATTCCAAATAATTAATTAAACTTCTTGTCCTCGTAGAAAAACTTGATAGGATTCTTCCAACAACTTGAAAATATCTTTATAGGTATACTAAGCGCTATCATCAAATTATCATGAGTAATCGATAAAACTTACTTCGTAACAAGATCTAAAAAAATTATCATGAGTTACAACCAATAAAACCCATAATTAATGCAGAAAAAAAAAATGAACAGAATTACCATCTTTTTTGTCGAAATTCTCGTATTCATTGGGTGCAACCTCAGCGGAGATCAGAAGTATAGTGGCCATGAACACAACTAGAACAAGCAAAACCTTGGAACCCATTTTTCAGAACTCACTGTGAACTAATAGAAAACTAGAACATATATGTCGATGTGAAGGAAGTGGCTGAGTGTTCTCTATTTATAGGCAAGTGAAGAAGAGAGAGAACAAGAATCATTCAATTCTTTACACGGTGGGGGAGTACATTTTAATTTAATTCAGTCTTATCTTATAACTTAAATTTCTATAATTATCATCAGAATCTTGTCAGTTTCCCCTTTGTTTTCGTTTGCATTTGCTAGTTGAAAGGGATGATCACATTGTAGGACAATGTAAGAGCAATTGCCTCAACGAGGATATGCATGGTCAAAATTATCTGACTTGCTAGCATTGGAGTTGAGAACAAGAATGTGGACTTTTAAGATTGCTATGACACCATAAATATAAATGCGATTGGATGTTTTAGACTGCATGACAAACAATGCAATTAGTTCTCAGTGCATGCAACCCTCGGCACATAAACTATCATGACGAAAGGATTGCATTTCATTCAATGAAACCAAGTTTCAACCAGTCTCTGGTCAATTCTCCATTTGTCTCAATCAATATATTTTGTCTTTGCGTGCTTGCACCGCCCAATGACTAACTTGATTTATATAGAAAGAGCTATATTGGTTTGTTATTTTTATTGTTAAATACATTAAAGAAAATATGTTCAATTGACCTACCACTATCTGTATGACAATATGCATTCATGCTTTAAACCTAAAATGACACCAAAAATTACATTTCATCAAATGAAATCAAGTTTCAGCCATTCTCTAGAGTCAATTTTGCATTTCTCTCGACCCATAAAACTTAATTTAATTAATATATAAATGATGCATCTTAATTTAATAATAATTTTTCGTTCCTTTTCTATTTATTCACAGTGCATTTAAGCATATTTCTTTAGTAATCTGCATAGTTTAATTTCTAATTCATATCATTGCTCTTTTGATTATTTTCTATGTAGGAATGGGGAAACTTGACCTTTGTTTTTGTAAATGAGCTGGTGGATCCTTTTACTTTCATTATATTTTAGGTCTACTTTAGAAACTCTACTTATATGAATCTAGGACTAGTTGGACTTAGTCCCACCTTGTATCAAAGGTGCTGGGACGCTCTTAAGGAAGAGGTATGTGAATCGGTATGTGAATTCTATTGTCATGTTAAAGGGTATTTATCTTCATTTATCGCCTTGGTGTCTAAAAAGGATAATCCATAGATGGTCTCTAAGTTTATAACTACTTTTTTATTGGTAGCATTTATAATATTATTTCAAAGCGTCAGGCTACTCGATTAAAAAAGGTTATTAGGTTTGTTATTTCATCCTGCCAAACAATTCTCCTACCAAATCGACAGATTTTAGATGGTGTGCTTTTGGTAAATGAGCTAGTGAATTTAGTTCAAATAAGCAAGAGACAATGTTTTATTTTCAAGGTTAATTTTGAGAAGGTTTATGATTTTGTGAGTTGGGCTTTTATAGAATATATGTTACGCAGGTTACCCTATGGTAGAGAAGACTATTATTGTACCTATATTGTATATGTTTGTATCTTTTTCTTTCTTTTTTTTTTTTTTGTGTGCAGATTTTGTAGTTCTAGGTATGATCCCTTTACACACACCACTCTTTCATGACTAGCACATATTTTTGAGTGGGACACTATACCTGCATTTGAGTGAAACTTAGAACCGGAGGGTTATGTAACAATGTAACTTTGGATTCACGTCCTGTTTAACTATTGTGAAAACTCTAGCTAGAGTATGACCTCCTCATTGATCCCCTCACATCTAATAGACTTCCTATTGTTAGGGGTTAACAGCATGAAGAGGATCTTAGATCTATTATTGGCCTTGAATATTTATATTACAAGCTACCCTATGTGGGTTCTCATGAACTAAAGAAACCTTAGATCCTTTGGGTAGTGTTTTAGGTGACCTTAATTAAAACATAAAGGAAGCATTCATCTTTTCTTTCCTTTTCTAGGTTCATGTTTGTAAAATAAAATAAAATAAAAAATCCTTTCTTTTGAAAGTAAAAGTAATTTGTTTGTATAATGCATCCATTTTTTATATTATCCCGAATTACCTCATTTTCCTCTTTGCATTCATGTATTTTTTATGTATAATTTGAAATTTTTTATCATCGAAAAAATTGTGGTATCACACATTTTCATATTTTAGCTTGATCATTAAAAAAATCAAATTTTATTGTGTGTAAATCTTTAATTCTTCCATCTAGAGAAAAGTCATTGAATTTGCAAAAAGTCTATCAAAATATTATCATCATCATTTTTCAACATGTGTTTTTCTTCAAAAAAACAAAAAAAGATTTTTTAGATTATTTTTTCAATTTAAATCTATAATTCATTTGATCAGAAAATGCTTTTTTAAGGTTTTATTTGTAGTCATCATTGTCAGCACATCACTCTCTGAAACACAAGATAATAAGAATATTTCTTCTCATGTCACATTAAAAAAATGTTTTTCTTGACATTCTTAAAATTAAAAAGTGTCCATCAGGCTTTATGTTTAATTTTTAGGGAAGTTCTTTCTCACATATTAAGTTATCGTTCCTTAATACGTTACAAATTTAACCCATTTCAACCAGGTCAATTTATTAGCACTCATAACCTTCAAACAATTAGAAAAGTAAAAAGTAAAAAAAATAAAAATAAATAAAATTGTTGCAATGCAAACATATAGTCTTTACTTGCACTTTGCATTTCATAATTCATAATAGAATTTTTACGTCTAATCATGTGGTCATCTTGGCATAAAAAAAACACAAAATAAAAATTTTCACATGATATTAAGTAGGGGTGGCAAAGCGAGCCAACCCACCCCCTCCCCCCATCAATCCGCCTAAAGCGGGGCGGGGTGAATTACCCAACGGTGGAAAGTGGGTTGAAAAATATAATTCGTCCCATTTAGGTGTAGGTTGGCGGGTTGACCAGCCAAAAGATAAATGGTGGGTTGGTGAATTATAAAATGGTGGGTTGGCTGGTTGATCCACAAAAAAAATCAAAGTAAAAGGAAGAAAATAGGAAAAATATTTAAAAAAATCTTAATTTATTTCTTTTTAACACATCACTATTTTTAATTATATAAAAATATAAATTTATTGATATACGCCTTAAATATTAGTGGGTTAAGGGATAGGTTAGGCAAGCCAACCTGCCCCGCCTTCAACCCGCCTAGTTGGTGGGTTAGGTAGGGCCGGTTAGAGTAGGTTGGTGGGTTGAACCACCTAACCAGTCCGGCCATTTTTGGTGGGTTAGGTTAGTTGACTTGGTGGTTTCAACCCACTTTGCCACTCCTAACATTAAGGGTGTGTTTGGATTGATGGAAAAGGAGGGAATGGAAGGGAATTGAATGGATGGAAGAAATATTCCATTATTTGATTCTTATAAATGAAGATGGAAGAGGATGACACCAAATCTATTCAATTCTGTTATTTATTCTTATTTTTCTTCCCCTCCATTTTGGGGTGTACAAGATGGAATGAAACTTTCTAAATTATAAAATTACCATTTTGACTTTATAAAAATTGCCTCAAAGATAACCGTTGGCCTCTTCTATCTTTTTATTCTTTCTTGGTTTTCTTCTCACTCTTCTGTCTTCTATCTTTCATATAATTTCCTCTATCTTCTTCTTCCTCTTATATCTTCTATCTTCTTCCTCTTCTATGTTCTATAAAATTTTATTTTATCTTCTTAGTCCAATAACCTACATTCAAGTGTTCTTTTTTCTTTTATCTCTTTTTTCATTGTATGTTGGTTCCCCAATCAAAAGTATGTGTGCTTTTTTCTACCTTCTTGATTTTTGTTTTTTGATGCTTGCTTCTTCTTCTTGGTTGGCGGGTCATCTAAAAAATTGATCTTTTTTAGATTTTTTTTTTCTTATGAATAATGGTATAAGAAAACCACGAGATCGATTTAATAATTTTTTTTTCTTAACAAAATAAAATAAATGCGGGTAATATAGGAATTAAAAGATTATAATTTATTCTGTTCTGTTCTTTTTTCAAACGATGGAATGGAATATTTGTTTCGTTATACTATAAATTATCCAAACAATAGAATGACATTTTTAATTCATTCCATTCTATTTTATCCCACTCTATTATGTTCCGATCCACTCTATTCCATTCTTTACCACCAATCCAAACATAACCTAAAATTTGATGGCATTTTAACATTTAACAATATGGGCTTAGGTTTTCATGATATTCAAGCATCCGAGAAAAAAAAAAAAACATCATTTAAATCAAGAGATCATCTCATTAGGTTCATTAGCTAAGTATTACATGATAAATTTTTCTCAAAACGTACTTAATAATTTCTCTTTGTACATATGCTTATCCTGGTTAAAGATTTTATCTTCCTAACATTAATAATGATTAAAAGGTTGTCAAAAAAGTATTCAACATTTGTCCCTTAAGCATGTCGAAATTACATTTTTATTCCATGCAATAAATTTCTATTTTTTTAACACGCATTTTATGCATGTTACATGACATAAGAGAGAGAGAGAGAGAGAGAGAGAGATTCTAAATGTTACGAGATGAAATTGGGCGAATCTTTGAATCAACTAACCACTGATTTCTGTCAAAAACCAAGTTTATTTTTTTCTATTTTTAATTTAAGATTATTCAATAAAATATTGCCACGTATCATTCGTGTCTTTTCGTGTAAAAAAATCCGTACTATTTAGCAAAGTTCATAAAAAAATAAACATCTAAATGATAGATTTTCTTTCCTTTTATTTTCTTGTCTACCATGTCAATCCTTTCTCTCAACCTAGTCTTCATTTCATCTACGGATTCCACAAAAAAAAAAAAAAAAAAACTCTCATTAATTTCACCTTATCTAAGCTTAAGTATGATTTGTGTGTAAAAGAAAAAGCTTCCTGATTAGGTTGGCTTGTCTTTGCTTGAGTTATTTTGAATGATTGTAAAAAAAAAGAAAAAAAAAAGAGGGGAATAAAAATAAATAAAAAGAGAGAAGACTCAAAATCAGTGTCTTTCTTTGCCAACGCTATTTGCTTGGCATTCTTTCTAAAAAAGGATAAAAACAAAAATGTAAAGGATTTTCATTTTCCTCCTTTTAATCTCGTTTTTCTCAAACTTCTTTTGAAGGAGTAGGACACTCCATTTTGATGTGTCCTTTTTTCCACATTGTTAGGCCTATGTGGTTAAGTAGAGGGCCGTAGAATTTATCTTAAACTTAATTAAAAATTAATTTAAAGTTAAAAATTTAATAAGTTATGAAAATTAAGTAAAAATTGTTTGATAATTTTAGTTTAAAAGTTCCTTTAAAACTAATAGTATTGTTTTTTTTCCTCCCATGACAATTAATTCAAGATGATAAGGTGTATTTGACCCAACTTCTATTTTTAAAGAAAAAAAGTTAGAAAAAAGCTAGACTAAACACTACGACAACAAAAAAAATAATTGATAGGATTATTTTGTCAATATAAGAATCAATGTTTCTACTTAACTCTAGGATTGAGAAATCACACAAAATTTTCACCAAAATCCAACTTACAACAAGCTTAATTAAGGTTTAATTAGTTTACATAAACTTCTCAACAAGTTTATGTAAACTCTCATATAGAAGAAAAAAAACAAAGAACAAAAACAAATCAAACTTTTCTCATAAGTTAAAATATACTTATGTATTCAATTTTTTCATATACTTTTCCAAATTAAACTTAACTTAATTTTAACTTATGTAGCTCCTTTTTTCTTTTTTAGTGTTAGTAGAAAAATTTATCCAAATTGAGCTTAAATTGATGCTCCAAGTTGGTCTACCAAAAGTTGGAAAACTTAAATTATAAAATCATTCACAATCCAAAAAGTGTATAAACCAAACCAGCCTTAAAGATACACAATTTAGAGCATTGATTTTTAGACACCTCATCCTTTTAAACATCCTATCAATGCCTCGCATTTCTCTCTATCTCTCTCTTACTATCATATCATATCATATCACCTATCGGGTCCATTTGATTTGCTATAAAACAAGGTACTAGACAGCACAAGTGTCATTGTACCGTGTTTGATTTAAAAAAAGATCATAGGATAGCACAAAAGAAAGGAAGACGGATAGGACAAAAACACACTTTTTTGTTACTCAATAAACCATGGACAACTTTTTGTCCCAAGTAGAAAGTACTCAAAAGACAAAGATATTCATTTTTATTTGTCATTTAATAATTATATTTTTCTCTATCCCTCATCACCATCATCGTCGTCACCATCACCTTTGTCGCTGCCACCACTGCTGTCACTGTTGCCACCACTTCCATCACCATTGCCGCCACCATCATCGTCATTGTTGCCACTATTATCACCCTACCATTGTCGTCATAATAAGATAACTAATATGAATTAGATTAAGATCATTTATATTAAAAAGGGTACTGCAACAAATTTTACATTATTTTCTTTGTACTGTCCATTATCCACCAAACAATGCACATGATAAACAGTTGTTCTATAACTTAAGCATTTATCTTGTACTATTCTCCTTGTGTTGTACCTTAATGTGTATCAAACACACCCATTATATCTATACTTTCCTCTCTTTTATCTTTCTCTCTATAGGGCTGAATAGCATGTGGGGTGTCCAAAAATCATTTTTGCACAATTTAAGAATCTCATTAGCTACTCCAATGACTCGCAATTCTTTTATCTCATTTGCAACTTTTTCTTTGCTCTGAAACTTCTTGGGTAAGGCTTTTTCTCCCTGTGAAATTTTGCTAAATTATTTTATCTTCATTTGTCCCCTCTTAAACCATACCCTACTATAAAAAACACTTTTTAAATCGGTTAAAAATGACTTTTTAAATTGGTTTTTCAATCAATTTAGATATGAACGATATACAAAATAGGGTGATTTTAAATCAGATTATGAATCGATTTAAAAAATCTTTTTTAATTCAGTTCACTGGAAAACCAAGTTAAAAAGTACTTTTTAACTACTTTTTAAATCGCTTATGGCTAAAATTGAGTTAAAAAGTGCATATTTTAAATCAGTTTTGGCCATAACTGAGTTAAAAAGGTAATGGCCAAAACCGAGTTCAAAAGTGCACGAGTTAAAAAATACACTTTTTAACTCGGTTATGGCATAACCAAGTTAAAAAGTTATATATATTTTTAAATATTTTGTTTATTTTCTCATACATCCATCTCTATAATATACAACAGACACCACATAAACAGATAATATATAAGCAGTAACAATTATAATCTACTTTGTAAAACATTACATCATTATAAGCTTTCAAAGACATTAAAGTTCGTGATGCAAATATTGAGTGTCGAAGCATTTATTTGTAGCAAAATTGTTTACTTGTAAGAATCAACTTTATTAGTATTAATTTGGTGTCATGATCTTCAAATTTTGTCAAACACCTTTAGCAAATGTCTTCTTGGAATATATATATATATATATATATATATATATATATATATATATATATTGCGTATTTAATTTTAGCAAATGAATGGAGACAATAATAGACAAGGAAAACATAGGAAATTGAAAGGAGAATCATGTCAAATCCATTATTCCATTAGTAAGTACTAGAGAAAGATTTTCACTTTTATTTTATGTATAACTAGATAAGTACACGTCTCATGAAGTTTTATTTATATAGAAAACTAAGAACCTATACTTTAGCACAAAGCTCATGTTTAGTTAAGAGGTTCAGCAGCAGTATGAGCATCAACATGTTCACCAGGATAATAGCAGCACCTCCAACAACCTCCATAGTAGTTCCAACTACAACAACCAAAGGGACAATAATACCCTCCACCCCAACCACGACGCCATCCCCAACCATGCTGCCAACCACCGTAATATTTCATATCATCAACTCCATTTGTATCAAGGTTACCTTTGACCAAAAGAAAAGAATATGATTAATTAGTTACAATAATGAATATCATCATATTTTTTTACGTACATATCACTAACAAAATAATAAAACTTTTATAATGCTAGCCCTCGACGATTAATTGTCTAAATACAATTCTTCATGACCTTTTGCAAGGTAGCTAGTTTTGATCCAACGTGTAAATTTTGTTATTTATGAAAAAGAAATAATGTTCTCTACATAGTAATTTGAGAAACTTAAAGCTTGATTAAACTTGGTAAGATTACCCTAATAATATGAAGGGAAAAAAACCATTATCATGGATCTACAAAGTCCTACCATTAAACTTGTACCTAATAAGACTAATAATGGTGAGAAACTAATGAAAATAATTACCATCATTTTTATCAAATTTCTCATCTACATCTTTGGATGCAACTTCAATTAAAAGTAGGAGGACAGAAGCCAAGAGCATAACAAGAACGAGCAAAGCCTTGGAACCCATTTTCCCTAACTCACTGGAAACAATTGAAAACTTGTTCCTATATTTGTCGATGAAAAGGAAGTGGCTGAATATTCTTTATTTATAAGCAAGGTGAGAAGGATCTAACAAGATCATTTAATTCTTTAGTTGGTATTGATTTAATTCAGTCTTATCTTATAACTAAGTATTCCAAAATATATGATCACCATAGTTTTGTCTATTTCCCCTTTGTTTGTAACAATGTTATATGGTCTAATTTGAATTGCTAGTGTTGGAGTTAACAACGATAATGTCCACTTCTAATATATAAATACTATAACACCATTAGTGTATCTACAAATGCAAGTATTAAAGTGCATGTGACAAGAAATTCAATTAATTTTCGGTGAATGAAACTCAGGGCAAGGAAAATATCTTGTCGTAAGACTAGAATTTGCAACCACCTTGAAATGAAAAAAGACAAGAATTTTTATTTAATGAAGCAAGGCACTTCAACCGTTCTCTAATCAATTCTTCATTCATGTCAATTCTCAAATTATAATATAGTCCTTCTATGCTTAATTTCCTGACAAAAAGTTAGTGTGGTCTAATCATATCATCCTGAGTATTAAACAATTTCACAAGTTTTTCCGTGTGTGAATAATTAAACAATTAATTTTAGGTAAAACTCATTAAGTTTTATCAACATATATTAATTAGTATTAGTATATAAAAATAAATATTTAATATGCATACATTTGTAGCATGGAATATTTTTGTAATGAAAAATATAGCCTTCATTAAAGTCTATAAATCTCATTAAAGACAAAAAAATTTCATCTCAAACATTTTTTTCTCTCTAAATTTTTTCTATATTTATATTTGAGAATTAATTCAATTAAAAAATTGTTAGATGCAAAATTTAGAGATGAATATTTGTGAACATTCAATTTGGTTTAAATTTATTTTATTTTATTTTATATCTTTTTTAATTTACCTTATATCGTTTTTAAGACATCATATTTTTCGTCCTTCTAAAATAGTCCAAGTGCAATTTTCGTCCCCCTAAAAATTTTCTTCTACTTATGGTTTCTATAAATATAAAACCTATTACATTGAGTCTAGGTCACTGACTCTGTTAATAAGTTTGTTAGTACAGTTCCGGGTGGCTAACTTGGATACGGTAGATGACTTGTTGTCCATCTTGTCGAAGAGAAATCAAGAAAGGTAAAGAAAAGCAAAAAGGAATGAAGGGGAGATAAGTGTCTATGTAGTGCGTGAAGTCATGGTGGCAGCCGTTAGGCCCCACAATGAAGAAGTAAAAAAGAAAGGAAAGCGAGAACAAGAGATAAACCACAAGGTAAGGGAGCAAGATAAAGGAAGAGGGAGGCAGAAGCATCGTCATTGGTGGTGGAGTTTGGAGCAGGATGGAGTGGTCAGAGGGAAAAAAAAAGTACAAGAGAAAGAGAAGGGAAAAGAAAAAAAAAACAAGTGTCGTGAATGTGTTGCAGACTTCTTCCCAATGTGAATGCTCAGGTTACAAGCTAATTAAATTGAAAGAACATGTCCTCATCTTGCATGACTTGTCTTTATCAAGAAAAGTGACGTCTTTCCAAGCTGTTCTGGAGAAATACAAACAACAGAAGGTGATTATTATTGCATTTCTTTTGTTATAATATACTAGTTGACAGTGTTCAATTACCTTTCCTAGGGAACTATCATAGAAAACACCTTCAAAGAAGGAAAGGGCTCAATTAACAAGATTTGTGTTGAGATTGGTTTTTATTTTAGTAATTGTGTGTTGATGGATTGGTGTTTATTAGTTGTGGATGGTTAGGTTACGGTTAAGTGTTGTGAGCTGGGGTTCTTCTTCGTACGCTACCATAACAATTTAGCTTCCAACAACACTAAGCCGCTCCTCTACAAGCCAACATAGAGACCCATTAACCTCAAAATATAGAACTTGTAATGCATAGACCGATCACAGACTCAAACAGTCCTCGAAGAAGTAAGAAGAAGAGTTGTTCTTGCCCCCAAGGAGTATTACTTGGGTTTTGATGATTTAGCTTCTTAATGAGTGCAAAGTTGTATTGTGTGTTTATATGTATATGTGGTTGTGTGTCATGAATGATTGATCTTTACCTTTGATGATTTAATGATGATGAGCTCTAAATCAAAAACTTAATGGATAAACAAGTGATAAAATATTTTCATAAACTTAAAATTGAATCCAAGATGAAATAGATGTTTAAAATATGGTTTTGGTTTGATAAAATATGATAGTTTTATGTTAAAGTTCTTAAATGATTCAATCTTGTGTTTGGAACAATTTAATCTATTAATTTGGTTAGTTTTTCATCAAATCAAGAGTTCACTCATGAATCATCCTTTTGGATGAAGAGAAGTCATCACTTGGGTAGATTTGTTTTGTGCTTCATTGTTTACATTCATCACAAACTGATGTGATTCTAACCCTTACTTTTGTATAATTTTTGTTCTTGACCAGGGTTTTTTTCAAGGTTTCTCTTGTGGTACAAGAATTGGTTCAAGTTTTCTTGATAGGGTTTCAAGAAACTAGGCTTTGGGTTATAGTTGTGTGTGATTCTTTTGTTTGTGCAATGTGCTTGTAAACAAATTGAATGACATAATGATAATACCAATCTGTTTGATTAGAAATTGGATGTAAATCACAGTGGTGGTGATTGAACTAATATAAATCTTGTGCATTCTTCTCTTTTCTCTACCTTTCCTCATATATATTGAATCTTGATCACTTTATCAATTGCATATCAATTCATGATAATTTGTTCATGTTTACATAGTAAAGATAAGTTAATTGTTCTAATTCTACAACATTCATATCACCAAATCAAATTGATTTAAGGTTTTTTGAAAGTCTAGTATTTCATCATTGAAAAGGATTTGGGGTTCTTGAAAATTTTTATAGATCCAATTCACCCTCTCTTGGATCCAACCCTTTCATTCAACATTCCCCACCCACAACTAGTGAACCAGCATGACACCATCACGCCCCACACTCAATCATCGAAGCTACCATTTCAATCACTGAACCATAAACTGTGAACATCCAAGCTCCCATTGGCACTATCATCCAAGACTACCATCAAGTTCATCCCTCGTAGGAAAATCTTGCACCTCAATAAGGATCACTTTGCCACCTTCAACATGACCACTTATGTAAGGCCTTAACACTTTTCCTTTTCCCCTGTTTCTGCATCAAACTTGATATCCAAATTAACCCTAATTTAATTTTATTATAACTCATTATTTTTAATAAATCACATAATGATGGGTTTAGTTTGACATGTAATGCCAAGTCAACAATGATGCAAATTGTCATCTACCTATATGTATCCAAGTAAGCTAATACTAACAGAGTCAATGACGTAGACTTAATGTAATAGGTTTTATATTTATGGAAACCAAAAGTAGATGAAAATTTTTAGAGGGACAAAAAGAAAATTTGAATTATTTTAAAGGAATGAAAAACATATTTTACCTATTATAAAAACATTCACAATCCAAAAAGTGTATAGATCAGACCAGCCTTAAAGATTTAGAATTTAAGAATCACACTACTCCAGAGACTCACAATTCTTTTATGTCATTTGCAACTTTTTCTTTGCTTTGAAACTTCTTGGGTAAAGCTTTTTCTCCCCTAAAATCTCTCTAAATTATATTCATTTGTCCCCTCTTAAACCATATATTCCTTTTAAATTCATGATGCAAAATCGGGTACCAAAGCATTTATTTGCAGCAAAATTGTTTACTTGTGAGAATCAACTTTATTAATATTAATTTGAGTTAATGATGATTTTCAAATTTTGTCAAACACCTTAATTTAGCAAATGTTTTCTTGAAAAAAAATACATTTTTTTTTTTGCATATTTAATTTGAGCAAACAAATCCATTATTCCTTTAGTCAGTACAGCGAAAGATTTTCATTTTTATTTTATGTATAACTAGATAAGTATATGTCTCATGAAGTTTTTTTTTTTTAATTTTAGCAAATGAATGGAGACAATAATAGACACGGAAAACACAGGAAATTGAAAGGAGAATCATGTCAAATCCATTATTCCATTAGTAAGTAAAGCGAAAGATTTTCACTTTTATTTTATATATAATTAGATAAGTACATGTCTCATGGAGTTTTATTTATATAGAAAACTAAGAACCTATACTTTAGCACAAAGCTCATGTTTAGTTGAGAGGTTCATCAACAGTACGAGCGTCAACATGTTCACCAAGATAATAGCAACACCTCCAACAGCCTCCATAGTAGTTCCAACCACAACAACCAAAGGGACAATAATACCCTCCACCCCAACCTCGGCGCCCAACCCACCGTAATATTTCATATCATCAACTCCATTTTTATCAAGGTTACCTTCGAACAAACGAAAAAAATATAATCAAATAGTTATAATAATGTTTGTAATCATATTTTTTACATACATATCACTAACAAAATAATAATCTTTTAGAATGCTAGCCCTCAACGGTTAATTGTTCATAACCTTTTGCAAGGTAGATGGTTTTGATCTAATGTATAAATTTGTTTTCTACAAGAAAGGAATAATGTTCTCTGCATAGTAATTCGAGGAACCTAAAGCTTGATTAAACATGGTATGATTATCCTAATAATATGAAAAACAACATTATCATAGATCAACAAAGTCCTACTATATTAAACTTATACCTAATAAAACTAATAATGGTGAAAAACTAATGAAAAGAATTACCATCATTTTTATCAAATTTCTCATCTACATCATTGGATGCAACTTCAGCTGAAAGTAGGAGGACAGAAGCCAGGAGCATAACAAGGACGAGCAAAGCCTTGGAACCCATTTTTTTCCCTAACTCACTGGAAACAATTGAAAACTTGTTCCTGTGTTTGTCGATGAAAAAGAAGTGGCTGAATATTCTTTATTTATAGGCAAGGTGAGAAGAGATAGAACAAGATCATTTAATTCTTTAGTTGGTATTGATTTAATTCAATCCTATCTTATAACTAAGTATTCCAAAATATATGATCACCATAGTTTTGTCTATTTTCCCTTTGTTTGTAACAAGGTTATATGATCTAATTTGAATTGCTAGTGTTGGAGTTAAAAACGATAATGTCCCTTTCTAATATAAAAATACTATAACACCGTTAATGTATCTGCAAATGCAGGTATTAAAGTGCATGTGACAAGAAATTCAATTAATTTTCGATGAATGAAATTCAGGGAAAGGAAAATATCATGTCGTAAGACAAGAATTTGCAACCACCGTGAAATGAAGAAAAAAGACAAGAATTTTTATTTAATGAAGTGAGGCTTCAACCATTCTCTGATCAATTCTTCATTCGTGTCAATTCTCAAATTATAAATATATAGTCCTTCTATATATGCTTAATTGCCTGACAAAAAGTTAGTGTGGTCGAATCATATCATTTGAGGTCCTTGATTTAGAGAAACATTATATGTATACCATATATAATAGAGTATTAAAAAAATTCACAAGTTTTTTCGTATGTGGGTAATTCAACAATTAATTTTATCAACATATAGTGTTTATAAAAAAAATATTGTATATACATACATTTGTAGCATGGAATATTTTTGTAATGAAATATATAGTCTTTCTTGTCACATTTTGTTTTATTCAACAATGGGGAGGGTTATTTTTTTCTTTTTAGTAAGCAAAAAGATTTTTTTAAAAGAAATATAGCGAAACTTAACACAATATATGTCAAAGTTTAGCATATAAAAAGAGGGCTTTTGCTATTGATAACCCTTTGTTACTAAGTACATCTCTTTCTCTTTTTTTTGCTATATAATTTTACTTAAATACCCTTCATCTTTATTCTAGAAAGTAATTTCTGGAACTATGTTTTTTTTAATAGTTCCAGAAATTACTTTCCAGAATTGAAAGATGTTGTTCTGGAAAGCGATTTCTGAAACTATATATTTTTGAAAAAACATAGTTCTAGAAATTTGATGAAAAATGCATTTATGAAAAAACATAGTTCTAGAACATACTTTCCAAAATCAGAAGATGTTATTCCGAAAAGTGATTTCTAGAAATAATAACAGAAAATGAATTCGAGTGTGATTACTGAATGCACACTTTTGCCTTTCGTCAACACAAAATTAAAAATAATATTGAAAGGATGCAAACTTTGGGAGAAACATAGGCTGATAATTGTCTTATTGAATGCACACAAACTAGACCTTGAGAGGCAAAGGTTGATAAATTAATGAATGCATGTTTTTGTAAATTAAATGTATCATAGATGAAGTTGACATTGAACGTACCTGAAAAGCAGTGTCACGTAGAGGAAAATGTATAGTATCCTAGAAATTTGATGAAAAATGCATATATCAATTTGATGGAAAACAAGGTACTACGTAATTAAGGTTTAACGAATGGTGAATATGAGGTGAAGATGGGAGTTCAAAATTAGGGTTTTAAGAATAAATAAAAATGGGGGGTGTAAAAATAGGATTTAAAAAAATAATAAACATGGGATTAAAAATAAGACTTAAAAGGTCATATTTGGTAATAAAAAATATAAAGAAAGGTTAAGGGTGGGTGTACTTAGTGAAAAAGGGGATGTAAATAGCAAAAGCCTAAAAAGAGATACAAGCAAATAAAGCTGGCCTGATACATCCCATAACATATCCAAATGCAAAGCAAGCCCTAACAATAGAAAAACTAATTACACCTGTGATAAAGGCCATAAAAGCTCTAGGATACTCTTAACATTCACCTTAAAGTACATCATTATATTTTTCTTGCTAAAATCACACTTTCCTAATTAAAACATCTATTCTTACTTAAGGTATAAACATACTTTACATCTTTCGCCTAGTAGTTAGACACACATCTTATTCTCTATCAAACAAGAATAACACACATGTGTAACATAATCATATACTCATAATCTTAACACTTCATCTATTCATATCACAAGACATAATTATAATTTTAATATATATACAATATAACAATCAACCATGAACAAGGGCACATAAACTTCGCATAATTACAATTAAGCACAATTCAACATATCATACTACAATAGGATGTATATGCAGGTCAAGTTCCTTAATCTCTACTTCATGCACATATGGTACCAATTCTAACTCAAGAAAGTAGTCTAGGAGTACATGCACGGCCATAAGAAGTGCCATCAGCGTACTGATGCCTTTGGCTTTTGCACTCTCAACCAGAATGATATTCTCTTGTGATTAGTCAACGTTACCCAACTTTCGAAGTACACCCCAACTCCATAGGATCAGCATGAGTGATAAGGGTTTCCACATCAGGTATAATCACTCCCAAGGTCGAGTTAAACAACCCCTCAGGGCCTTCACCATCCAAATTCATATATACTTAATGTTATGATGAATGTCTCATGCATATAATGCACACAAGTGTCCCCTAAATCCTTTATTTTACAAACAAGGGAGTCCTATCCAAGCCTCTCACAAGCTAAGTCCCTCATAAATGAGATATCACCTGAGCTCATTCTCATCTCTCACAGGCTAGGTCACTCATCATAATGATATCAAGTAATATCATACATCTCATTTCATATCATCACATGTTAAACCGTCATAAACATAACTTATACATAATCCATTCGCAAAACATCTTTACATACATACATACATACATACATACATGTATAATATACATATACATATATATACATATACATATTCAACTAAATTATACAACAATTTATCCTAATTCTATATCATTGTCCTATTATAATAACTATCCATTTGGTATCTAAGGTTTGTGTATCGTTTCATAAGTTTTTGGATATTATTTCCTTCATTTCCTTTTACGCGTCTAGGACCTTCATAGAGTGTAAACATGATATCTAGAGTTATACTAATCCAATCAAGTTAATCTTTATATCTCATTTGAAAGCTAAGAAATCTATCTACAACTTCTATGTTGACCTCAAAATCTGGTTTGATCATTTACTATGCTTAAAATTAGGGAGAACACAAAAATGTTACGTAATCTTGATAACTTGACTTTTGCTCACTAATTTAATCATATCTCGAGTTTTAGATATTATTTTTGAGTGATTCCAACATCATTAGTTAGCTAATATCCAGGGCTATAATTTTTATGCAGACTACAAAGCCTAATTTGATCATTTTCCTACTCGTTTTTTACCATTAAATTGATGCATACTGTTAGAGAGGTAAGCAAAGGCATGCTTATCAAAGCAGAGGTGTGCTTCCCTCATTAATTGTGATTTAGAACCTATGCATGACTGTGTTTCACTGAACCATGAAATTTACATAACAGATGCTTAAAAACTAAGCATGGCCATGCTTCGATTGAAGCATGGTCATGCTTAACTGTCTACAAGTCACAAAAACATGTAATTGGGACAGAAAGGACTTAATTTTAAAAAGCTATGAATCCTAATATCTCCAAATGTTAGAAACCTATTTTAATAACTAAAAAATCATTAATTTCATATGATTCAACTCATTTAATTTCTATCTACGTCAAGAACACACCAAATTAACTCATATAATTCAAATAATTCCCATCACCAATCACACAATTAACATTACATGAGTACCAAGAAAATAAACATCAATCATAACAGAATCAATTGCAAGTCTAATCACCATTATAATCAATTCTAAAATTTGGGGAATTCACATTTCCCTTTACAAACAATTCACTCAAAACATCATACAATTGGGGTCTAAGATCAATCCCTCTACCCACGACTATTGCTACACCCACAAGCAAGATAACTCACCCACCCGTAGTAGTAGTAGTATAGGTATCTCCTCAGTTGTGAAACCATTAACAAGTAAAGAGAGTGCCCCTTGGAATACACATGCTCGAATCCAAGTTCTCCTCTATCATAAAAACCTAATCTACATAACATGTAGTTTAAAAAAGCCCAATTCACAAAGTCATAGGTCTTTTTGAAGTCAACCTTGAACACAAAGCACTGTCTCTTACTTATTTGAACTAAGTCCACCAACTCATTAATTAAAAGAATGCCACCTTAAATCTACCGGTTTGGTAAGAAAGTTGTTTGACAAGAGGAAATTATAGACCACTAAACCTTTTTTTTTTAAGAGAATGGCCAAAAGTTTGGATATAATTTTATAAACACTATGAATTAGAGATATAGACCTAAACTTAGATAATATTTGTGGATTATCCTTTTTTTGGCACTAAGGCTATAAATGAAGATAAAGCATCCTTTTGAAGCTTACATGACAATGAAATTCATAAACCAATTCACAAATCTAGTCCTTAAGGAGGTTCTAAGATCTTTGATAAAATATGAAATTAAAGCCATCGGGTCCACATTCTTATTCCCCTCGCAACTCCATACTATCTTTTTAACCTCTACAGTAGAAAATGAGGTTGTTAGGAACTCATTATTAGTATGAGATAATTGACTAAACTGTACTCCATCAAGTGTAAGGTGGTCTATTAATGGTTCAATGTAGGTCTTTTGAAAACATTACTAAAAATTAATAAATTAGTGTCCAAATGTACAAAAAAATGTTTTTTTCTTGCTAATTGTGGGGTTGCTAAATTTTAGTGGTAGATTTTTTTTAAAATAACATATAAACTATTTTGTCACTTATTTTAATTTTTCTAGTAGTGAAATGGTCCTTAACATTACCTTTGATGTCTTCTACCTCTTTAATATTCTTGTCACATCATTTAAGAGCTAATATTTGATTTTGTTTACGCTTATACTTGAGGCATGAGTGAAAGAAAGTAGTGTTCACATCTCCTTCTTTCAACATTTGTGCTTAAGCCTTTTGTGAGAGGAGACTTTTATTGATGCTAACCCAATGCCACACTTCCACTATAACAACTCTCTTTCACTCCAATTTTGAAAGGGACAACATTCTTGAAGTTGCCACAAAATCCAACAAATTAAGCTTATCTAGTTAGAGGTAACATCACCAAAGCTCTCCTTATTCCACCTCTTCAAGAGCTTTAACTTCTCCTTAAAAGTAAACACCTTCCGCCCATCAACCTTAAGGAAACTCTATTTACTAGAGACAAAAGAAAAGAAGTCCCTATGTTGCAACCAACAGTTGTTAAGCTGGAATGACTTTGGTTCCCATTTACACATAACACAGTGCAACACACCATAGGACAATGATCAAAGATATCCCTATTATCCACCCATTGAGCTAATACCTTCCACAAGGCTATCAAATCATCTAATAACAAAAATCTATCTAGACGACTCAAAGCAGAGCCATTAAACTTGAACCATGTGTATCTCTTCCCTAACATAGTAACATCTATCACCTCCATATCATCAATGAACCTTTGAAACTCCTTGAGCTCTTTATGGCCCATGTGTATGGCAATCTTACAACATTAAAGTCACCTGCCGTGCATAAGAGTGTTCCACTTTAGGCATAAGCAACTCTTCTCACATCTTCCTATTATTGAACAAATTACATAGGGTGTCTACATTCACCACACAACACACTAGTGACTAGAAAGTCCTCATTCTGCATAAGCCCCAAAACCTTTCTCTAGTAAACATGTATTTCAATTGCACACACTCATTCCTCCATATACTAAGTAAATCGCTAGAGTGACCATTAGAAGATTTAAAAATCCATTGAAAATCCTTACCTTCCTACACAATTTCTACCAAAACATTTTCCATGTGTTGACTTTGTTTCTTGTAGCAAACACACATCAATTCTACCCTCTATAATAAAGGATTGAGTTTTGTCATACTTAATCTAATTCCCATGCCCAGGTACATTGTAGATGGAAATCTTCATGGGCCACCATTCTTTCCCCTTACTTGACTTCTCCATTTTGTCTCTATCTTTCATTTGTTAGAGAACCCGAACATATGTTGCATCCTGACCTAGTAACTCCAAATCCTTAGCCATAGCCTAAACTTCTCCATAATGTTCCCATTAATTCACAGGATAATCCACCTATTATAATTCCAAAAAAAATGTACATCATTTTACCAGTCAATTTACAACAAAAGAATTAAGATGTTTTTCGAACTTATCTTATTAAAAAAATTAACATTATATAGTAGTAATATATAATAGTAAAATATATATCTCATGAATAATATTTTTTAATAAATATCAATAATTTCATATATTATATTATTAGTTAACATCTATATGTAATAAGATATTATATTCTATGCCTTGTACGAATTATTTTAGGTTTCATGTATTATTTAACTCAATAACTTGGAAAAATAAAAAGTAATAATTTTTTTAAACAATATTTTTAACTAATATTTGATTTTAATAGTTTGCTTTAATTTAATCATTTTTTATATTTTAAATTATTCAAATTATAGTTTATAAACTTAAATATTATGAAAACAATAATTTATTTTTGTTTGGAATATAATTCTAAAATAATTGAATTATTTTATTATTTTATATTCAAAATTATAATAAAATTTAATTTTAATTGTAATATTAAATATAATTAATGTAATATATTTAGTCATTGTAACATCTAATAGTAATAAGAAAGTCATTTAAAATTCTATAATACTTACAATATTTAAATGTATAATTTTCATACTCAATATTTAAATGATATGAAAAAAGTTTTATATTCATCATTATGTTCTAGAGTGAATATGTCACATATAAATATTTTATTACTAATTTAAATAATTTCTTATTAAATATAAAATTATATTTTTATTATTAAATATATTAACAATGATATATAGTATATGATTTTAATATTTATATAATATTGAAATGGTAAACTTATTTAAAATTGTATGAATATTTATATTATATATAATTAATATAAAACTCATGTATATAATAATTTTCACTTTATAATACAAAATATTTTAATAATTGAAATAAATGAAAAATATTTATTTTATATGAATTTTTAAATTTTAAAAATAAGAGTATTAAGCCCGTGTATTGTTACAACTACACATATTATGTTATATTATTTTTTAAAAATATATTTTTACTGCAAATTAAATATTTTATTTTGTAATTTAATTTAATTTTATATTATGTTAATACTTTAGAAATCCTTAATAAAAAACTGATTGAAATATTTGGACAAAAATACAACTCTTTTAAGCATTTATTACAACTAATATATTTTTATATGATAAGCTCATATTGGACGATTATGTTAAGGAGAAAAATTAATTACATTAGAGAACTTAATAGTTAGTACATTTTTTTCTCATGGGTAGAAGATAATACTAAACACCTATAATAATTTATCTTATATAAGTGCTAATGAAAATTAAATTGTCTATTAGAGATTAAAACAATAATTAGTTTATTTTAAGCAATATTTGATTTCAATAGTTTGAATCTGATTTAATTAATTTTTATATTTTAAATTATTCAAAATATGGTTTATAAACGTTAAATATTATAAAATTAATAAAATTTATTTTTATTTACAATATAAATGTAAAATAATTGAATTATTTTATATTTTCTTATTTCAAAATTACAAAAACATTTAAATTTAAAATAATTTAAATCTTTTCAAATTTTAAACATAAATTTCTTGTACAATTTTATAAATATTTTAAATAAAACAAGAAATATTTGTAAGTCTATTAGCATACTTATATTTTCAAAGAAGAAAATTGAAAGGAAATATATTTCATCACAAAAATATTTCATGCTACAAATGCATGCATATAACATGATGGGTTACATATGTTTTTAGTCTCCAAAAATTGACATGTTTTGCTTTTAGTCCTCAGAAAAAAATTTCCTTGAATAAAGTCCCTCAAATATTAAAAATACCCTAATTATATTCCTGTGCTAAATTCTGCTTAACATTTCTATTAAATAATGGTCATATCAACTTCCAAGTAAAGTATTTTATTACCTGAAGTGCCTAGTGATAATTTTTAATAAAAAATCGTGTAATTACTTTTGCTTTAAGGTTAAAAAAATCTATATTTAGGGTTAAACATGTAATAATTTTATACAAAAAATATGTTATTAATCGAACCTGAACATAACAGTTGATATGGATGGCCACATCAACAAATTCTTGATGACTGTAATGCTAATGTGGCCATCATTTAACAGAAAAGTTAAATAGAGCTTAGTATAGGGATATAATTAGGGTATTTTTAATATTTGAGGAACTTTATTCAAGAATTTTTTTTTCTAAGGACTAAAACCAAAACGAATCAATTTTTGGAGGACTAAAAATATTTTTAACCCCAACATGATTATATACTAATTTATGAATGTAGATAAAATAAATGAATTTTACCAAAAATTAATTGTTTAATATCCACACCCAAAAAACTCGTGGAATTGTTTAATACTCTTTTAAGGCATTAAAACAACGAACATACAATACAAGGTAACAACCAAAAGATAGAATGTTTGTTTAAATCAATAACCTTTGGATGATAAGATTTGAGCACAGAAGGACCGTGTATAATTTGGAATTGAGACAAATGTAGAATTGACCAGAGAGCGGTTGAACTTTGGTTTCATTTAATAAAAATAGTCTACGTGATGATACTTTCCTCGCCTCAAGTTTCATTCACTAAAAATTAATTGAATTTCTTGTCATATGCACTTTAAAGCTTGCATTTGCAAATACATTAATGATGTTATTATTTATAGATTAGAAGTAGACATTATCATTTTTAACTCCAACACTAGTAATTCAGATAGTAAAGATCATGCATACAAACTCATTATAAACAGAGGGGAAATGGGCAAAACTATGGTGATCATATATTTTGGAATACTTAGTAATAAGATAAGACCGAATTAAATCAATACCAACTAAAGAATTGAATGATTTTGTTCCATCTCTTCTCACCTTGCCCATAAATAGAGAATATTTAACATTTCCTTTCATCGACAAACATAGCAACAAGTTTGCAATTGTTTCATTGAGTTAAGGGAAATGGGTTCCAAGGCTTTGCTCGTTCTTGTTATGTTGTTGGCTTCTATCATCCTTCTTTTAGCTGAAGTTGCATTCAAAGATGTAGATGAGAAATTTGATAATAATGATGGCAATTCTTTTCATGAGTTTTTTGCCATTATTAGTTTTATTAGCTAGGTTCAAGTTTCATCTGTGATTTTTTTTTCACTAAAAGGAATTTGCAGATTAGCAAGGAAACTTTTCGAGAGAAACTAGTAATCCTTGGCTAATTCCTCACAACAATGCAAAATTAGTTAGCGAGGGAAAAATCCCTTGCAAATCCCTCGCTAACACAATTTTCACTTTGGCAAGGACAATATTTCACTGTTATTCCTTCTTTGGGAAGTATCCCTTGCAAAACCCTCGCAAAATAGATACACAAGCTAGAATTTAGGTTAGTGAGGGAAGTTTCCTTCGCAAAGCTGACGCAAATTAGTGAAGGAATAATTCCCTTGCCAATCCTTCGCAAATCAAGAGGAATAGGATTTTGGATTGGCGAGGGGAACTGGCCTTCACAATTCCTTCGCTAATTAATTGCAGAAAACTTTTGTTAACTTAAAAATATATGATAATCTAATTTAGGAAATGAATTGAAATTATAAAATAAATTAAAATCTAACATAAAAAATTGGTTAGATCAAAATATATTTATAAAATTATTTTATATTATTACTATTTGATATTATACATAATACATATTATTTTTAATAATATTATGAAAGTTATTTTTGGCAATAAAAAATTAATTTAAAATTAAAAAATATATTGTATAAAAACTTTAATTTTAAATTGATAAGGGAGGTCCTTATATATATGTATCTATCAGTGAGATGGGTGGGGTAATTTCTTAAAAATATTTGTGAATTAGTTAATTATTTATAATTTTTTAAAATAATTTATATTAATATATGTGTATACATATAGACACGGACACAAAGAGCATGAGGTCTTAAAAAAATATATACTATTCCTTAATTAATGCATTCATATTTGAGAAATAAAGGTCCCTTTTGTATTTAGTTTTTGCTCAAATTTAGAGGTCAAGTCTTACATTTCAATGGGTAGGTTTGAGTTGGCTACAAGCTTGATATGGGTCATGGGTCGTAGTAGGTGAGATAAAAAATCATATTCAATTTGGGCATTTAAAATGAGCCCCAAACTTGATGAAAGTCTAGATTTTTATAATTTTGCAAGAAAAACTTAGATTAGACTTAAACGACCCAGATTTAATTTGTGTTTAAAATTTTGAAGTTGGTACACAACATTTCATCAAGCAGGTTCAGATCAGGCTAGTCACAAACTCAATGTGATTTGTGGATTACCACAGGTCAAGTCAAAAAGTCATATTCAATTTAGTTCTTCTTTATAAAAAAAATAAAAATTGAAGCTCAATAAAAGCCCAATTTGCATGAGCTTTTGCAAGATAAGCCCAAATATCAACCTTGATCAAAATGGTCCAAAACAAGCCAAATTTAATTTTAAATTATATTTTTTTAAAATATTGGTACACATTTCTTAATTTCATTTTTATATTATTTCTACATTAAATTCAGTTTATATTAACTTAATTTAAAATATAAAGTAGTATTTAATGTTTATCATTTAAATTTAAATAACTAATGTAATAACTCGTACCTTGCATAGGTGTTTAGTTTACAATCTTTAATACGCTTTATATTATTATGTTTACAATCTTTAATTTTATATAAATATATGTTAGTATATATATTTGAAATTATATAAAAATATGAATCTATCTATATCTATATTTACATCTATCCTCCCTATATATTAAATAAGAATAGATATCTTGAGCGAGAGTGTTTTTAGCTGCTATTTTTCAATAATAGCGTTTTTAACTGTCATTATTCAGTGAGAGCGTTTTTATGAATTTTTAACCTCTTATCTCTTTCAATCTATCATTTTCAATATCTTTAGTTCTAAATTGAATTTCAATATTTTTTAAGAAGAAATTATCAATAATTAAAAATTAACATTGTATATTATATCACAATAAGTATTTATTATAAATTTAAAATATAACCTATATGTTCAAAAATGTTTATTTATTACAAATTTTAATTATAATACAATTTACATATTCAAAAATATTTATTTATTATAAATTTAAGTTATATAAAATAAATATTTATTCTGTGCAATACACAGGTTAAATACTAGTATATATAAGGAAAAAATATTTTTTTCTTAAATAAGAAGGAGAGATTAATATGTCTATATTTTTTTAAGACTATAAATTTAAAATTTCATGGAAAAAAATTACAACATATATACAAATTGAATTTGATTTTTTTCGTATAATTTAATCTAAATTAATTAGGTAAAATAAATTTTAAATTTATCTAGATAAAAGAAAATAATAATTGTTAGATAAGAGGGTAACAAATTAGATAGAAATATATGTATATATTTATCAAAAATAAATTAAAAATAATGCATTAAAATTATAATCTATTGTTATTTTTCTTAGTAATTTAATCAACAAGAGAAAAACATTCAAAATTATAAAAAAGATGTAGATAATGAATTCAAAAGAATTTGATAAATTTAAATTTTTAAAGGATAGAAATTAAAAATAAAATATATCAGTTTTTTAAAGTGTACATTTGAATTTAAAGTATGATAAAATATTAAAAGTTAAGATGAAAAAATTATATATTAAATTTTTTTATTTTAATTAAAAATTATAAATCATACAAATTTATTTATTAAATTATTTATTAGTTAAATATAATTATACAATATCTTATAAATTTATTTATTAATTATTTTTATTTCTGAATAACTATCCTACAAATAAAAGGGTAGAAGATGTATAAAAAAATTATAAATAATAAATAATATTATAAAACTAAATAAATAAATTTGTATAATTTATAAATTTGTATAATTGGAAATAAAGTGAAATATTTAATAAATAAATTATCATCTTAAATTTTAATATTTTTTATATAAATATAATATATACTTAGGGATCAAAAGTGCAATTAACAAATACAGTAATGATATATATAATATATGTATATATAAACTAAATAAGTTAAATAACTTAGTGACTTTGGTGGTAGTGGAGAAAGAAGGGATTAAGGGTTCAAATCCTATTTCCAATATTTTTATCATTCTCTAAAGACATAATTCTACTTTATGGGAAAATTATATAAGTTTAGGATTAAAATGCTTGAGAAGAAAATTTAGGGGTATAATTCATGAAATTTTCAAAGTTGGAGACAAAAAGTTTAATTAAATCTTTTTAATTTTAAGGACCAATTTGATCGGTCATTATAATTTTAATAACTATTTTGCTGTTTTATTTATTTCAAGGACCAATTTGACCATCCCATTAAAATTTCAAGAACTAAATTGAGTGATAATTTACAATTTTAGGAACCATTTTGTTCTTTTATTAATTTTAGGGATTCGAGGGACTAAATTGGTGATTCACTCCATGGTGACCCAAAAAAATATACTTTTTAATTTTAATTTAACATATTTAAATAATTTTAAATAAAAATAGATTATATATTTGATCTTCTTAACTACATATTTCATTTAATTTACCATCTCTTATCTCCATATGTAAAAAAATATTCTTTTAAAAGAAAATGTTAATAATTAAAAATAATCTGTATAACAATTTACATTGTTTAATATAAATTTAAAATATAATTTATGTATTTAAAATATTTATTTGTTATGAATTTGAATTATAATTTAATTTATATATTAAAATATGTATTTCATATAAAATTTAATTAGATAAAAACAAACTTTTATTCTAAAATCTTAATTTAAATATAATTATAAATTTTTATTAAGTAAAACAATAATCGTTATGAATAAAAATAGAATCAAATGCCTTCTCAATTTTTAATCATTCCCTCCTAAATGCGTGGACATTCTATACCATTAGATTTAGGGCATTAAAATCCCAATTCCTTAAGGAACTTTCACAACATCCCTTTTTTAACTTTCTCGTTCTCCTTTGGCCTCTCAATATATTGACGTTCCCATGCCGCCTCTAGTGTAGTGATCTGGCATTCCCATTACCATTCTCCTCTAGACACTCTCCAAAATTTTAAAGCCCAAACAAAGTGCATTGTGCGACAATTATGAAGTGTTGATACTGGCCTCCAATCACTTAAGTAACTAAATCTCATTTCATTTCTCAATTATCTATCTATTAAACAATTAGCTTTGCACTTAAAACCCATTATTAGTTTCGTCTTCAAAATGATTGTTTTCTTTGTGGGCATGCGAAATTCGATTATTTAGTGGGTTTCCTATTGCTTGGCATAATAATGATGGTAATCATACTTAATACTTTGCCATTGACATTGACAATTCATTTTATCTTATGCCTCGTTATAATATGCCATGTTAGTATGCTGGATGACTCTAATATATTTGATTTATGTTGATTGCTATATCTCCCTTGTTATATCTATGGTTGCTATGCAATAATGTATTCTTTAGCCACTGTAGTCTTGATTTCATTTATGTTTTTGATATGATTAAGGTTCAGGTCTTGGATAGTGGCCAAAATTGGAACCTATGGTTTGTTTTATTCTGATTGGTGTTGCTTTCTATTTGGAATGTATTAGGTATCTCTATTAAATGATTATCTATTCAAGGGATAGGTTTAAGCTATTGTATATAGGTTGCTTATCTATCTAATTAGCTATATTCACCAGTGGTAGGAATGAAGCATTTGTCCTTTTCACTAGCATCTTGTAATATGTAGAAATCTACCTTTTGCCCCTCCTACTGTTATCTGCTTTATTCATTGCAAGTGTTGTCATATTCCTCCATTTATATATTAATTATTTAATTTATCGTTTTGTTAAAACACATTTTGAGTGCTTGTTAATGTGAGACTAGATTGCTTGCTTGTAGTAATTGTAGCTGCATAAAATGTGATGGTTATAAATGTTAGGTAATACAGTTCTTCCAATTCAATTGTACTAGTATTATCTTCGGCCATTTTTTCTATTTCGAAAGCACTACACCTAGGAGGCACATGTTCACTAAATGTGTGAAATAGAGCTATTGCTACAGTAGATATGAGTTGTAAGGACTGTACTAGGCATGTTGACCACTTAATCGCTGACTATCCACTGTTGATTTTCTTATCAACTATTACAACTATGGTTTATCTTCCAAAATGCATCCTTCATTATAGAACAGCTATTACTTTATTGGCATATTATTGTTTGGTCTCTATGGTTGCTATGCAATAATGTATTCTTTAACCACTATAGTTTTGATTTCATTTATGTTTTTGATATGATTAAGTTAAGGTTTAAGCATTGGATAGTGGCAAATATTTGGAACTCTACTTTTTGCCCCTCCTATAGGTTTGGGAGGTTTATCTAGTTTGTAATTATATACTATATATGATAGGTTTCTTGTGTCTATTTCATTAACATTTGTCTTTTTCATTAGCATCTTGGAATATGTAGAACTCTACCTTTTGTCCCTCCTATAGTTATTTGGTTTACTCATTGCAAGTGTTGTGACTTTCCTCCAATTATATATTAATTATTAAATTTATCATTTAGTTAAAAACTTCACATTTTGAGTGCGTGTTAGTGTGAGACTAGATTGCTTGCTTATATTAATTGTAGATGCATAAAGTGTTGATTTTCCTATCAACTATTACAACTATGGTTTATCTTCCAAAATTCATCCATCACTTTAGAGGAGCTATAGCTTTATAATTCATGGTGACTTCATCATAATCTAGATTGTGATTTCTTCTTTAGCCTATACACTGTTGACCCAAGGAGCATTCCAACAAAGCCATTCCCATTAAAACAATTCAATTTGGTTATTTAAGGCTTGTTGCAAAATGTATGCATGCATTTAGCACCTATTACCAAAGTATATGTTCAAAATTCAGATTTAATTTGTAAATGATTTTGTCATTTGGTATTTTTTATTGAACTAACACGTTCTCTTGAGCTGTACATACTATCTGAACTTACTAATATGAGGAGTTCTAGTACATATACGATTTACAAATTCAAAAATTTGCATATAATATGTTATCACAAGAGGTAGAGTACAAGCATCCCATTTCTTATAGTGAACTATACAGCAAAGTCTATAAAAAAAAGATGATGACTATATCTCTAATAGAGCGAAAGACTTTAGTGTAAGTATTTATTTTAAATGTAAGTTTAAACTCTGTTAATCTCTTGATATCTTACTAAATTTGTATTTATTCGTTGTAGGAATCTTATGAAAATGCTGTGGTATAGAAATATGGAGAAGACAGATCAAACCATCCTACAATTGACTTTGATGCCTGGTTAAAGGCTGCCAGTGAAAACAAGAAAGGTAGAATACATAGCATCAGTCATGGCTTGGATCTTACCATTTCTCCACATGGTTCATCTTCAACGGTTGTGGGTCCTTGTCCCACAAATCCTACTCCTATGTCCAAAGACATCACTGTTATAGCTACACACGTGTCTAATATGCAAGAGCAAATGCAGACATAATTGCAGATACATACACAGTTGCAGACATAGATGTAGGAGCAAATGGAGGCATAGGCACAGATGAAGGCGAAGATGCAAGCGCGTCTACAAGCACATATGAAGGCACAAGTGGAGATGCAAGCACAAATGCAAGCACAGCCGAAGGTAAAAATGCAGGTAGAAATACTGGCACAGATGCAAGCACAGAGATCATGTTTTTTATTTTAACTTTGTATGACCCATGTTACTGCACTTTATTTTTCATTAAATTGTGTTTTATATTTGAATTTTGTAGGACCCATGTTACACTATTTTTATATTACTGCAGTTTATTTTTATTTATATGATACTTTTAGAGTTTAAATAATTGTGTGCTAAGATTTATTTATATTTTATTCTTACATTTTTAGTTGATACAAGATATGTTATATTTGATGATAAAGGCTGTATATAGAATATTTTAATTATATATAAAAAAACAAAAATAGAACTTGTGAGAGAATAGCGTAGGAATAGCGAGTGACTTATTGCAAACCATAGTGATGAATTTGCGAGGGATCTGCGAGAGAATAATAAGTGCAATGTTGTAAGGGATTAGCGAAGGAATAGAGAAGAAATAATTGCAAAGGATCTACTACGAAACAGCTAAGGCATAATTGCGATGGATCAGCGACAGATTGGCGAGGAATAAGTTATGAATGCTTTGCAAAACAATTGTGAGGGTTAAAGAGGCGAAGAAGTTGCGAGGCAATTGTGAGGGACTACTTAAATAGTATTGCGAGGGGATAGCGAAGGCTTAGCGAGGGAGATCTGTGAGGGAGATCTGAGGAAATATTGTAGCTAATTAGTAAGGGAATTACTTACATTTTTTCATAAAATTAGCAAGGGTGTTGGCGAGGAATTTGAGAGAGATTGCGACTGAATTTGCGTTGGAGTAGCGATGGTTTCTTTTTGTCACTAATTAGCGACCTAGTTTTAGCGACAAAAAAATTACTCGCAAATCCCTCGCCAACCTTAATTGCAAGGGATTAGCGATGGATTTGTCCCTTGCTAATATGCAATTTTTTTGTAGTGTAATTTCTTCATATTATTAGGATAATTTTACCAAGCTTAATAAAGCTTTAGGGTCCTCAAATTACTATGTAGAGAACATTATCCTTTTTTTTTTCTAGAAAACAAAGTTTATATGTTTGATCACAACCGACTACCTTGAAAATGGTCATGAAGAATTGTATGTGCATTTGGACAATTAACCATTGAGGCTAGTTTTCTAAAAGTTTTATTATTTTGTTAGTGATATGTACGTAAAAAAATATGATGAGAAACACTAATATTGTATCTAACTGATTATATTCTTTTCTTTTGGTCGAAGGTAACCTTGATAGTGATACAAATGGGGTCGATGAAATGAAATGTTACAAGGTTTGGGGTGGATGGCGTAGAGGGTATTGTCCCTATGGTTGCTATCGTTGGAGCTACTATGGAGGCTATTGTAGAAGGTGCTGCTATTATCTTGGTGAACAAGTTGATGCTCATACTAATGCTACTGAACCTTGCAACTAAATAAGAGCTTTGTGCTAATTAAAGTAGGTTCTTATTATTTATATAAATAAAACTTCATGAGACATGTATACTTATCTAGTTATACATAAAATAAAAGTGAAAAAGTTTCATTGTGTACTTTCTAATGGAATAATGGATTTGCACATTCTCCTTTCAATCTTCTTAATTTCTTTTCCGTGTATATTGTTCTCTCCATTCATTTTGGCTAAAATTATATATATATATATATGCAAAAAAATGTATTTTTTTTCCAAGAAGACAATTACTAAAGGTGTTTAACAGAATTTGAAGATAATGACACAAAATTAATACTAATAAAAGTTGACTCTAACAAGTAAACAATGTCATTGCAAATGTTTAGGCACCCAATTTTTGCATCATGAACTTAATTAAATGTATGGTTTAAGGGGGGACAACTAAAGATAAAATAGTTTAAAGAGATTTCACAGGAGAAAAAGCTAGCTTTACCTAAGAAGTTTTAGCACAAAGAAACTAAGTTGCAAATGAGATAAAAAATTGTTTGAGTCACCGTAGAGCTCTAAATTTTATGTATCTTTATAAGGCAATGGTCTACCCTATACACTTTTTAGACAATGAATGTTTTTATAATTTATGTTTTCAACTTTTAGCATACCAACTTTATAAAGAGCGTCAATTTGGATTTAATTTAGATAAATCTTTCCACAAACACTTGAGAAGAAATAATTAAGGAGGTACATAAGTCAACTATAATTATAATTTAGGTAAGTTAATTGGGAAAGTTTAAGAAAAAATTGAACTTAATGAGAGCAAGAGGAGAATTCATGGCAAATCAACTTAAAAGTCAAAAACATCATTGGTATGAGTCACATTCACTGCTATCTTGTTCTTAAGGCGTCATCAATGTGAATCATAGTCAACAAGAATGAAGAATAAGAACATGGCTAACAATTCATAAAAATAATGAGTGAGGATCAAGAACGATAGAGAGAAAGAATGAGACAAGAACAACTATTGAGAGAAAGAAAAATAATAAAAATCTTCACTTCAATAACAACTGAAAAATCCATCTCTAATATGAGTTATTAAGATTAAAAAATTGCACTCTAATTACATTTCAATAGAGATTGAAAAATTGATATCTAATATTAGTTAGAGATCAGAAAGTCAGTTTCTAAAATGTGTTAATAGAGACTAAAATTACTTTTTAATTATTTTTTAATTGGAGACCAAAAAGTTGATTTTTAATCATATTTCAATTAGAGATTGATTTTCGGTCTCTAAAACAAGTTAATAGCAAATAAAAATTTAGTCTATAATTATATTTCAATTAGAGACCAAAGAATGTTTTCATTTTAGACCAATGCAGTGTCTAAAATGGATTATAATAATTGAAAAATTGATCTCTAATTATATTTCAATTTGAAACCAAAAACTGGTATCTAAAATAGGAATATTAACTGAGAAATTAGTCACTAATTATATTTCAATTAGAGACCAAAAGTTAATCTCTAATTAAATAAATATTTTAGGCTTAATTATATTTTTGGCACCTATAAAATATCACTTTTTTGTTTTTAATCCCTATAAATTATTTTTTTAAAAATGGTCCTTGTAAAATTTATTTTTTTTGGTTTTGGTCCTTTTATTTGTTCTAATTCTTTTAATATATTTTGTTTGTTTGAGTCCCTACAATATTTTTTTCATTTTGAATTACTCCCTTTAAAAAAATTTGATAAGGACTAAAAGCAAATTATTTACATATTACAAGGACAAAAATAAATATATTACAAAGATTAAAACAAAATAACAGGGATAAAAAAAAAAGAATCTTATAAGGGCCATTTAAAAAAAAAATTTATAAGGAACAAAATAAAAAAAATACCATATTGTAGGAACCAAAAACATATTTTAGGCAATTTTTAAGACCATTAGCGACTAAAAAATTAGTCTCTAATTACATTTCAATTAGAAAAAAATCTTTAAATAAATAAAATTTTTAATGACCATTAGAGACCTATTTAGAGGCCAACTTTTTTAAATCTCTAAATCAGTCTTTATAGTGACTAAATAATTTTGGTATCTACATCAATCTCTAATGAATGCATTTCTAGTACATAGTGTATTACTTACTAGAGCATTTAAAAATTATTATAATATTTGAATTTACACCAATAAGTATGTTGTATAATTTGTATCATATCTAAGAATTAGTTAAAATAAAGTAAATTAGCAAGTATTCTATTGATTGTACAAAAAGTTTTAAATTTATATAAATATATAAAATATAAATTAAAAGAGACAAAATAATCAACAAAGCAATTTTTTAAACTTTGAAGGAAATAGACATTATTAATGAATTATAATATAAAAATTATTATAAATTTAAAAAAGATTTGAAATGTGAAGAGAATAAGGATGTGATTATCATTATCGAAATTGTGGTGGGGAGATGGTGAAATAAAAAAATTGATAGAGTAAACGGTCATTTTAATTCCTAAAAGTGGTGGACAACATGGCATTAGTCTCTAAAATTAAGAAAATCTAAAATAAGTCCTTGGAGTGTCAAATAAGTCTTTAAACTTAACTACTTACTATCATTTTAGTCCTTAAATATATGTTAATAATATCACTTAAGTCACATGTTTTTTTGAATTTTGAACTAATGGGATTGTCAATTTGCAGTTTTATGGACTTTTTTTTTTAATCTTCAATTCAGGGACTAATGTGACAATGTCTTCTTATTTCATGGACTAAAGTGACTGTTTACTCAAATTTGATAAGCTCAAATGGAGTCACTACCCAAATTTATTAAATCGAGAAAAACTTAAAAATTTTATATTAATAAAAGTATGTATGTTCTACGAAAACTATTTTATATTCATGACTTAGTTATACAAAAAGAAAGGAGGAGGTTGAAAACTAAATTCCACTACATCCCTAATATATCCATTAGAAAGCTTTTCTTTAGTTAACTATGTAAATTATTTATAAACTTTAAAAATTTGTTTTACCCCTATTAATTGTACATAATTATAAAAATAAAGTTTTTATTGTCTTTCCAAATTAAGCAAGTATCTATGAGAAGCTTATTATTTATTTTTATTAAGGATAAGGTTTTTGAAAATTCATTTTTGACTTCAATAAGGGTGATCCTTGCTCCTATGTATTTTCTAGTATAATGAGGATCCCAGGGCCATATACTTATTAAAAAACATTTATGCATTGGTTGATTTTAACTAAATATTATTTTTGGAAAATATGAAAAATGTCATTGATTAATTTTTGGTTTTTGGAAAGGTAAGGATTATCAAGTTGTTATGTCTCAAGTGTTCCTCAAAACACAAGATTCTTGCAATAATCAAATAGGAAGTGGATTTGAAATAATTATCACTAACAACCCTTTTTTATTTTTTTTTGTAAAAATATTTTTTAGAAATCAAAAAAGTTAGAGATTACCAAGTTGTAATGTCTAAGACATTTCCCAAAACACAAAGTTCTCGTAATAGTTAAACAAAGAATGAATTCAAACTGATTATCACTAATAACCTTTTTTTTGGTCAAAAATATGTTTAGAAACTAAAAAGTTAGAGATTACCAAATGTCATGTTTCATGTGTTTCCTAAAACACAAGATTATTGCAATAACTAAATAGAAAGTAGATCCAAAATTATTATCTCTAACGTACAACCCATTATTAGAAAATACTGAATTTTGATAAAATAATAAATTAATATTAATGGTTAATTAAGAAGACAATTTAATTACTTATTGTAATTAATAGAATAATTAATTTACGTTTTTTTTTTGGTTTACAATGACAGCAATGAAGATTGAACCTAAGATTCTATGCAAACTACCAAAACCTTCCACCACTAGGCCGACCCTAGTGGATTAAAGAGATATTTAATTTAATTAATAAGATACAATAAAACAAAATAAAAAATGATTGAAGTCAAAGAATTAATTTGATTTTATTAAGTCATACATCATTCATAACCTTATTATTCATACATAATCCAAAAACAATATTAGATTCAACAAACGGAAGAAAAGAAAGACATAAGTAGAAACAATATATAAATGAAATATCAATTTTTTTTCTTTATATGTTTTCTATTATTTACAATTAAAGATCAACCAAATTTGAGAGCTGAAATCTGTAAATTATACGCATGTTTAACCAATCATAAAATAACAACAATGTGTAGACAATGCCACCTGGCACATTGATTTGGAAATTATGCTTCAATTCTAACAATGGCCAATTCAACGAAGCAATAACATTAAGAACAAAAGAAAGGGGTCATAATAGCAATATTATAATGTAGTCTATCTATAGCTGAGATTTGATCTCTAGTTTCATATATATTGAAGAATATTTATCAGGAGAGATCAAACTCTTAAATAAATTTTAATACATTAAGGAATTAGTCTTTGATTTTCAATTGATAGATATCTCGGATTCGCCTAAAAAAAGGAAAAAAAATAATGAAACTAAAAATAATGACAATAACACAGATACCAATTTATGGAAATAAAAGAGACAAAAAGAAAAAGAAAAAGAATGAAATAATTGATATTATTAGAATCAATAATGGAAAAAAAAATGATACTAATAACACTAAGACTTTGTTCAGAGTAGTTTTTAGTTTTTAGTTTTTAAAAATTAAAATCAGTTTTTAATTTTTAGTTTCAATTGTTTTTGATTTCCAATTTTAAAAAGTTATTGAGAACAACAATTTTTCTACAAATCATGTATTTTTTAGTTTCTATTAAGTAAAAATTACATGAACACTAGTGATAAAAATAAAATAATAATAATAATAATAATTATTATTATTATTATTATTATTATTGTGGGTGATAACTTGAATGTGAACTAGTCTGATTTCACACAAAAGGAATTGCGTAATGGTCTACGGTAAGAATAGTTCGTTGTGATTGTTTTATAGGATATATACTATAGTGTTCGACTTAGTGAAGGCAAAGGAACTGCCAATGGAGGTGTCGCTAGTGGAAGAGTCATAGGAGGGGGAGTTATAGGTGGTGGGGTGAAAACACAGAGGGGAAGTAAGGGTGGTGGAGTTGTTGGGGAAAGGGATATTAATGGTGGAGAGGTTGGGGAAAGGGAGCTTACTAATGGGGGTGTAGTGGTCGACAGTGGAAACTGAGGATGGAGGCAAAGACTGAATGAGTGATAGTGAAAATTAAATGAGAGGTGGGGAAGATTGGGTGGGAGGTGGGGAAGGATAAAGGTTAAACGATAGATTCAACTAGGTGGGTCAACCTGCACTCGTTCGATGAAATGTTAGACTTAAGATATAATTTTTGAAAGTGAATTAAACGCTGGCCTTTTTATCAAGATTAGATCATGGCTCAATCCAGACTTAATTAGCCAATGAAAACTTGAAAAGGCCAAAAAAATTGGGCTTAGGCTTCGTCTTAGATGCCCAAATTGAATTCAGACTTTTTTGACCCAACTTACTATAGCTCACGACCCACATTAGGCTGACTCGCATCAAGTTGGGTAACCTGTTGTGTCACCTTATGAATACCCAATTTTGTCCACGTAATTAAAAATTTTAGAAGAAAAAAATGGGAAAAATTAAAAAAAAATACAAAAACGAAGATAAAGACAAAAAAAAGAAAAATCATAAATAAATTAATTAATTAAAATTAAAAGGAGAATAAGCTGAGTGATCAATTATAAAAAAAAAGGATAATAATAATAATAATAATAAATGATAAAAAGAAAAATAACATGACCGAATAAATTAATTGGAATGAAAAAAAAGAGGGAATGAGGCAAAAAATATCTCTAGAATCCTCACTAACAGTATGGGGTACAGAAGGACACCTTTTCGAGACACACTTTCATTTCGTTTGTCTTTTTCTAAACAAATACCCACCGCGCTAATATCCACCCTCTGAACCATATTGTTGTACGTTCTTTTTTCTCTTTTGGTATAACAAAATTTTAAGAAAAAAATTTACAACAAAGCAAAGTGCTCGCTCTCTCTCTCCAGTCTCCATAACGGTTTCAACACTTTTTTTCTTCTCATTGATCACTCACAGCGCACACCCTCGCGTTTTTTCACCGCACGAATTTTCTCATGCATTCACCTGAGTGACCTGACACATTTATCATCATTACACATCCCACTGATTTTTTCACCTTTTCTTTCATTATAAAATAACACCAGCTCAGATCACACTGACGCATTCACGATAAATCCACACACTCATATAGACACCGGCCTTCCTTTCTCTCCGATACACAAGAAAGAATAAAGGCTCTCTCAGTCTCTCACACTCACCTTGACTGGCTACTACACAGCACACACCGATTCTTTTTTATCATTCTTCCATTCACTCAACAACTCACACATTCATCACAAAAGATAGTCAATGGGATTCATCTTTGAGCAGCCATGAGCTTCCCTCTGCAGCACCAGGACCTAGGTCAAGCAACACCCAAACTATTCTCGTCTTATTCGATTTTTCCTCCCCTAGTACTTTTTTTTTTCATTTCATTCATTTCACTTCATTATATTCTATTTAGCTTAATTATTGGGTGACTCTGGTGTTATCATTTCCTTATTTGCTTACCAGATGCCTAGTATGCTGACCGTTTGCTTTGAATTTAGTTGTTCGGATTCATATTGGGTGTGCTTTTGTTTTGTTATCGAGTTTCCATTAAGCAATTTGAATTTGTTTTATTTTTTTGTTGCTTATGCTGCTTTGTATCTATTTTGGGTGTTATTAAAAAAAAAGGAAAAAAAAAACACATCTGCACCTATTCTTCTTTTATGGTGCACTAAGCTTGATTTTGGGCTTTAGGTGATATGATTTTATTTTGATTGGAATATTGGGCTTAGTTTCATACTTTGTGTAGGAGTTGCGTGTTGTTGATTAATAATCTATTTGGGTTAAATATTTTGAAAATTAAAATAAATTAATTAAAAAAAGTCAAAATAAATAACATTAATAATAAATAATGGGCCATATTTGGTTTGCTTTGGTTATCTCTTTCATCCTTGTGTGCTTATTCTTGTTTTACGACTGACTTTATTTTGGGCCTTTACCTTTGGGCATATTTGTATTTGGATAGTAGTAAAAGTTGTTTGGTATTTGTTTTGCAAGATACTAGTATGTGTGATTCCGTAAGTTTTATCCTTTTCTTTTGTCATTTTTTATATATTTGTTTGTAGTGAGCTGTGAATATTGGTAATATGTGACTGCCCAGTTGCTTACTGTGCTTTCTTATCCCTTTCTTTTCTTTAATTAATGTGATGGTTTGGACATGATGATATACTTATATTCATTTTTTTGTACATACATTTTGTTTAATCTCATTTGTTATATTCTATTTTTTTTTGTATTATAAAAAATAAAAATAAAATGTCAATACGAAGAATAAGTTTAGCTCTTTTGATTTCATTCTTTTTTTAATCTTATCCCGTTTTGGTTTCATTACTGCTTCTAAAGTTCATAATAAAATCAAGTTCAAAAGAATAATATTAAGGCAAAACGAGATAAAATCAAAGTAACTTTTATTTATTAGCAAATAAAATTATAGCATTTCTTGAATGGTTACCTTATTGTCAATGCGAGGGCAATTAAGAGTTCAATTCCTAAAGTAAAATAAACTTTTTTTAAGAAAAATAAAAATAAAAATAATCATAAAATTTAAATATGACCACTTTGAAAGTACTCCTTATTTGGTCATTCGATAAATTTGACACATCTGAGTTGGACAACTTAGTGATATCAAATTTAATAATAAAAAATCAAAATTAAAAAAATCAACCCCAAAGCGTTTTCTACCAAAGAATTACATGAGTAAATTAATTTCTTTTCAAAAATAATGGTTTTTCTTAAATAAAATTCTTTTGATAAATAAAATGATAAATTTGTAAATAATATTTTTTTTGTTTTTTCTTTAGGGGTAAAATAAATATTTTAAAAGCTATCTAATTTTGCAAATTTAATTAGGGGTAACCGTCCATAAGATGGACGTCGTAGGGTGTTAGCACTTTCCTTACGTGTAATCGACTCTCGAACTCGATCGTTAATTCGAGACCATTTCTTGATAGGTTTTTTCTGTATGTTTTTCCTTAAATTATGGTAGTGACTCTTCTATTATTATTTTTATTTTTGCGGTCTCGTCGTGACCTAGGTTGCAACGCACCTCTAAAGAAGAAACTGTTTTGGATGGAAGAGGATGATGATTGAGATGTGATTCGGTGAGAATGCAAGCAACCCAAAAAATGTCAGTTGCTAGGATATGTTTGTATGTCTCCATTGATGAGAAATTTTTTGGTGGATGGTCTCTTATATATATATAGGGAACGCATCACATGAGAGAGCCTTTTTTATATGAGAGTGAGAGGAATGAATATTAACCATTAGCTCTTGTCTTGAATAGTCAAGATTAAAACAATCAAAGTCATGTGAGTTTTTTAAAAAGTCACATGACTTTTTAAGTGGTCAGACAACTTTAAACCATGACCATTCATGTATGGTTGTATAGCCTGTGACTAGATATGTCCCCTATATATATATATATAAGATGGATGAATGGATAAACTTGAGAGTGTGTATATAGTGTGCCCTTTGTGGCCATGGATGAAAATGCCTATTCTCATATGTGTGTTGTGCCCTAGAGTTAGGTGCAACTAGTGGTTGGCACATAATGTAGCATGGTCATGGATGGTGCTTGCTACATATCCATATTGCTGAGAAAAAAATGGAAGAAGAAAGTTGAGAAGAGAACAAGGATAGTGGATCCATTCTCTTGAATAGTAGATGTTGCAGGCTTTGCTTTTACTTTTCCTCCTTTTTATTTTCTCTTTTAATTAGAAAGCGCTTTTTTTTGTTTGTTCTATGTTTTTCTTGATTGTTTTTTTTGCCTTTTGTTTTGTTTTATCTTTTATTTTTTTCTTCTTCCCTTTCACTTTTTTATATGATGTTGTAAAAAAATATAAAATAAAATAAAACCAAAATTAAGTGTTCACAATTGTTCATATCTAAATGTTGCATCTAACTTTTTTTTAATTGGATTATATATATATATATATATATACACACACACACACATATAAAAGATGGATGGATGGATGAACTTGAGAGTGTGTATATGGTGTGCCCTTTGTGGCCATGGATGAAAATGCCTCTTTTCATATGTGTGTCGTGCCTTAGGGTTAGGTGCAACTAGTGGTTGGCACATAATGTAGCGTGGTCATGGATGGTGCTTACTACGTATCCATTGCTGGAAAAATGGAAGAAGAGAGTTGTGAAGAGAACAAGGATATTGGATCTATTCTCTCGGATATTAGATGCTGCAAGCTTTGCTTTTACTTTTCCTCTCTTTTTTTCTCTTTTAATTAGAAAGCCCTTTTTGGTTTGTTCTATTTTTTTTTCTTGTTTGTTTTTTTGCCTTTTGTTTTGTTTTATCTTTTATTATTTTCTTCTTCCCTTTCTCTTTTTTTATATGATGTTGTAAAAAAAATATAAAATAAGGAAAAATGATATAAAATAAAATAAAACCAAAAGTATGTGTTCACAATTATTCATATCTAAATTTTGCATCTAACATTTTTTTAATTGGATTAATTATATATATAAGATGGATGGATGGATGAACTTGAGTGTGTATATGGTGTGCCCTTTGTGGCCATGGATGAAAATGCCTCTTCGCATATGTGTGTCATGCCTTAGAGTTAGGTGCAACTATTGTTTGGCACATAATGTAGCATGGTCATGGATGGTGCTTGCTACATATCCATATTGCTGAGAAAAAAATGGAAGAAGAGAGTTGAGAAGAGAACAAGAATAGTGGATCCATTCTCTCGAATATTAGATGTTGCTAGGCTTTGCTTTTACTTTTCCTCCTTTTTATTTTCTCTTTTAATTAGAAAGCGCTTTTTTTTGTTTGTTCTATTTTTTCTTGTTTGTTTTTTTGCCTTTTGTTTTGTTTTATCTTTATTTTTTTCTTCTTCCCTTTCACTTTTTTATATGATGTTGTAAAAAAATATATAAATAAGGAAAAATAATATAAAATAAAATAAAACCAAAATTAAGTGTTCACAATTATTCATATCTAAATTTTGCATCTAACATTTTTTTAATTGGATTAATTATATATATAAGATGGATGGATGGATGAACTTGAGAGTGAGTATATGGTGTGCCCTTTGTGGCCATGGATGAAAATGCCTCTTCTCATATGTGTCATGCCTTAGAGTTAGGTGCAACTAGTGGTTGGCACATAATGTAGTATGGTCATGGATGGTGCTTGCTACATATCCATTGCCGGGAAAAAATGAAAGAAGAGAGTTGAGAAGAGAACAAGATATTGGATCCATTCTCTCAAATAGTAGATGTTGCAGGCTTTGCTTTTACTTTTCCTCCCTTTTTTTCTCTTTTAATTAGAAAGCCTTTTTTTTGTTTGTTCTATTTTTTTTCCTGTTTGTTTTTCTGCTTTTGTTTTGTTTTATCTCTTTTTTTTTTCCTCCCTTTCACTTTTTTATATGATGTTGTAAAAAAATATAAAATAAGGAAAAATGATATAAAATAAAATAAAACCAAAATTAAGTGTTCAAAATTATTCATATCTAAATTTTGCATCTAACATTTTTTTTTAACCAGATTAATTCTCAACCATAAATATAGACAAAATTTGGAGGCAAAAAATGTTTGTGATGAAAAATTTTCGTCTTTAATGAGACTTAGACTTTAATTTGCATTGATTTGACTAGTTTGAGATAAAACTAGAGATGGAAATACCTTGACATGGACCTATTTTGTCCCTAAATTTCGTCTCTAAGTACATAATTACTTTTAATTTATAAAAAATTGACCTATAAGAGACAAATTTAGAGATGGAATGATTTGAGATGGATATTTCTCTAATTCCATCTTAAACATGTAACATTTGATTTTTGTCTCAATGTATATGTTCTATTTATATTTCCAACTCTATTAGAGACGAAAATTTTCTATCTCTAAATTCTTTTGGTATTTCAACTTTTTTTAGATGTAGGTATAAGATATGTATACTTATGCTTTGAAAGAAAAAAGATTGAAAGGTTATTTTTTTTTTTAAAAAAAAGTATTTGCATTTGTAAAATGTAGCCCAAGTTAGCACAAGACGTGCCAAGCATTTGGCATAAAATAGATACATTTACAATAGATATTTAATCTTGATGCACCCCCAATATTTTGTTTTTGGGTGCCTAGGGTATCCCCTGACCAAGAGTTGGAGACCAATCTCTCGAGATATAAAGATGTATTTAAGGGGTTGATCTCTTCTAGCATATACTCTTTCATACACATAGGTTCAGGGATCAAACTCCTGACTAAATGCTTAAAAGACATTATTATCTGCCAACCATACCACACCATGATAGTGATACAGATTAAATATTAAAGACATGATTCCCCTATATAGATTTTGAAATGTTAAAGCCCAAGCATCCAAGAGTATAATATTACACTTTATGTCCAAAGTGAAACAATGCAGTCTTTTGACTTATCAACTCTCTGTTGTCGAATGAAGGTGCATGATATTAGGAGCTAGACGAAGACACTTATGAGGATAAGGAGTCATGAGCAAATCACATATTTGCATTTATTAGTACATATGGAAGAAAAAAAAAAGCTTTCTTGGGACAAAGACCAAAGATAGTATGCAGTTTGCATAATGGGGGAAAGACTATAAACTAGAAGGAGATTGTTAAAGTGGGTGACAAAAGTGGAAGTTGGGAGATTGGGCCTCGCTCTTCTAAAAATAAAAGTAGCCTAAATGAAAAATCTTGTTGCATACCTGTCCAAAGTTGTAGTCCAATTACAATTCCCCCTCAACCATGCTTTCAAATCTTTGTGGTCTTAAGGTTGATGCGTCTAACAAAGAAGGCAACTACCAATTGGGAAATATTTCTAAGGGATCCATTCTTCCTATGGTCATCATGGAGACTACATTGGGCCTAATGATAGAAGGTTCATGTGAGCTTTCTATTGAGTCAGGACATATTAGTTTTTCTAAGGTTGGGTGTAACACTATCAATTTTAGGAAATATTATTATTAATATTTTATTTCCAATAAACACTTATATTATTATTTTCTATTATTCTTATTGTAAAGATATATAAAGACATTGCATGAAAGCCTAAATATCAATTCTTTACCCTAAGAAATTAAAACTTTCTCAGATCAAGAAATTGTATTTAGACTTATACAAGTTAGAGATTCACATAATTAACTAAAATTATGACAGTTAGAAACATAAACATAGGAGGGTACATAAATGTTAAATAAATATAAAAACATCAAAAAATGATATTCTGAACATGGAAATATGCTTAGAATATTATTTTATAATTGCAGGAACATTTCTGTAACTTTTAGAGATTCCTCAATTTTGACTCAAGTATTCACGGGTAACTTTGCGAGCTCAACCGTAGATACTTATAGAGCTCCAAAAATTATGAAAAAATTATAGAAACTATTTTAATGTGTCTAGAAGAGTTCTGTAAAGAAAAATTATAGATTTATACTCTCTAGGATTAAAAACAAAAACTTAAGAGTTTAAGCTGCTTAAGTGACCCTATATATCAAAACTAACGATCCTTTCTCCACTACAACAAGCTGACACCCTCCTAGAACTGTTGGGCTAAAAAGCTTTTCTCCCCTTAGGAGACACCTTCCAATCCTTGATTTCATCTTCATTCTAGCTTGGCGGAGGTTAGGAGCACCCAAAGAGCTTGAAGAACTCACTTCCCCTTTCGCTCATCTTCACGTTCTGCACCCTAAGGTAAGGGGAGGAGGTTGTTTCTCACTTGTATATGGTCTTATGTTTGTTTATGTGGAGATGACCTTAATCTCCTTGAGTGGGTATGAGTTTAGGTGCTTATTCATGTGTGATGTGGTGTATATTGCATCTTACCATTTTAGCTTAATCAATGTGTATTGAAAAAGGTCAACCCCAAAAGGTTGGTCAAGTGATGCAAGACAAGGTCTCACATATGACAAGGTCTCTTTGGAGTGAGGTAAATGTAAGTACCTCTATAAGCACTCTTTGAGTCTAGAAGCCTTCTCTGTAAGTGTCACCCCCTCCCCCTAAATTTAATTCTTTCCAAAAAAAATGTATATTGAGAAAGGTCATAATCGAGATTTTGGCATGATGTTTGTATTAGCAATGCTAGCTTGAAGCATTCTTTTCATTATTTGTGCCAAGTCTCACTTGATAGGGATGCTTATTTGACTAAATGGGAAAGTGATATGATAATGATTAGTGTTGGTAACAAGGTGGAGAAAGAGTCTTCTGTGTGAGAAGAGGATTTGTAAATGTTGTAGGTTCTTTTTCTTTATGTAGAGGGGTGTCAGATCATTGGGTGTGGAAGGAGGATTCTTCAAGCCTCTATATAGTAAAATCATCCTATATTATTTAACAGGCTCAACTAGTTGTCATAGAGTTATCATTCTTCTCATTCTGCTATCTTTAAATATGTTTAGAAGGGTTATATTTCATTCAAAGTGCTTGCATAATTTTGGCAGGTCACTTTGGATAGGTTGCCAACTCAGATTAATTTGTGTAAAAAAAGAGTATTGTCTTGGGTGTAAGGAATATCTTGTGCGTTGTGTTTTTTTTGTTAAGAGATAATAATCACTTATTTCTATATCAAATGACAACTCGAATTTAGAATGCATTTTACGCATACTTGGTTTTTATGGGTTTTTACCAAATGTTATTTCGGATAATTATATCTAATTTAGTCCTCTTTTAAGGAGGAGAAAGTTATTTCTTGTTTGTCATCCTCAACACACTATAGTATGATATATTGATCTACATGGATTTCACATAACAATATTGTATTCTAGGGTGTTCCTTTCGATTTCAATGGTATCCTAGACTTGATAAATGTTAGATTGTAAACTTGGTTTTAGGAAAAAATAGGCAGAGTTCAATGCTTTTTTCTACTTAGTATATTTTATTTATAGTTTGCTTTTTATTTGATTTAATTAACTTGTAAAACTATTGTATATTTGGGTTAAAGTACCCCTTGTAGTCTGTATCTTAATAAAATTTTGCTTATACCCATATTACGATAAATAATTTAGTAAACTAATTTATTTAAATCTCATAAGTATATTTTGAAAATTAGAAGTGCGTTTACAAGGGCCTTCTCTCACAGAAACACCCCTAGCCACCAGTGCATTATTAGCTTCTTCGAAGTGAACCCAAGCGTCAACTTGAGCCAAAGCTAAACTTAAGGAAAGACCCTAGCTAGAAGAAGAATCGGTTGTCTTAGCCTTCTTCAAAGAATTCTTCTATTGAAAAGTAGGGAAATAGTCTTTTCCTGTCATTGCCAGAAGCCTTAATTACCAAAAATCTCTTATAGATTAGAAATCCTTTTTTTTTAATATGCAAAAGAAATTTATTAAGTGCATTCGAAACACAACACAAGGAGTGCTTGATTTGTAAACAAGGGTCAAAATACAGGAATGAAGATTGTAACAACTCCACCCCTTCTAGACAACCTCTCCCCCCCACGAAAACATACGGTTTAACGAGTTTTATAACTCATAAGTCTCAAAGGATAAGAAAAAGTATAACTCACAGGCCATCAACACATCAATGATGTATAATGCATAGACCACCTGCCTTAGAGGAGAAAATATTAGGTGATCCTAGAACACTATGTCTCCATTATTATATTCACTATCCAAACTGAGTATAATAGCATAGAACACTATCTTAAGAGGAGAAAATATTAGGTGGTCCTAGAGCACCATGATCTTTATTAATTTTTACATGACATGCCATCAAGTGTTGTTAATTTTTTATTATAAATTGTAAAATTTGAATATGTATTATATAAACATTGGTTTGGACCATGAACACTTGATAGTCTTAGACTACCTAATAATTTTTTGCCTTAGAGATACATAATTTAGAAATCTCACCAGTCTAGGATGACTCAAAACATATATAGGCCCGTTTGTTACAGTTTTTTTTTTCATAAAAGAATTACTATTTTTTAAAAAATTAATCACTTTTAAAAGTTTTTCATATGTTTGTTTCAGCTTTTCAAAATAATTAGAAGTTGAAAAAAAAATCTAAAATCTGATTAAAATCATAAGCTACTTTGAATAGTTTCTCATAAAATTAATTACTTCTTTTAAAAAAAATAATTTTTATTATTATAACAAACATATTCTATTTTTTTTAATCTATAAAAAATAGATTAGTTTACATCAAAATCACTTTTTTTAATCTATAAAAAAATGACCTATAATTTTTTTTTTAATTCCATTTACAATTCTTTCTGCTGAAACTTCTTGGATAAAGCTTTTTATCTCGGGAAACGCTCTAAGCACTATATTATCTTTATTTGTCCCCTTTAAAACCATTATATACTAATTTTTAGTGAAGTTCATAATGCAAGTTGGGTGCCTACAGTATTCGACACAAAAGAGTTTACATGTGAGAATCAAGTTTTACATATGTATTAATTTGGTGTTATAGTCTTCAACTCTATCAAACTCCTTTAGCAATTGTTCTCTTGGGGAGAAAACATACATATTTATTTTGTGTATAATTTTAGCCAAATCGAATGGAGAGAGCACAAGACAGGGAAAAGAAAGGAAATTGAAAGGGGAATCATGTCAAATTATTCTATAATTCGTTTATTGAGTAGGAGAGATTTTCATTTTTATTCCTTATATTTTTGGTGAATATTTTTATTCCTTGTATAACTACACTTCTCGACTAGTTTTATTTATACATATAGTTATAACAGCAACATAACAACAATCTAGTCTCAGCATAAGTTCCTTGCTTAGTTGTGAGGCTCAGCATCAATATTAGCATCAACACATTCACCAGGATAAAAGCAGCACCTTACACACCTTCCATGGAACCAATAACAGCAACCATGGCAACAAGACCTTATAGGCAAAGGACCACCACTTCACCAACTACCATAACCGCCCCGCCATGGACCACCATTCCATCCTCCGTAATGCCCATATTTCATTTCATCTACCTCATTTGCATCAACCACACCTACGAACAGGGACGGATCCAGGAATTTTATGTTGTAGGGGCAATATTCATGCACATAATTTTGTGGAAGCAATACTTATAGTATTGATTAGCTTTTTATACTATGTTTCAAACTATGGGGGTAATTTATAGTTACACATATACATTATGTTAAAAACAAAAATTAAAAGTTTGTGGGAGCAATTGCCCCCTGATGTCCACCAAGTGGATCCATCACTGCCTACAAACAAAAATTAAAGAATATATAATAAGGTACGTAAAATAATGTTCATAAAATAATCATCTTTTAGTTATGTATGTATCTCTAACAAACAATTATTTATGGTGAATGAATAAGCACTCTTTATGCATCGTCTATTTTTGCATCTTCATTAATAAAATTATTTGCTTATAAAAAACAAAGGAAATTCATAGAAAAGTTAGCACTCGAGGATTAATTAATTGTCCAAATGCGTTTACAATTCCTCGTGATCTTAGGCAATATAAAAATAAAATAGTTTAATAGTCATGTCCTATCAATGTAAAAAGTTTTACATTACCAATCAGAAATCATCGTTGATATGACTTTTAAAATATTTATTATAAAAGTTAACAAATTTACAATAAATAGGTGGTTTGTTTTTGGATGACGGTATAAAATTACTTTACACTGTCAGTGCATAGCCTGTTTTCTCAAAATAAAATAGAAAGGAATCAATTTCTCTCCATAAATAATAATTAATAATTCTAGTAACCTAATGCTTGATTAAATTTAAATTTGGTAAAATTAGCATATTAATATGAAAAAAAAAAAAACTTCATCGATCGATCTACAAAGTGCTACTATTAAACTATCAGAGTTACAACTAATAACAACTGTAGTGAAAAACTCATGAAAAGAATTACCATCATTTGCATCAAAATTCTCATCTACATCTTTAGGTGCAACTTCAGCAGAAAGAACGAGGACAAAAGCCAAGAACATAACAAGAACGGGCAAAGCCTTGGAACCCATATTCCCTAACTCACCGGAAACAATTGCAAACTTGTTACTATGTTTGTCAATGAAAAGGAAGTGGCTGAATATTCTCTATTTATAGGCAAGGTGTGAAGAGATAGAACAAGATCATTCAATTCTTTAGTTGGTATTGATTTTGTTTAGTCTTATCTTATAACTAAGTTTCCAAAATATATGATCATGATAATATTGTCTATTTCCCCTTTGTTTCCGTTTTCATTTTATAGTTACTATTATTAGTTAATTGATGAGTTATTGTAGAACAATTAGCAGTAACAAGGTTATACGCATGACCTTTACTATCTGAATTGCTAGTATTGGAGTTGAGAACAATAATGTCCAATTCGAAGAATACTATCACACCGCAAATGTACCCGTGAATTCAAATTTTAGAGCACATGTGACAAGAAATTCAACTAATTATCGATGCATGACACTCAGGGCAAGGAAAAATGGAAAATATCATGACGTGGTCAATTCTTCATCCCTCTCGATCGATCGATACTGTGCATGGTTGACAAAGAATTAAGGGTTAATTATGTTTTTGGTCCCTCATTTTTTGTCGATTTTCATTTTTAGTCCTTCAAAAATAGTTTGACCGGTCATAATCCCTCATAAATTTTCCATTTGTGTTTTTAGTCCCTGTCGTTAACTTGAACCATTAAGTGAGACGTGGTTCCACATGGGCTGCCACGTGGATTACTAGGTTGATGTGGCAGCCACGTGGCAATTTGTTTAAAAAAAAATTGATAAAAAATGTAAATTATGAAAATGGTCCCTCATTTTACACAATTTACGTTTTTAGTCCCCCAAAAAATAGTTTGACCAGTTTTAGTCCCTCAAAATTTTGTCATTCATGTTTTTAGTCCTTCTCGTTAACTTACACAGTTAAACTTTAATAATTAATCAATTAATTATTATTTACACTCATACAAGTTTTTTCCTCAAAATTTATTTTAACCAATAATTTATTAATTAATTATAGCTCAAAAGCTTATCACAACACTTCTCTTACCTCTTCATCGCTAAGCTTCGATAATTTAAGGTATTTGTAATCTCTTATGAAAAGACTAGCAATCTAACCTCTTTGATTATCTTTACAAGTAATCTTTTTTTTTCTTTTTTTACATTTTTGTTATGAAATAATGTGTAAAATAATAATATGTGAAAATAATAATTGATTAATTATTAAAGTTTAACTGTGTAAGTTAACGAGGGGGACTAAAAACATGAATGACAAAATTTTGAGGGACTAAAATCGGTCAAACTATTTTTTGGTGGACTAAAAACGTAAATCATGTAAAATGAGGGACCATTTTCATAATTTACATTTTTTATCGATTTTTTTTAAAAAAATTGCCATGTGGCTACCACGTCAGCCTAGTAGTCCACGTGGCAAGCCACGTGGTAGCCCATGTGGAACCACGTCATCACTTAACGGTTCAAGATAACAGTAGGGATTAAAAACACAGACGGAAAATTTATGAGGGACTAAAACCAAAAATCGACAAAAATGAGGGACCAAAAACATAATTAACCCCTTAGTCATAACAAACTTTTAAAAGGGTTAGACTACAAAGTAACCTACGTAGTCATATGTGATTGAGGAGTGAGACTGTGTTAAGCAAAATGTCAAGAGAGTTAAATAAACCATAGAGAAACTAATTGCTATAACACTCGTGCAAATTTGGTCATGGATAATAATGGGCCAACTTGGGTTTATTTGATATTTTGATTGAACCTATGGAAGACGAAATTGAGTGTTTTGGACTTATATCATAGTTTAAAATATTTTTATTAATTTATTATGAGTTTTAGTCTTGTAATAAATTAAGACTATCTTTGTTAATTTTGGACTTGTAATGGATTACGACTACTTTTAAGGAATTACTTTTATATTATTCATTTTTACTAAGCACACCACTTAAAATATGTATTTGAAATGTGACCTGTTTGATCTTTATTTAATGGTTCCAATTTATGAATACATGAATGTGTGAATGCAAAGAATTCATTTCTTCATTATGTAGGTAGCATATAAGGATTGTGAATACCCACCAAACATATCAGAGTGAAGAGTCATAGTAGCTCATACTTCTTAATAGCGATCAATGCTTCCATAGATTTAGGGCCTGCTTGGACAAGATTATCTAAAAGAGCTTATAGAAGAAGAGCTTATCTAAAAGCTCTATTATGAAAAGCTCCTTTTAGATAAACTAATTTAGTGTTTAGATGATATATACTTAGCTTCTCTGTAAGCTCTATAAGTGATAGAAGCCTTAGAAATTTAACTTCTCTATAAGCTCTTTTAAGAGCTTTTGGAAAAGTCAAAAGCTAATAAAGATTATGCATCCAAAAACCACTTCTAAGTAATAAAGAACTTATGTTAGTAGATAATCTCTCAAAAGCTCATTTATCTTATATCCAAACAAGTCCTTTGTCTAGCTAGTTTCCCCTGTTATATCTTTGTAATATGGGTTTGAGTACTCCTTGTATTCTATTTTGATTAACAAAAGATTTGCTTATAAAAAAAAATGCTTATGTAGATTTTGTTTGTGCAAGTTAATAGATTACACTATCAACAACCATATTACCACTTTACTTAAATATATGTAAGTTTTTATAATACTGCAAAATTATCTATTATTTATAAATTTAGCCAACCTAACTTATATAACAATGTTCTAAACAAAAACAAGTAATTGTTAGGGTTTTTACAATTTGATATGTCCCCTGACCAGTCATGTCCAAACTGTTTTGTTTGTTGTGTGTAAATAAAGGTGTTGGCACTATCATGGAACATAAGATGATATTAATGGTATAATACTTCTTCGTAGGATGTTTTAGGCATGAACTCTGTTAGTAACTAAGATGATTCTATGGATAGGGAAAAAGAAAAGAACATTTTAAATTAATATTAAAGCACCTATTAAGAATTAAAGTTCATAAAAATATTACGTTAAATTCAGATAGGATTATAATAGTTTAATTTTATGCTTCCAACTAATAAATTCATTAATTTTATCGTTAAATATCAAAAATTGTATCAAATGTTATTTAATCCATGTTTTGCTATATAGATTGGTTTGAGAATATAATGTGTTAGTGGCAAGTTAGAGAAGGGTTTTTACTCTTCACATCACACATTATTTTTTAATTTTTTTAATAATTCTTAAACTACCCTTGTCATCACACCCCCTTCTCCTCCCTTTTAAAAACCTCCCCCCTTCCCTCCCACCTAGGCCTAGTACCGTCCTGACATTTTATGGGCCTAGGGACGAAAGGACCTTTTATATACAAGTATTCTAAAATATAAATATATATTATATTAAAAAAATAGACACATACATTTCATTTCATTAAGTGAATAACATAATTTTAACAAGTCTCAAAATCACATTTTTCATTAAATTTACTCATATACTATTGTCTATCATTGACAAAACATGTTTTTTCTACTCATAAGATTATTGTTTATCATCTATAAAATAAAATACATAAATTATCATAAAAAGTAGTTTCTTCAAACATTTAGAGATGAAAAATCACTAATAATAACATCAACAATAGCACCTTATTTGTTTAAATGGAATTAGGATGGAAGAAAATATGGAGCATAGAATAAGATGAAAGTATAACATTAGCACCTTGTTGAAAATTCTTTTGCTCTTGCTTTTCTTTAAGTGTGAATAAATAATTTATGTTAATAAAAATAATAGAGTAAAAAATTAATTTTTTAGTTAATATAAAAACATTTTTTATATAATTTGTTTATCTCTTTCCACTCATCCAAACAAATGAAGAAATTTTGTTCCACTCCTTTCTTTTTTATTTTTATTCATTCAAACAACACACTACTTTCTACCTTATTTTTCTTTTATTTCTATCCTTCCTATTTCTTTTCTCCTTATTTCACTCTTAATCCAAATGAAGCATAGGAGATAGAAGGATGCACTCTTTTTTTATTAAATGCCTAAATTATATTTTTTTATCTTATCTTAATACTCTTTTTCCATTAAAAATATGATAGGATAACTAAAAAGTTTTTATAATAACAACAATTAACGATCATCAAACATTTTACAAATGGAAAACCAAAAAATAACTATGTGATTCACTATATTTGAATAATTAGCAAGATAAAAAATTAAAAATACTACAAAATTAAGAGTTTAAAAGCATTGAATTTTATAAACTTACATTGTAAATTATTCCAGTTGAGAAGTAAAAAAAAAAAAAGTAACCAAAAGTTAATTAATTGAAGTTTTTCCACTTTAAAGTTGTTTAAACTCTTCTTTTCGGGCCCCCTTAACCCTGGTATGGAAAACAAAATGGGTCGGAAGTACTCAAGACAAAGGGTGAATTGAGTACCTTGAAATTTTTCGCAAACGTTTCAAAAATAGTAGCAGTAAGCCCCAAGTAAAATCAAATTAAAAAAACTTTTTAAAAAACAAATTTAGCCAATCCACTTCCAAAGGATCAATGATTTATGAATCTTTTAGTTGAGGCAGTTGATATGACATGCATGATAATGACCAACCACAACATCTAATGATCTAATGAATGGTGCAATGCAATGGTTATGTCTCCCCAATGTATAATGTAATGCTAATTACAAATAACCCAAAAGAATGTAGCGAAATTATAAGCAAAGCACAAATTCAATGTATGATGAATAGAATAAGATCAACAAGTATTCAATTGAATGAAAAAGTACTTTGTTTCAATTATCCATAGCCATTGTTGGATAAATTTCTAATAATCCCAATCCAAACAACAAAATTAAAAGGAGTTAGGGTTTAGAAGAATGTACAAAGGAATTTATACTGGTTCATTCTCATCCACTTAAGAGCTACATCCAGTCCCCAATCCAAAAGACTGAGTGTAACTACTAAATTTCTCTTATACACAAAGATACCATCACTTTGTGGTTGGGATACCTCACCTAAGAACCCTAAACTCTTCTCCAAAGAGGAACCCTAGGGACAGTCTCACCCTAGTTGCTTGAATGCATCATCAAGACTTCACAATTCTTGTATAAGGTGCAGCAAAACTCCAAAAACACACTGCCCAAGTATGCAAGAACTCAATTCAATGAGAGAAACAATGACAACAAGTAGTGAAGTCATTTTAGTAAAGTTTTCCCTTATTTTTTGAAGGTGTTCGCTCTTATAAAAAGTGTAAAAATAGTCTTTAAATATGAGCTTTGCAGGTATTTGAATACTTTTTTTGGAAGTATTCGAATACTTGTTGATGTATTCAAATACTTTGTATCAAAGTATTCAAATACTTGATCCAAAGTATTCTAATAGTTGATCAAGTATTCAAATACTTCTTGCAGAGATGAAAAGTTTGCTCTTTGTAAAATTTTCCTGCAAGGGATATTCGAATACTTCTTGTATGTATTCTATTACTTGTCCCAGAAAGTAAAAAATACCATTTTCTAAAGTATTCCATGACATAGTAAAGAACATTTAAGTATGGGAATACTTTATAACCAATTTAAAACAATTTAAGAAGCACATATCCCTTTTTCAAAAACATTTTCATAAAACCAAGGGAAAAACCAAAATGCCAAAACACGCATGCACTCAATGATAAGCACAACTACCTAAAAGAATAACCCGAGGGCACTCAAAGTCAATAAAAGGTAACAAATACAACTCAAGTGGAATACAATCAAAAGGGGATCAAGGGGAGGGGATCATCAAAATATAAAAGCATCCAAATAGAGAGGTCATGCGATGTAGCATTATCCTCTTCATTGCATGATCAACTATAATCTCCCCCTTTTTGATGATGACAACCTTTTGCCAATGCCTTCATCAATATCCATCTTGTTTGAGTGCAAGGGTAGATAAAAGAATGTGTGCATCTCTTGTGCCAACTCTTGCAAGTGTGATGTATGCTCCCCCTGCATATATGCATACTTACAAGACAAAGAAAAACAAGCCTTTTTCCCCTTTTGGTATTATCAAAAAAAGATAAACATATAAAGCAATGCACAAGAGAGAAGGCTAAACAAACATACTAATGTGACATTAATCAAAGGGTCAAAGTACATGATAATCAAAGTACATAGCCAAGTGATCATAATACAAGTCAATGTACATAACTAGATAGCATAGACTAGACATGACTACATCATAATCAAAGTACATCAAAAGTCAGCAAAATACATCAATAACAACAAAATACATTCAAGTCAAACATAATCATCCTAAAAAGCCAAAGCAAGACATCCTCAAGTATCATCCTCGTCGTTGTTGTCATCAACAATGTGAGTCTTCAACCTCCTAAGCTACTTAAAGATGTTTGAGACGTCAATAGAAAGTCCATCATATCATTCACTAAAAGAATAAAACTCATACCTAACCATGTGGTGTAGATCATCAAAGCATCGATCAAGCTGGGTAAGACATCCGTCAAATTGTATAAGGTGCTTAGCAACAAACCTCTGAAAGGGATTAGTAAACTCAATAGGTGTAGGCTGAGGCCTAAGAGTAGGAAGAAGGCCAAAATCAACATCGACATCAAGGTGGATCTGATTAACCATATTAGCAAACTATGGAAAGTTTAGATCTAGATGCCCTATGTATGTCCAAGTGCTGTCATTACTCTGACTGGATGTGCATCTTGCTCACAATAGTCTTACCAAATTTACCACGTGGAAGTAGGGTGGTAACAACAATAGAAACATCAAAAAGAGTGAGAAATGCCTGAATCAATCAAGCATGTGGAATCTGAGTAAAAAGACAGTTTCTACTAGCAAGCCAATTGTTGGTGATGAAGAGAGGCCAATGAATCTTCACATTATTGTAGAGACAGTGGATCAAAAACCAATCATCCTCCAGAACCACACTAAAGTTCCTAAGGTGAGGATGAAGAATCTTGGCAACTATATATGCCAAGCAACGCCCTTCCACAGTCAACAAACTGACCTTGGTCTTCCTCTTACCACGATCAAGGTGGTTCGAATCTCGCAAGAAATGAGAAACAACATCATCCCTACGATAGTTTGCAAGACCAATAGGGGAAACATTGAAGTTACCTGTAAAAGACAAGACAGCAGTAATGGTCCAATCTTATGGACGAATAGTAAACTCCTTCTTTACGACCTTATAGTGAAGAAGCTCATCATCACCTCTAGTCAGCCCTAGCAATTAAAGCACGAACAAGATCAAGGGAGTAAGAAAAAGATAGAGACATGCTTCAACCCTTGTCTCACCAAGAGGTTAGGAAACCTAAACCCTACTCCTCAAAGAAAGCAAAATCCAAAGAGATGGGATTTAGGATCTCCTTTAAGAGGAACCTTTACATCAATGTCCTAAACTAGCGATTAGAATCAAACTAGGAACGAATGTTGTTAGAGACATCAGTATCCATCTCCCCATTAAAATCAGAATGATAAGACCTAGAGTGCTTGGAGTGGGAAAGGAATGGGTAAAAGATGAATGAGAAAAATGACTACCTGGATGCTCCTTATACTCATTAGAGTTGTGCTCAAGGACAATAAGTGAGTTGGGGGTGTTGGAATCCATACGCCTCTTCGTGCGGCATTCCCTATACGGTATTAAAGAATTAAAGGCAGTAATGCAAGAACTTTTACGCGTAAATGGAGCAACAGAAGTAGAGCTGCCACCACGAATGCAAGGTCTCCTCGTAGACATTATGCCCAAATAACTCAAGGAATAATGAAAACCAAGAGAAACTATGGAGAATAGGGTTTGGCGAGATTTTAGAATGGTTTTGGTGAGGTATGTGAGAGAAATGAATAGTGGGAGTTTAAATAGAGAGAAATCAGAACGTTGGGACATATTAGATCGTTGAGTATTCGAATACTTTTTGGAGTATTTGAATAATCCAGACAGGGTAATTGAATACTGCCTTAAGTATTCGAATACTCCTGCAAGGTATTTGAATACCTTAACCAAACAGCAACAAATATAAAGTTAAAACTCTATCATTCGACAAAAAATTAATCAAGGCATACTCAATTATGCAAACATACATGGAAATACATAAGATTATAATTCAAATTCATATGAAATCAATTTAACATGAACCAAACATCAATTATACAAAAACCAAACATGAAAGATAAATGGGTACATACATAAATAAGTCACAAGCTATGTAGGCACATATCAATCAATGCATGATTCATCTATGATGCCAAGTTCTCTCTTAAAGTAGAAAAAGCTCTCTTTAGCTAGAGATTTGGTGAAAATATCTGCAAGCTGCCTATTACTCTCAACAAACTTTAGAACACAATCATCATTTTGAACATGATCTCTAATGAAATGATGCCTAATCTCAATATACTTAGTTCTAGAACGCATAATAGGATTCTTAGTGAGATTTATGGCATTAATGTTATCACACCTAACGAGAATATGATCAAGCTTAATTCATAATCCATCAATTGTTGTCTCATCCAAAGGATTTGTGAGCAATAACTACCAGTAACTACATACTCTGCCTCGGCAATAGATAATGCAATACTCACCTGTTTCTTACTAAACCATGAGACTAATGCATTTCCAAAGATGTGACATGTACTACTAGTACTCTTTCTATCCAACTTGCATCCTGCAAAGTCAGAATCAGAGTGACCTTCTAAACTAGTACTAGAACCCTTGGGATACCATAGTCCTATATGAGTAGTTCCTATAAGAAATTTCATAATGCACTTAACAGCCTTAAAATGAGACTCCTTAGGACATGATTAATATCTAGCATACATGCTAACACTAAACATAATGTTAGACTTACTAGCAGTCAAATATAATAAAGATCCAATGATACCACGATACAAGGTTACCTCAATAGGCTTTCCTTTCTAATCCTTATCAAGGTAAGATGAGGCACTCATAGGTGTGGGTGCTTCCTTAGCCTTGTCCATGCCAAATCTTTTGAGAAGTTCCTTGTAATACTTAAGTTGGTTGATGAAGATACCACTTTAAGATTATTTAATTTGTAACCCAAAAAAGAATGTCAATTAGTGGCACCAAAGATAATATCATCAACATATATTTGGACTATAAGATTGTCATTTCCCTTTTTCATGACAAAAAGAGTTGTATCAACCTTCTCTCTTTCAAAACTTTTTTCAAAAGAAACTTACTAAGTCTCTCATGCCAAGCTCTAGGAGCTTATTTCAATCCATAAAGAGCCTTTTTAAATTTATAAACATAGTTAGGTTTTTCAAAACTTTCAAAACCGAGAGGTTAGTCAACATACACCTTTTCTTGAATCAATCCATTGAGAAAAGTACTTTTAACGTCCATTTGGTACAATTTAAAATCCATGAAACAAGCATAAACAAGTATTAAACTAATAGTTTCTAACCTAGCAACTGGAGCATAGGTTTCATCATAATCTATTCCTTCCTCTTGATTATATCATTTAGCTACTAACCTAGCTTTGTTTCTAACAAGTAAGCTATTTTCATCTAGCTTGCTTCTAAACACCCATTTAGTACCAATTATTTGTTTATTAGGAGGCCTAGAAACTAATTCCCAAACATCATTCCTAATAAATTGGTTAAGCTCCTCTTGCATGGCAATCATCCAAGATTCATCATTTAAGGCTTCATTAATAGTCTTAGGTTCAATTTGAGATACAAAACAAAAATAATGGCATGCTTCCCTAAGAGAGGATCTAGTGGATACTCCCTTTAATATTTCTCCAGTTATGTTAAGCAAGGGATGATCCTTCTTTGTCCTCCACTCCTTAGGCAAATCATGTGAAGCATCTTCATGTGGTGTCTCTTGAACTTCAATCTCTTCCACATCCTTTGATGCACCATCCTTATTTGAACATATAGGCATATCTACAAAATCATCACAAGAACCTTTCCCAACCAATTGGGGGTTAGCCTCATCAAATACAACATGAATGAATTCTTCAATTGTCATGGTCCTTTTATTGAATAATCTATATGCCTTACTAGTTAAAATATCCATGGAAGATACTTTCATCAGATTTAGCATCATAATTTCCTACATTATCCTTGCCATTGTTCAAAATGAAACATTTACAACCAAACACATGCAAATGAGAAATGTTGGGCTTTCTATCATTAAAAAGCTCATAAGGGGTTTTCTAAAGGATGGGTCTTATTAAGACTCTATTCATGACATAACAAGCCGTATTAACCGCATCCGCCCAAAAACGCTTAGGTAGCCTAGACTCATTTAGCATAGTCCTAGCAAACTCCTCTAGTGACTTATTCTTTCTCTCAACTACCTCATTTTGTTAAAGTGTTCTAGGTGAAGAAAAGTTATGCTTAATACCATGCTCATCACAAATGCATCAAATGTATGATTCTCAAACTCTCCACCATGGTCACTCCTAATGTATGCAATCTTGAGGTCTTTCTCATTTTGCAATTGTCTAGCTAAGCTATTGAATGCATGAAATGCTCATTGTTTATGTGTAATGAACAATGTCCAAGTATAGCTTGGGAAATCATCAACAACTACTAAGACATACAAATTACCACCAAAGCTCATGACCCTTGAAGGTCTAAAAAGATCCATATGTCGCAATTGTAAAGGTCTAGATGTAGATACAATATTCTTAGGCTTAAAACTTGATTTAGTTTGTTTACCCTTCATACAAACATCACATAAGCCATCTTGTTCAAATTTCATTTTAGGTAAGCTAATAACCAAGTCTTTAGCAATTAACTTATTTAAATGATTCATATGGATGTGAACAATTCTTCTATGCTAAAGTGAAGTATCATTTTCTTTTGAAACTAAACATGTGATATTAGCACTAGGAATGTCATCAATATCAAGCATGTAAATGTTATTCACTCTAGTTCCAACAAACTTGATTTGTTTATCAATGACATGCTCAACCACGCAACATTTTTCATCAAATATAACCCTATATCCTTTATCACATAATTGACTAATGCTAAGCAAATTATGCTTCAATCCATTTACATATAAAACATTTTCAATTGAAGTGTTGTGAGATTTACCAATTTTACCTATACCAAGAATTTTTCTTTTTGTGTTGTCTCTATATGTTACATATCCTTCCTTTCTTGGAAAGATATGGGACAACTTGAATAAATCTTTGGTCATGTGCTTTAAGCAACCATTATCAAGATACCATTGTTTTCTTTGGCTCTTTAAGCACACCTACAACATAACAATAATAATTTAGGTACCCAATTATGGTTTAGGTCCTTGAACATTAGCTTTGAGGACCAAGCCCTTTGGGACCCAAGTCAAGTTATAATGCTCAATACCTGTCTTCTTAATCAAGCATTTAACAACTACATGACCATCTTTATAACAATATTGGCACTTAACTTGTTTTCTTAGTCTAACAAAATGAGTACCTTTAAACTTCCTTTTACCATAAAAGGAGTTAGGATTATACCCCAAGCCATTTCTAACAAAGGCAGTGTTTTGTTGACTAAGGAAGGCATTCAAGTTATTTCTATCATTAGTGAGCTTTGTAAGAGAATTTTTCAAATCTTCATTTTCAAGCTCAAGCCTTTTGCAATTCTCACAAGTGGATGGTGAATGGAAGGGTATCATGAGATGTATGTGCATGCTCTCTAATGTCATTAGCTGTTTCATTTTCAAACACAAGCTTATCTACCTCATTTTTAAGCCTTTCTATTTCCATAGTTAAGTTCTTTTTATCTTGATCTAAATGTGACATTAAAGTCTTTTGCTTAGTTACCGTGCTAGCAAGTTCCATAGATTCTTGATGCAATTCCTCAAATGCTTGGTGTAATTTATCATAATAATAAGATAAAGCAAAGTCCTCATTACTAACCTCACTCTCGCTTTCATGATTGACCATGAGGCAAATGTTTACTGCTTCATTGTCTTCCTTCGCACTTGGTGAACTCATGTCATTATCATCCCAAGCTATATATGCTCTTCTAGGCTTTGTCTTGGAAGTTTTCTTTTCCTTCTTCTTTATGTTAGGATACTCAAACTTGATGTGACTGGGTCTTCCACATTCATAACATGTAGGAGTTGAAGAACCTTCCTTCTTCTTCTTGTTTTTAAACTTCTTGTTCTTATTGCCTTTGTTCTTCAAGAAATTTCCAAACTTCTTCACAAGCATGTTAAAGTGTTCCTCTTGTAGTTCTCCAAAAGAGGAATCATCACTTTCAAAATCATCTTCCACTTTTGAAGATGTCACAAGTGCAAGCCTTTTTTTTTTCTTTTTATCTACTTCCTCACTTGCTTGTAGTCTTGTGAGTTCCAATTCATGTTCTTGAAGCTTTCCAAAAAGTATGGCCAAGCTCATAGATGATAAGTCCTTAGATTCGACAATAGCAATCACTTTTGGTTGTCAATCCTTATTAAGACATCTTAGAACTTTGTTAATGAGGTTTTCATTGTTAAATTCCTTTCCCAATACAATGAGATGATTTACAATGTGTGTGAACCTCTTTTGCATGTCAATTATAGACTCACCATGATGCATCCTAAAAAGTTCATACTTATGGGTTAATGTATTCATTTTAGCCCTTTTTACTTCACTAGTTCCCTCATAAGTCACTCTCAATGCATCTCACATCTCCTTACTCAATGTGCATGTTGACACTCTAAAGAACTCATCCCCTTCTAGACTGTGGTTATGACGTTTTTAGCCTTAAGGTCAAGTTGCATTAAGCTCTTCTCCTTACTAGTCCAAAGACTCTTCAATTTGGGTTTTTGTACATTTTTCGCTACATACATGGGTACATGTAGTCCATTTTCTATAATCTCCTATATATCCATGTCAACGGCCTCAACAAAGATTTTCATTTTTGTCTTCCATAGCCATACCCCTCACCATTGAAAAGAGGGGGTTTGGTAATAAGACATAATCGTCACCATTAGAACTTGAACCCATTTTGTAAAAGTAACTTGTTAGCATTTAAGCCAAAAACAAGTCCAAGCTCTTGATGCCAATTATGGAAAACAAAATAGGGAGGAAGTACTCAAGAGCAAGGTGAATTAAGTACCTTGAAATTTTTTGCAAACGTTTTAAAAATAGTAGTAATGAGCCCTAAGTAAAATCAAATTAAATTTTTTTTTAGAAAACAAATTTAGCCAACCCACTTCCAAAGGATCAAGGATTTATGAATCATTTAGCTGAGGTAGTTGATATGATATGCATGATAATGACCAACCACAACAACTAATGATCTAATGAATGGTGCAATGCAATGGTTATGTCTCCCCATGTACAATGTAATGCTAATTATGAATAACCCAACAAAGTGCAGCGAAATTATAAGCAAAACACAAATTCGATGTATGATGGATAGAATAAGATCAACAAGTATTTAATTGAATAAAAAATTACTTTGTTTAAATTACCTATAACCATTGTTAGGTCAATTTCCATTAATTCCAATCCAAACAACAAAATTAAAAGGAGTTAGGATTTAGAAGAGTGCACAAAAGAATTTATATTCGTATACACAAAGATACCTCACTTTGTGGTTGGGATATCTCACCCAAGAACCCTAAACTCTTCTCCAAAAAGGAACCCTAAGGATAGCCACACCCTAGTTGCTTGAATGCATCATCAAGACTTCACAATTCTTGCATAAGGTGTAGCAAGAACCCTAAAAATACACTACCCAAGTGTGCAAGAACTCAATTCAATGAGAGAATAATAAGAGCAAGTAGTGAAGACATTTTGGCAGAGTTTCCCCTTATTTTTCGAAGTTGTTCACTCTTGTAAAAAATTTAAAAACAATCTTTAAATATGAGCTTTCAAAATCTGTTCCAAGGATGGAGTATTCGAATACTTCTGTAGGTATTCGAATACTTGCTTATGTATTCGAATACTTTGTGTCAGAGTATTCGAATACTTGGTCAAGTATTCAAATACTTCTTGTAGGGTTGAAAAGTTTGCTCTCTGTAAAATTTTCCTTAAAAGGGTATTCAAATACTTCCCGTATGTATTCGATTATTTGTCCTTGAAAGAAGAAAAAAAATACCATTTTCCAAAGTATTCCATGATATATTAAAGAACATTTAAGTGTAGGAATACTTCATAACCAATTTAAAACAATTTAAGAAGCCCATATCCTTTTTAAAAAAACATTTTCAAAAACATTTTCATAAAACCAAAGGGAAAACCAAAATGCCAAAGCACACATTCACTCAATGATAAGCACAACTACCCAAAAAATAATCTAGGGGCACTCAAAGTCAATAAAAGGGAACAAATACAACTCAAGTGGAATACAATCAAAAAAGAATCAAGGAGAGGGAATCATCAAAATATAAAAACATTCAAATGGTGAGCTTGTGCAATGTAGCATCATCCTCTTCATTGCAAAAAAGGTATTACCGTAACTAAGCATAGATTTCTAAAAACAAAAAGGAAAGACTTAAAAACATATAAACAACATGTGGAAACTACTCATAAATACAATTATATTTATATAAGAATAATACAATAAAATACCATACATGCCTAATACACTTCATCTATCACCCGAAGGTATCGTACAAAACATAAAGAAGAATACAATAAAACAATATAAACTAGACTATGTCTTTTTACACATGACTCCAAGCTCCATCTGCACACGTCTTCACCTGTATCCTAAAAAAGGGGAAACTTAAAGGAGTGAGACATAATGTCTTAGTAAGTGCTCTAAGGGTTCTACAGCTAGGCCAGACTCTTCTATTCGAACAACCTTCATCACTTATCTCTCATGGCTTAAGCCTCACTAGGTCTCTCATTATTCTCCATACCTATGGTCAGATCTATACCTTTTAATCTTCAATCATTCCTGTTAACTGCTCTCTCATTCTCACAACTATTATATGGTTTACTATCTTATTCTTAACCTAAGAACTCTTTCTTACCCAAAACCCTCCTAATATTTAAACCCTTCATATTTAGATTTTACTCTTCTTCCTTTTGATATTTAAAGTTATCCTCTAGGGGTCATGTCTAAGGTCACAGACATTCTAAAATACTCTTGACAGTCCCTTAGCACTCACCTTAATACTCCCATTTGTTCTTTATTACTTGTCTTATACCTTTTTATTACATTGTGTGGGAATTCACCCTTTCTCTATTTCATTCACAACTATTATTATCCAACTGGAACCCTCATAACACTATCCTAGGGCCTAGCCTCTCACTTATCCTTAAAGTAGTAAACACAATTCTAATTACAAACATACAATTATTTCACATCTTTTGCCTAGTAACTAAACATACGCCTCGTTTTGTTTCATCAAACAAGAATAACATACATGCATAACATGAGCACATATACATAATCTTGACACTTCATCACAAAACACAATTATATTTTCACACATGTACACATTACATTAATCGCTCATGAACAAGGTCACACAGATTTCACACAGTTACAACGTAGCACACTTCAAAATATCACACTACAATAGGATACATATGTATGTTATGTTCCTAAATCACTACTCATGCACATGTGGTACCAACTTAAACTTGTCGGAAAGTAGACTAGGAGTAAATGTACGGCCATAAGAAGCATCATCGGTACCAATGCCTTTGACTTTCGCACCCTCAACTAGTATGATATCCCCCGACAACTAGTCAGGGTTACTCAGTTTTTCCAGTACGCTCCGACTCCATAGGATCAACATAGACCATTAGAGTTTTTCCAACTGGACAGCCCCTAAGGCTAGGGTTAGACAACCCATCACGGCCTCTACCAGCCAGATTCCTACATATTTTGCTCATCACATAACTCAAATGTTATAATGCATGGCCACATACAATGCTTACAGCTTTTCATAGGCTTTTATCATGAAACATTGACATAAGTTCATATCACACTCAGTCTTCTCAAGGTAAATAACAATCACAAGTATAAACTTAACAAGGCATCAAAAAGAAGTAACAATGAATTAAAAACTACAAAAAGGAGTTCATAGGCACAAAAAATGGAATAACCAAGGTCGTATCTGCCCGGCGGGACAAGCGAGTCTACCTAGCGGTCACGCCCATACCGAACCCGCCCTACAGATCCGCATTAGGACCCAGCACGCCTGATGGGTTGTGCATCCCGCCCAGCAGGTCCACAGTACATATTCTAATTTATTATTTTCTATTGTCTTTGGCTTCTAAACGCTCCAAAACAAATAATTAAATTCTTGATTACTTCTTCTACCTTGACAATTGGTTAATCTAATCTATAAAGTCTTCACTCACTCACAATCCCCTCAAAACCCATCAAATTCCTAACTTAGGCATAAAGAGGGAGAAAAGATAAATAGATAAACAAGCACAACACAAAGGGCAAGGAAGGACACGGGGGAGAGTACTCACCTTTAGGGACATGCAAAGCTGAGTTTTAGGGCTTGGGTTCTCCGGTTTCTATTCCTTCTCTTTCTCTTCCTCTTTTTCTTTCTTTTATCCTCATTCTCTCTACCTTCTTTCTTCTTCTATTTTGTGATGGATAAACCTAATTCTCCTTCTCTATTCCCTTCTTATAACATGTGAGTGGGTATGTAGCTTAGTGGGCCTTAGTCCCTTATTAGGCCTTAGATGCTCTTTTGGGTTCTATGATAACATTCCTACTAATTTCTAATACTAAAGTATTAATAACAATAATAATAATAGCAACAACAACAACAACAACAACAATAATAATAATAATAATAATGATAATAATAATAACTGCTACAACAACAACAATAAATATAATATTAATAATAATAGGAACAATAATAATAAGAAATATAATAACAATAACTCTTAAGGCATCTTTTGTCTAATAACACAAGGCAAGGATCCTACTAAGAGCTACCTCATGGTTTATTTCTAGTACATGAAATTTGGAGTGTTACACTCTTCATTGCATCATCAATTATAATCTCCAGCATGATCATCTACACCTAGGCCCTAGGTCGTCTCCCCTCAGGCCTAAGCTTAGGGTCAGCCCTGCTCTCCCTCTTTCCCGATACATTTCACTCCTTCATGCCCTCATATTTTTTCTTTTTCCTCACCTTACCCACTTCCTCCTCACCCCCATTTCTTAGTACCTCTCATATTCTTCTTCTTCCTCTTCCCCCTTTAACTGTTCTTCACTCCTCCATGTGAGTCTCTTGCTCGCATATTTCTTTCTTCTCCTATAACGTTCACTACTCTTTTTTCTTTTTTGCATGGCCAACTTGACAAAAACTAGTTTCCATTGTGTATAAACAACGAAAACTAGCTTTCGTTCTGTGTTCATCACCTTTATGTGTAATTACTTATGTAGTTAACTTTATTTATGTAATGCAAATACGATATGACATGTACATAAGGTGGTAAAGCTACTTCTAGGGCAAATACATCTAAAGCTAAGCATACACGACCCACAACTTTAGCTCGCAGAGAAAGAATGATAGCAACACAACAAGGGGTGGATGCAGCGGTGCTTGTTGATGCACTACAAGAGTCAATTGTCGCTTCTAAGCCCTAAGTACCAATAATAGAGCCATGGGTTACTGGCCTCCCTTTTCTAAAAGGTCTCGTTGACTTTTCTATGTTGAGTCCTTTGCGTATCATATTGCCCCACGATTGTGGGTAAGACAAGACTGTGGCAAGCTAAAGGTGGTCAGCCATGGGAACAAGGTGTTACCCATGCATGAGCACAAGCAAGTGAAGGGATACGTGGAGAGGTTTGGGCTGGCACCTTTACTACAGACATGCTACTGCATAGTGGACAAGGACGTCATCTTGTTTGCTTTTGTTGAGCGGTGGAATAAGGACACTAGCTCCTTCCACCTTCCAATAGGAAAAATGACCATCACTTTAGATGATATGTAATCTTTCCTACATTTATCTATAGGGAGGCTATGTTCCTACCTGATCATAAAGCAAGATGAGACACACAACTTCTTGATGCACCTACTCAAGGTCACACACAAGAAGGCATATGTTGAGACTGATCAAGGAGCGCGCATGCATTTTGTCTAACTGTGCGACTTTATACCATGCACACGTCCAGGGTAGGAACGTCATCTTAGTAGCCAAATCTTTTCTGCTACATTTGGTTGGTTGCGCGATCTTTGCTGACAAGAGTTTAACATGCATGGAGTGGCATACTTGAAACTTTTTTGCGATCTAAATGACTACATGAAGTATGCATGGGGTGCCTCTACCTTAGCATACATCTACAATCAACTTGGGCAAGCCAACGTGCATCAAACGTAACAAATCAGAGGATATATGACCCTTTAATAGGTACCAAATTTATTTTTTATTTTTTTGGCTTTTTTTTTTTTATAACAATAAATTGTGTTAATGGTTTTATAGGCTTGAGTCTTTGAACACTTTTCATCCATTAGCTTTCGTCAATTGTGAGGGGCTCTGGTGACGTATTCACCAATCAAATTAAGCTGAATGTCTTACAACTAGAGGAGGTCATCTAGACGCTTTATGGAGCCCACAAAAGCGGCCTTTCCAAGACATCTCATACTTCTCAAGATTCATCAAATCGAGCCCATTATTGTGTGCCCATCTATCAAAGAAGGTGCTACGACAATTTGGGCATGTACAACAGATTCCTTGCTCACCACACGACATTACTGTTGACATGCCTACCATCGAGAGGAATGTGATAAGACTCACATGAGAAGAAGATCCTTCGAGAGGCCTTCCGAGAGTACATGTGCAACTCTCTACAATAGGTCAGGTAGAGTCTAGTTCGAGTGACTCTCATGCTTATATGGTAAGTATACATATATTTTTGTTATGTATTGAACGGTAATCACACTTTCGTAGTGCTTATCTATGTTAAATTCTTCTTTGTAGGAACAAATTAAGAGGATTTCTGAGCTACTTCAGTCCATACTTAATTAGAAGATGGTCACTAAGGGGACTAAGGCTTGAAATGTCACACGGGACGCCTTCAAAGTTGCACGGGCAGACACTGAAACAGGTTGTAAATATTAGAGAAAAAGGAAGACTCGCACATGATCTTTGTATTTTTTGGATGTATTTCATTTCAATTGTATTATTTTGTATCTAACATATGTATTATGAGTATGTTGACTTATTTTGATTTGTCTAATATTTTTGCCTCATTTTATTTATCAACTTACTCAACTATTAAAGTTATTTAAAACAAATAAAAAATTGAACAGCAAAATTAACTAAATTAAATACATTAATATTGATATTTTATTTAACAAGTTATTCAACTCATAAAAAATTTAAATTATTTAATCAAAAAATAAAAATTAAAAACATATAATAAATAAATTAACTACACTATGAAAATTAGTTTCTATATAATTTTATGTAATAGAAACTAGTTTTTGTCACAGATGCTTTCGTAAAAAAATTACAAAAAAATAAAAGGGACAATGCAAAGAGTAAAAAAGGAATGTGAATAGCAAGGCCTTTAGAAAATGTGTATGATATTATAAAAAAAAAAAAAAAACCCAATACTACTGCTGTATGTAAAAAGTGAAAGACAATGGTTGAAAAAAATAAAAGGCATTGAATTTAAACCCTAACACTGTGTTTGGTAGAGAGAAGAGAAATAAAGGGAGAGGAAATAGGTAGAAGAAAAGAGAAGAGAAGAGAAGTAGGTAAGAAATAGAGATTGTTTGGTTGGAGAGAAGTAGAGAAGAAATAAAGTAGAAATTTTCTTTTTTGACTTTTGGGGATTTGAAATGAAAGAATAAAATTATGTATATATCCTTGTTTTTTTTACGTCGTTATTTGTCGAAAAAGTCTAATAACAAAAATATATATTCGATTATGTGATTACCATATTCAAATATATGACACTACGTATATTTGAATATATATATATATATATATATATAAAACATGTGTACACATATTCAAATATGTGAACACAATATTCAAATATATATTCAAATATGTAAAACACACATTCGAATATGTGTTTTACTGATTCGAAAATTGTGTTCACATATTCGAATATGTGTTTAACATATTGTACACAGTATTCACAGAAAAGCGAAGGGTATTAATGAAAACTTGCAACCAATGTTGTATTTCTTCGCACTTCCACGCATATTTGAGCGGATTAAAATTCATGTAGGACCCACAGAAATTTTGAAAACCTCTTTGCTATTTCTTCGAAACCAAACGAACAAAAATACAAATCTTCTCTTCTCTTCCACGCTCTTCACTTCTTTTCTTCGCTATTTCGTTGGTACGAAACACAACGTAAAAGTAATGCCGAAAACAAACAAAAGGTGGCTCTAAATTCAAATCATGCTTTTCTTTTTTCTGTGCTACATAAGTCAAATCTTGCCTTTAATAATCACTTTTTCAGTTGAAAGTTCAGTGACAACCACGGATCACTACAAAACTTTTACCAATCTTTTCAAAAGTTGCCTTCTACTCATGGAAAAAGAACAAATAACCAATATTAACACTCATTAACCCACGGAAGAAATTCTTAATCTTATTAAATTTTGATGACCAAACTGGAATATGCTATATGATAGTTCATGCCAATTGTAAATACTTACACACGTAAAATTAAGGTAGATCATAGATGAACAGTTTATTTCCTACAAAAACCAAGAGAATGCAACAATAATCTACACTTGAAATCCATAGAACCTTCCTCTGTAGCACGGTTTAACAATAGCAATTCAAAAGTCTAGAAAACAACCGTACTTTTATGCTGTCCTATGTCAAGGCTGTCAAACATTCCATGGCAGCCTATACGGATACATTCAATTGCTTCCTCATATGGCTTATTTGAAATGACTGATTATCCATATAACTCATGCTTGCATATAATAAGCAAAAAGCAATTGTCTAGAAAAGAATTACATTAACTGCAGAAGCCATCACTAGTCTGTTGTTTCTTTTGTACATTGGGCCTCTACACAGCACTTCACCTGTGAGGAGCAGATGTATGCGGCATAGGGTATGTCACAGGGCCCATGTTCACCGGTGCACCAGGTACGACTGCACCAGGAACCGGGGCCTGGACACCATATGCCATGTGTGCAGGTGCAGGAAGGTTCACTGGGGTGCCAACAGCAGATACTAAGGGTCCTCCTATAGGTTGTCCAATGGTAGGAGCAGCATATATTCCAACACCTGGCACCCCGGTTGAGGCCGGAGTGGCTTGTTTGGCTGCTTTGGCAGTAGAATTTCCAGCAGAACCGTTAGTTTGACCAGTAATTGGTCCTTGAGGTGCTGAAATGTCTCCATTGTTAACACTGGTGATATCATGTATGCTGGATCGCCTTCTATCTTTGTTCATCGAGTTCAAACGAATGAAGTATTTTTGGGCATGGCTTGCTACTTGTGTAGGTGTTCTTGTCACCACAAAGTTCCTTGATATGCTTCGCCAGTCACCTTTTCCATACTTATCCAAGCCCAGAAGAAATAACCTGGTCAACCAATTTGAAATTTTAAAACAAAATAAAGCTTGGCATATATGGATGCATCTATCTGATATCCAAAAAAGAGAACCATTAAACAACAGTAACCATAAAATTGCAACATCCACAAACTGATGTTATCACCAGAGACGGATGCAAAAGAGGGCAAGCAAGGGCCTTAAAGAAAGAAATTGTAACTCTTTACTGAAGAAATTCAATATAGCATTAGTCCCTAGAATGTATTAAAATCAGCAGTTAGCTAGCTTCGACTTTTATGAAAAAGGTAGAGGTACCATCATCAGTAACAGCTTTGCTGCTTGTTTAACCACGCTTGATATATGTTACAAATGTCCTGTTGTAAACATGTAATCCTAGGCAACACACAGCACCATTATAAGCGCTCTAGGTTTAAGAACAAACATCAAGCCACATTGACAGCACAATATGTAAACCCCAGGCTTAATCTGATAGAAACTGGATCAGAAAGAAAGAAAAACTTCTATCAACAAAAAAGAGTACAAATGATTCCCTGGACTTTCAAGAGGCCTGGACTCTACCACAACAATCTGAATTCCCTCACAAATCACAAGATAAAGTCTCCCTCTCAACCCCTTTCTTATTTATAGGCAACATGCCTTTTTTCTCTAATTATCTCAGCCCCCAACTAACTCTTAAATTATTCTACAAACTATGTAACTATGTCTATGGGGGTTACCTATCAATCTCCAGCTTCACCCTGGAATTTCCAATCATATTTTTTCCTTTTGTTTTCATTTTCCAGGTAATATCAGATAAAAAATACATAGTTCTTGGCAGGAACATATTCGGCAGCTCACTCTCTGTTTAGTGTAAAACCAATTTAGGATGGTAGACACCAGAGTTTTCGGCAGTAGAGAAACTGGGTTAGCACATTGACATGTGGAATTATTCTAAGAGGGACAAGAGGAATGATTTGTCAAGCATAAATTTGACAGGGATCAGAATTTATAATTGAACTGTGATAAACAATCAGAAAATAATTGCTGCATGAATCAAAGAGGTTTTGTTATATGACCAGTTTAAAGTCTTTATAAATATGCCAGTATGAAGTAGGGATATACCATGCTGAAAGAGCACCATGAGCTTTAGATTTGTCATAAGGCAACAAGAAACGGGAAACAGAAGCTAAGTTGGAAGAGAATCAAGAGATAGTGCCATGACTAATAAGTAAATAACCAAAGTTCCAAGCCTACTTGAGAGGTTAGCTACAATAAAAATTATACAGCATAATCATAATACACAACACACACATAATGTCGGAAAAAAATATCCCCATGTCATTATTTGATTTGAGAATTTAATGACAGGGATACGAGGAACTTGCTCGATAGATTTAAAATAAGGCAACAAGAAAAGGGAAACAAGGGATGAGTTGGAAGACAATCAAGAGATAGTAGCTGGAGTAATAACCAAAGGTCCATGCCTACTAGTGAACTTAGCTACAATATGATAAAAACAACACATCATAACATAATTGTACTACTAAAAAAAAAGAGATTGCATTGATATTTATGAAGGGAGATTAAGAGTGAATCTTTCTTTTTCTGCCAGTAGAGGGTGCAACCTTGTTAGCAATATAATGAGCAAAAGAATGATAGCAACCTCGTAAGAATTTAATGAGCATAAGAAGGATAACTTACGTGACTTAAAACACGAAGTGACCAAAACTTCAGCATTTTTGGCATACTTAAAATCAAACTAATCCCGCATTTTATATACCATTCCCTGCCAAACTTAAAACCAGGATCATTGCCGTACCTGGGAAAATTTTGATTCTAATAGCTACCAAAAGGATGGAAAATTGAGTCAGTTTTTGACCCTAAGCAGTCAGAAGAATCTAAGGAATAAATCCTAGCTCTGGAATCCTTGTTCAATCATTTTTATATGTCAAAGAATCTTAAAGAAATCAAGCAATTGTCAATAACAAAATTAAAATATAGCCACAAATGTAGGTCCATTATCAAATATACTTCCTACACAAAACTAAAACAACGACAGCAATCAGATTTGCAATTTAGCTGCAACCAATATGATCAAATATTACGGCGCATGTGGCTTTTAAAGAACCAAAAATGTAATGGCAACAGATCACTCAAGAATATTGTACTATTTTTTTCTAGAGATGTATAGTATCCTAAGATTGGATTTACCAACAACAAAATTGTTTACAAAACAACCAAATGCTTCTCCAATACTTAAAGCATGTAAGGCTTCAAACAGCACCTAGATCATCACTAACAGATCTTATGTTTTGAGCTTAAAGAAAATTTATTTTGCTTATGTGCTATATAACATTTCTTTTAAAATTCAAAACAAACCATGGGGATCTGGAGGAAAGATGTTAAAAATACCAAAGAAATAATTAACACAATTTTCATACATTAGCCAAATACTTGAGGGCCATCAGTGTAATTAACCCAAAAATTAATGTAGGCAAATCAGATTTCTTAACCTATAAAGGATTTTGATTTCGCAAGGTCCATAACTTCATTCTCTAGGCTCAACAAAAGCACAATTTCTTACCAACCACAGCTGCAGAACAGATGTTACCTAGGGTTGCTAAAGAGCTTATACAGAAAGTCCAATGTGAAGCGGTGGGTTATAGATAGTACTCTGAGAAACAATAACTTGAGACATCTGTCAGTACTTTATAACAGGTCATGAACCATAAACTGGACAACAGAAAATGGATAAATAAAATATTGACTTCACTACTCAGAGACTTTGGCTTAGCAGCATACATTGTATCTGATGCGCTCGATGCGAGAGGTTCAATCATTATGCACCAGTCCCCTTTAACAGGAAATAAGTAGGACAAGGTCTAAGCATCACCCTAATCCTTGCAATATACAACCAGCTAGAATAGAATTACTTGCTTGTGGAAAATGTTGTAAAATTTGTCAGAATGATAGTCTTTTATCCTGATATATGAATTTACTATTCTATGACCTTTAACAGTTTAACCATAAAAACCCAAACAAATTATCTCAGAAAGACAGGCCTGATACAAGTAAAAAGTCCATAACACAAATCCTGCTCACAAGATGTATCCTTGACTTCAAAAAGTAAAAGGAAATAAACCATGCCTTATCACACAACTTATATAGTTATATCAAAAACAAAGGAAAGAAGGGATACGAAGAAAATCAAACACAACATGGAAGCAACATCTTCTAACACTGAAACAAATTTGAAATTGGAGCAATTAAACTATCTTCCGTATACCCATATTAGATCCAAATTCATAATTTTTCAATATTCCAATTAAATACAATATCTTTAATAAGCCGCCATCCCTCAAATCCTACTTTCAAATTAACACAAGCGTGCATTTGATACATACACTTGAAGAGCTTAGCCATCCAACAGACAAAAGATTCACCAAATGACAAAAGCATCTCAATAATAAATCCAAAGTGCTTCCCACATCTGGCCGGATTGAACTACTTCACAATCACATCAGAAGGAATCTAAAAGAACGTGGGAAGATTTGAAGAAATAATATTATAAAGCTTCACGTCCCAAAGAGTTAAAATAACAAAGAAATAAGCTAAAAAAAGCAGACAAAGACGATGACAAACACAATGGCATTGCTACCCAATATTTAACCAAGAATTGCTTGTTTATTGTACTCAGTTTCCAACACGATAATAAATCAAAACATACAAGTATGGCATCTCCCAAACATGAATGCACATGTATATAGTCACGTGCAGAATGGAACATTGAATAACAGCTAAAAAGGTTAGGCCTTTATACCTAGAAGACGTACATCACATCCTGACTGAAAAATAGAGACAAATAACAACGACCAAAAATTTACACTCCATAGATTGTTTATGGTGATATGACTATGCCAATTTGATTAGTGACAAGAAAAAAACTACATAACAATCTTACAAATTTGTTTCCAACGTCAATACTAACCATCATTATTTTAACCCTATAAAAGTATCAGCAACAAAATCAGGAATTCATTTGCTCATTCTTCTTGGTTGAGTTAATAATTACTTGTAGGTGTCAAAAAGTAAAATACAGTTGTCTTTTCATAATCATGGTTTTAATATGAATATAAGTCGGTCACTGCACTATTTATCAAGACTCTTGATTAAAATATTTTCTTGTGTCTACTCTCTATCTCCTTTTTCCCCTATCCCATCTAGTCCATTAAATGATAACACACACAAATCTTATTTCCTCTTTCATATAAGCTCTGTTCAGACTACAAAGTAATGTGAAATTTTGTCCAAGAAATAATTTGCAGTTACTTCAAATTAGCAACAACATTACAAGCCAGGCCTCATGGCACTTTTAAATCCTTCACCAACATTGTGTAATTACTCCAACCATGAACCATGGAGCAGAAACAGTGCCAAAATTATACAAACAGACAAGTAATTGAATGGACAAGGGGAAGTAAACTAACTAACATTGCTGAAGCTCACTAGAAGACCTTCATTTCAAAAGCATTCTACCAAACGCAAACTCTATTAACAATTTTGGCTCAAGGGAAGTAGTATTGCACTCTACCTTTTGAGAAATCTTACATTAGGATATTCCTATTATTAGTAATCTTTCTTATTGAGGAAATCTACAAAATCAAATAATAAAGTATCTGATTGGATTCAATTTCTCTAGCACACAAGAATGAGTTAATTAATCACATAAATTCTCAATCTGAGAAGATGACTTGGTGGTTGACAAATTGCTTTTTTTGCTTTAAAAGTATAACAAATCCAAAATGTGTCTAATACTTTTATAGCAACATAAAATTTAGCGATATAAAATGGAAAAATATAGTAAAATGAGTATGTACCAATTAAATACACAATGTCACTCAATAAAAGAAAAGCTTAAAGCAGGACCTACGGATTTGCAAACGAGAATCAGAACAAGTACAAAAAAAACAGACACCAAGTTCCCAAATTACAATCTGTATGCCCTTCAAAAGTCTGTATCATCCTCTATTTAGTCTTCTAGCAACTAACCCTTGAGGGTTATGATGCCCTACAGTTGCCCTATGCCTTCTCTCATAGACTCCTAACAGGAGGTCTATTTGTATAAATCAACCCCTTCAATCAAACAAAACTATAACCTTGAAAACAACCTTAACTTACCAGGGACTAAAAGAACATGTGACTAAAATTAGCCCAAAATAAGTGTATGAAGCCACAATTTATGCCAATGGATTTTCCATTGTTCATTGTGGCTTTGACTACAAGGACTTGAATTGTAATTCAGATGGGAAGTTAGAAACTAAGTTACCTACTTAACAAATACAATAGTTATCAATCTCAAATGGCGGCACACAGCAACTGACGCCAAAAATGCTATAGCAGTATAGCGCATAGCAAGATGGCCGCTACTATGATATTTTATTTACATTATATAATTTATACTGCATACATATGAATGATGAAAAAAAAAACTACTCAAAATTCATGATATACTCATAATTAACAAGAAAAAGTCATAGGTCTTAAGCAAAACATACAAGTAAATATCAACTGCAATAGAAAAGGGTTGGAAAAAGAACCAAGGTGGCCAGAAAGTTGGCTGGAAACAGAGACAGAATGCAGCAAAAAACAGAAGAGAATGCTAGAAAATGGCTGGATAAAAGAATGACTCTGACAACGGTGGATGAGCGTCTTTCAGAGTTGAGACAGGATGACTGTGTTTTGAAACAGAAGGTGGGAAAAGAGTAAAAGCCCTAGCTTTCGCTTAAGGCCTGAAAAGGGAGTAAAATCTTCATTTTTACCCCCAAAATGGACACTGGAACAGAGACAAAGGGGTTTTAGATTCCAATTGACATAGCACCACAACAGCACGCTATTTGCCGCAATTTCACCTGCTATTTCAGCCACAACGGTCATGACAGAAAAATGCTCTGTGATGGCTTTCCAGTAACGGCCAAGGGTCATCCAGGCCACCATTGCATGCTATTAATAATAATCCCATATAGGTAGCCCAATTTCCATTTTGTTTTAAAAGTATTGGCTTAGGCAAGACTTGAGGGTTCTGTATTAGTTTTTTTTTTTTCCTATTTTAGAAAAGTCTGCAACTCAACACAATTTATTTAAGGTTTAACTGGCCACCTCAATGTTTCTTCTTATGGTCAAGCTATTCTTTCTAGTACATATACAACCATAATTTGAGCACTTGATATTATGAAGAAGTACTATAAATAATTGGTTGAGTCTGGCATGAACAAAATCAAGTAAAATCTCAACATAATACATTTTCCAAGTCATAGCAAAACTATGAGTCGTAAGCTATCTTTCCCCTTTGCGTAACAGAACCCTAATAACATATACTGTTCATTGCCATCTATGGATGCAGGATACTATTCACATTTGTGGTTTGGCAAAACAAGGATATAAGTGTTAAATCTTTTTATAGTTTTAAGATCATCTCATACTCTCAGATGATCTAATTTAGTTAATTAGCTGTTGATAGGACCACAAGGTTAATCTTCAATCTAGACCTCAATTGTTAAATTGAAGATTGTAGGAGCATCTCCACAAAAGGTGTAACATGTAAGCTTCTTGCTAGACTTGTATCTATACTACAGTGAGATGAAACTGTGATTTCTTGAAACTATGATCAAAAGACAAACTGTTATAAGCACAACAAATTGACATAATCCAAAACATATGACTTATGTCATCCAACAAAGATAAGTACCAAATTGAAGCACAGAGTATATCAAGCAGGAAATAAGAACCAAATAACTTAAGTCAGTGCAGCAGTAAAGAACTACTTTCATGGAACATCCTTAAATTCAAATCATACGTTTGCACTTTTATAGATTTATGTCTTCAAAGATGTTGCACCGAAGATTAAAATAACTATACCCTCTCATTCAAAGACAGTTTAGGTTCTCTATCCTGGTAAAGGAAAGTGTAGAATAGAAAAGAAGAGAATAACAGTTGGAAAATGAAAGGCTGACTATTAACATAACAAGAGCGTAAAATCGCACAATCTTACGATCCTACTGCCCTATCCCGATCTGGATAGCACCTGAAATTGCAAATAGGTAAGATCATAGTGAAATCATGCAAGTTTGTCAATCCTGAAATTGGAGATTTTTTGCTTGGGTTGCGCAACCCGGTTCACATAAACCCGGATTTTTAACCCATTTTTGTGCCATAAATTGTGCCTTTTGCTTCCTAAAACAGACCCTATCTCTTCTTGAAGCCCTTCGCATCTATGCCCAAGCCTTTTGCCGGCCACAGCATCTTGTTCATCTCCCATTCTGAACCCCCGCGCCCCCGCTCCCCCCCGCCCCCCCAATTCATCTACACCAGCTCTCTCGCACATCTGCGTCGCTTTCTTGAACTGTCCTTCCTCATCTCTCTCAACCCTCTCCTTTGCTGTCTTGCTAATTCCCTGCACATCTTCCCCATCTCTGGTGCTGGTTTAGTGTTTTGGTGTGCTTAGTCAAAATCTGGTGTGCTTCCAGGTTTGTTTTGGTGCTGTCTTTGCTTTGTAATCACTGAAAAATAACTTCTGCCGGGCAAGGTGATAGTGGAGCAGGGACTGGTGGTTATGTATGTGCCTAATTATGAGTTGTTTTGGATGTTAAGCTTATGATATTTCAGTTTTAAGTTTGCTTTAATGTTGCTATTTATAGGTTTTTTTCCTATTCTCTCTCTCTCTCTATCTCTGTGTGTGTGCGTATTAGTATAATTTTACATTTTGGTAACATCTTACAATCCTACATTTTACTATCTTGCAACCTCCCTCCTGATCCTAAGTAGGATCTCTATCTTGACAACATTGGAAATAACAGTTAATAATCATAATGCCTGTTAAGATGGAACTAGCAGAGTACGAAACTGGAACAGAACTCAGTTCAACATAGAGATTCCCCTTTTCTCCCCCTCTGTTTACTATCACTTCATCCTCACCTAAAACTCTAACCATTTTAAGGAGTACCAGATGCCGTGCCATGGTGTAGTGAAAGAATTTTGTAAGATAATTATTAGTTAGTACAGATAAATGTCAAAAAAATTGAGATTTACAAAAAAGCTGCAAAAGAATATTTTGAGGTACATTAGCAAACTTTGACTGAGAATATACCATGATGTTCAGATTGCATAGGATAGGAAACAGAGTCCACAACTAGATACAACTAGAACTAACCACAAAAGCATATGTTTAAACATCATAAACTTGAGATGAAAAGAATAGCCATTTAAATGTAAACTGTGCTATATAGGTTTTCTCAAAATATATATGCAATGATAAACTTGCCTGTGTTCATCCTCTGTCCAAGCAATACCCTTTCGTCGTTCCTGATCAGATCTTGAAGCCTTACTTCCATGATTAGACTCACTGTTATATTGCCCAAGACCGCTGCCCTTCTTGCCAGCCCCTTCATCACTAGCATGGCTTGCTGAGCCTTCTGAAGAAGAATTATAAGACGGTATAGGCACGCAACCAGATTCGATCTGCTTAATATCTTCGACCAAGAGCTCATAATGCTGTTTGATTTCTTCTATAGTCTTCCCTGGCACATCAGCCGCAATCTTCTCCCATCGATCGGAAGCATCCTCCGGATGATTTGCCAATGCATTTTCAAATGCTTTATCCTGCTCTCTGCTCCACTCAGAGCTACTTTCCACTTCATCCACAGTCATCTAGTCTTGTTTGAAGCAACTACAAAGTTTTATTAGAAGGAGAGGAAAGGTTTCTACCTAACTGCTCTAAATCTAGGTTAAGACCATCTTATGTCCACAAACTCTGTTGTGCTCTATGGTGAGTCCCACAAATATTAACCTTCCTGGCATGCTATAAACTTAGGGAGCATGTGTGCTGGACTACAAGGTGCAGCCTGATGTAGAGCCAACAAAGGCAGAAAATTGCAGGAAGCTGAACAGAGTTCAATACCAATGGAATCTCAAAAATCTTATGAGGTATGTGAAATTTCAAAGGTGATTGGCTTCAAAATTCTGAAAACCGGACACTTGTGAATTTCTGACCAACTGATGAATGAAAGGGCCAAAAAGTTCAGTTAGAACATGGAAAATATCTGGGTCTGACAACCAAAAATCATGGATGCAATACATGGCAGTTTGGGGGAAGTGAAATTTAGAAATTAATGTGAAGGCCAGTCAATGAAATCAATGTAATTACTGGCTAGGTTTTCAGATATGAGAAAGAGACCTTTCAGAAACAAACAAAGAAGGAAGAATAGATAAGATCACAAGGGAAAGCAAAGGGTATTCAAAATTGCTATTTCTCGTTTAATAAAAAACAAACTTCAGTTTTACCATAGCCCTACTGATAACAACAGTTTTAACAGCACAGACCCACAAAACTTTCACCCATAAGTATAACTACTGTAAAGCTCATTTTCACTGAACACACACAGCATCGTATTTTGTTTTCTATCCATGCCATGTAACAGACAGTAATTCATAACCCAAGGTTTAAAGCCTTTTTAACCCAGAAGACAATAACATAGTAACTAACTAGGCATCAAGGCCTCAGAATTAGTGACGGTGAGACTTCTAAGGTTAAAATCTCATAAAAATTAAAAAGGATGTAAGACTATACACAGTGATTAACAATTTGGTTCAAAGTCCTTTTCCCAGATTGGAAGTTAATAAAACCTTGTACTCAAATACTAAATCCAATAAATATTCTTAATCTCAACAGTTTTGATCCAACAACGTAAATAGAACCAAGAAAACCAACCTCGTTAACATCCAATGAATTACTCTTACTGTAGATTCCATTCAGTAGGTGTATGAAAACGGTGTTATCAGAGCTCAATTGAATTAACAACTAATCTCCACTTTAAACACTGGATGCAAAATTCCATCAAATAAAAAAGAAGGAAAAAAAATGGATGCATAAGTCACACGCACTGTCAAGCTTCTGACACATTAACCAACCAACAATAAAAAGAATTCTTTAACGCCACCTAACATATTACATTCACAGTCAAGTAAAAACCTAATTCTGAGTGTGACAGTAAAAGAGAAATTCACCCACCAATTTTTTTCCAAAAACCATAGAAGACATTACATAAAACTGCATTTGGAACTAACGTAATTTCAACCTGATTAAAATTAAAAATAAATAAAATAAAATTCACAATCAATCTGATAGAGACAACCTAAAGAGTAAAAAAGAAAAACACACAGAGAGAGATAATAAATTCAGGTTTTCAGTAAATGCCCTAACATTTGGTGAAAATTTCAAGGGTAGAACTCACACAAATCATAAATGACATTGATGGTTGTCTTGAAAAACCACAAAGATGTGTAGGACGGGTCAATTTGGTCCCATCCCAACAACTGCTTTGCTACAAATAGGACAGCTGGGGTTGAAAAGGCCACAACCCAAGTTGCAAACCACAGGAATCTGCAGTGCCCATTAATATCTGACAGATGATACAACATTAAGAGAGAGAAACTCAAAAGCCAAAGTTCTAGAGAGAGAAAGAAGGCCAAAAAAATAAATAAAGGTTCAATTTTTACACCATTTTATCCGACCCAGATGAAAATTAAAATTAAAAATTAAAAAAGCTAAGTGATATGAGTGTTCCAAGATGAAATTGAGAGGTAAGAGCATAAGATGGTTCAAAATTGTGATGAGGGGTGTCATGATTTGTGAGCAATTGTAAATTAATGAAGTCACCACCTTTATCTTTCTTCTGTAATGCTTCAATCTTTTTAGCTGCTGGCTTTCTTTCAGTTCTGAGGGACTGTTACACACATAGCCACATGAGTCAAATAATGTTGCCTCTGGCTCTCTGCATATATACTGCACTGTACAACTGACATGTCCCTCTCTTCCTCTTATTTTGTTCCCCTTATTTAAATTCCCAATTTTTTCAAAATAATTTGAATTGTATATATTTTGAAAAAAAAAAACTATGCATTAATAGTATAAGGTTGTTTTACACTGTCATTTAATTTCAAACTACCATGTATAGTAAGTTTGTTGACTTTTACAATAATTATCTTAAAAGTCATAATATAGTGATTTGTGATTGGTTGACAGCGTAAAACTTTTTACACTAATAGTGTATAACCATTAAACTCATCTATTTTTTATTTCTACAAATATTAATAATTTTTATTTTTGTTCCTTTAAAAAATTTATTTATTTTTAATTATTACATATAATAAAATGATGTTGTTTTTAGTTCATCGTTAAACGTGTTTTTAGTCTTTAGCAAAATACTAAAATTATATCATTTTATTAAATATAAGGATTAAAATAAATAAATTTTTTATAAGAATTAAAATAAAAAAATTGAAAAATTTATATAAATCAAAATAATTTTTTTTGCTTAAATATGTTTTAGTCTTTCAAATTTGGGATAAATTTATTTTTAGTCTCTCAAATTTAAAATTAATCTTTTTAATCTCTGTAATTTGAAAAAAGCTTATTTTAGTCCTTCAAGACCATCTACAGCATCATTGATAGAGATAGATTGAATCAATTGTGCAGTATCAATTTAGTTAATGTGATGTTTTCAATAACACTAGGTGAGTTTGGGCAAGGGATTAAAAACATGTTTTTATCAAATTACAGGAACTAAAAATATTAATTTTAAATTTGAAAGACCAAAAACAAACTTATCCTAAATTTGAGAATTAAAAGCATATTTAAACCCATTTTTTTATGTACAATAATGATACTAAGATTTAAACCTAAAACTTTATAAAAACTACCCTTTAACCTAAGTAATATAAGTTTTTTACTATTGTTGATTATTATTGCCATACTATTGTTTGAGCTGGTATATTACTATATTATTGAAAAATTAAAGAATTAATTTTAAATTAGCTTGTTACTTTGAATACTTTAAAAGAATGGAATTTATATTTATAATTATTATCATAATTAGTTTTTTTAATAATGTGATGAAGGATTAATATTTATTTTTTCTTAATATGTTTTTAGTCTCTCAAATTTGAAAAAAAATTTGTTTGTGGTCCTTGAAATTTAAAATTGATCTTTTTAGTCCTTATACTTCGAAAAAAAATTGTTTTAGTCCCTCTACCCAAATGTCTTCTACTCAAACATCGTCAAAATAACTACTTTGAAAGAAAACATACATGTGGTAGGGTTGTTTGATAATAAGAATGCAAAATCAAGGTGAATTGCGACTTACGTGACTTGTAATTCGTTAGCTATGTAAATGAAATCTTCTAATAGTGTTTGGGCAAAGAAACTAAAACATTTTTTTTTTCAAATTACATAGACTAAAAAGATCAATTTCAAATTTGAGAAACTAAAACAAAATACCTCAAATTTAAAAGCTTATAACATATTTAAGGCTTTATTTTTTTGACTCTATGTTGTTTAAGATTCAAATGCATATCCACCCTATATATTAAATAAGAATAGTTATCTTAACGAGAGCGTTTTTAGTTGTTATTTTTCAACGAGAGCATTTTTTGCTGTCATTCTTTAATGAGAGTGTTTTTAAGGATTTTTTAACCTTTTATCTCTTTTAATATATCATTTTCAATATCTTAGTTCTAAATTGAATTTCAATATATTTTTAAAAGAAATTATTAATAATTAAAAATTAACATTGTATTACATTAATAATTGTTTATTATAAATTTAAAATATAATCTATATGTTCAAAAAAATTATTTATTACAAATTTTAATTATAATATAATTTATACATTCAGAAGTATTTATTTATTATAGGTTAAGTTATATAAAATAAATATTTATTTTGTGCAATGCACAAGTTAAAATACTAGTATCTTATTTAAAAGAGAAAAAACCTCGAATAAGAGAAATGACTAGTAAATCGAGATATATAGAGGCTTCAATTTTGGAGCAAGATTTTCGAACTAGAAATATTTTAGAGTGGAGGTGAATCTAAAGTGGAAGCAAGAATAAGTCATATAGCACTTGAAGAGCACGTGGGCTTTAGAGTAAGAACATTGATTAAAGTAAGTATTTTAAGTAAGGGTGTTTATATATCAATCTAATTTAATGCAAATTATTAAAATCAAATTTAAAACTAAAAATTTACATTGGTTCGAGTAAAACTAGACTCGCATCAATCTTGAGTTCCAACTTTATAGATTAAAAAAAGGTGATTGGGACAACAAACCCTACTAAAACTGGCCAGTTAGGTTCCTCAACAAAGATTAGTTATTGACAAAGTCAATGGATATTTCACATCTATAACATGGTAACAAAAAAAAGTTAGAATACACAATTTGGAAAGAGAGATTCTCATTGACACTCATTCAATTAGACATTCTCAATATTTTCTTTTAACTCTTTTTTGGATGTACATTTCACACACTACCTTCACAACTAACCAAAAAATTCTTTCTCAATCATCTTAAGCTATCTTTCTTTTGTCTTTATATGTATACTTGATTTTCTAAATTGCCTAGTATTTTCATTCTAAACTTTTTTCTCTGTATATCTAAATTTAATTTAATATTTTTTTGACTTAATTGTACTTTTAGTCTCTCGGATATCTCAATTGTGCAATTTAGGTCTTCCAAATTTTAATCACACGAATTGGGTCCTCCACATATTGCAATTGTGCAATTTTGGCCACTCTCTCAATCTTCTATTAAATATTTAATAGATTTGTTGGCGTGCCAGCTAGATGAAAATGTGGTAGCTAACATGTTGCCAGACACATATGCTAACATGACTTAATACACTTTTGGTCCTCCCAATATTGCAATTGGTACAATTTTGGTCCCTATATTTCAATTTAATATTATTAGTATATATTTATTAGTTATTATTATTATAGGCTTAAATATGTTTTTAGTCCCTATAAAATTAGTGAGTTTTTATTTTGGTCCTTGTAAATTTTTTCTTATTTTCATCCCTAAAAATGAAATCATTGTTTTTGGTTTCATTCTCAGTGATACTCACTACTTATGTGTTTAATGGAAAGTCAAGTAACTATCTCAAGTGACACTCACTAGTTTTTGCAGTACCATATTAGCATGTGACACCTCTAAAATTTTTTCTAGATTTTGAAAATGAATGTATTTGTCTACCTTAAAATTAGCATTAAGGACAACAAATAGTAATTTCATATTTTGGAGGGATGAAGATCAAAGAGAAATATTTTACAAGGACAAGACCAAAATTTGCTCATTTTACAAGGATAAAAAATAGTGATTTCAAATTTTAGATGAATAAAAAAACAAAGAAAAAATTTAAAAGAACCAAAATCAAAATTCGCTCATTTTATTGAAAACTAAAAACATATTTAAGCCTAATATATATTATTATTTATTAATATTAGTATATATTTATTAACGTTACTTTTATATTTTAATATCTAGTAATATTAATTTATTATCTTAATTTTACTTTTAATGTTATTAGTAAATATTTATCAATATTAATTTTTAATATTATCCATATATATAATATTATATTGTTTATTTAGTAATAGTAAATATATGTGCAATATTGGTCCTTCGTTTAAGTTATATACTATACAATTTTAATATTAATTTTGTAGACAGTTCAATGACTTAGTGGTTTTAGCGTTTTTGTGTACAATGGTCGCACAAAACTTAGAATCTATAACCTCATGCATACTACCCCAACCCCCTCCCATTAGACCGACCCTAGTGGATTGTGATTTTAGAGTTACTAGTTAACTGGAAGGGTAGGGGTTTAAACCCTATATTTCATAATATCAACATCAAAATTATTATGCATTGTTAAGACAAAAGCGATTTTATAACCCTCAAATGTTTTGATAATAACAAACAATTAAAAAGAGCTTTTCAAGCAATCGTCTGGTTATGCGAATATATTATATATAGCCGCTATCGTTTGATCTGTTGCTCATTTGCAGTCTTTTCTTGTCTCAAAGTTCCAAAAGTTAACTTCTTTCAGACATGTTCTAAGCGATCTGCACATCAATCAGAGCGTAAATTACCTTGATATGTATGAAGCCTACATACCTACTTTCAGGAAAGTTATCTTTATGTGTAAAAGAAGGAATATGCGCGATGTCAGAATGAAAAGCATATATGTCTACTGTTACAAGATAGAGTACGAGAATGGTAAAGATAAGCAAACTGCGTTATCTTATCAACATAACAAGTTGGTGAAAGGCATTAAATGCTGCATTTAATGCTCTAATGACTCTATCCATCAGATGAAGGCTGTCTCCCATATTCACTCACAACGGATACTTTTCTGGATAAGCCTATAAATAGAAGAAGAGACTTCAGTCTCAAATAGTTGGTTGATTTGTTGTTTAAAATATTTATCCTTCAAGCTTTGATATTGTAACAATCTTAAGTTTCTGCTTGTAAAAGTTTTTACTCGTTCTTCATTGTATACTCGTCTGCTAGACATTAAACACAGTGAGATAACTCACAATCAACCTTTTCTTTTCAAAGAAATTGGTGGAAGCTTGAAGAGGCTTTGATTCAAAGAATACTTGGGTTTTTTCTTGGAGAGGCAAGTTAAAGACTACTTGGGTTGAGCTTGAAGAGGCTTTGATTCAAAAATACTTGGGTTTTTACTTGGAGAGGCAAGTTAAAGACTACTTAGGTTGAGCCTGAAGAGGCTTGTTGAAAGAATACTTGTAACTTGGATAAGTTAGTGGAACTTGGTAGTTGCCAAGAACTTAACGTAGTCTCTAGGGTGAGACGAACCAATATAACACAATTCAACCCTCCCTTCTTGTTTATCTTTGTGTTTTACATGCATGTCACAATTAAAATCAAAATTATTGTAACCATTTTATAAAACATCTCTATAAAGACAAAAAAAAATGAATAAAATTAAAAGATTTACCAAAATTCTTATCTTTTTAAATTTTATAAACAATATTAATATTATATACTAATAATGTTGAAATTAATAATAAATATAAATTAATAAATTAAAAAATTAATAAATTAATCAATAAATAATTAATAATTTAAATTAGTATATATTTATTGAATAATATCTATATATTATATATATATATATATAATATATACTAATAGTAATAAATTAATATATGCTATGACAATATATATACTAATAATAAATTAACAAATATATACAAATAAAATTAAATTAATATTAATAAATATAAATTAGTAATATTTATTGGATATTAAAATTAATACACACACACTAATACTATATACTAAGTTAATAATATATACTATGACAATATCTATGCTAACAATAATTAATAAAATATAAATAAAAAATACTAAAAATTAAATTAATAAATATAAATTAGTGTATATTTATTGGATATTTAATTATTAAATATATTTATGGATATACTA